>PYWC01000005.1:2421399-2562127 GCA_003182015.1 Tuber magnatum
TCTATGCGAGAACTCTCCTACTCCAACAATCAATCCTCTCGAGACCTTAATTGAGTGAAGCGTCAGGCTTAACGATATTAAGTTTTACCATCTACTTTACTCTTACATTTGTGTGAACTTTTGGCGATAAGTTTGAAGTTGTTTGGTGCGGTCGCAACCTTGGGATCCATCTTCCTAGGGGTGCCCCCGTTACCGATACTGTGAAAGCAAGGATAAAACAATGTGTGTAGCAACCGATAGCACATGAAACAATGCAAGTATCAACCGATACTGTGAAACCAAACATAAAACAATGGTAACCCGTACCGGTTACAATTACTCCACTTCGCAATTTGTCATTTATCCAGTTCATGAGTTTTTCCTTGCAGGCTTCGGGGATCCAGTATGTTGGTTGATTTCGTAGGTTGGTTGGATCTTGTAGCCGAATGTGGTGGCTAATCTTACGCACCAGTGGTAGCGTTTCAGGGACCTTGTCCAGGAATACATCCTTGTATTCTTCCAACAATGCTGTTGTCTTGGTGTCTGACACAGCGGCTCAGAATTCCCCACATGGGGGTTTGCATAGCACACGTAGTTTGTCATTGGGAAATTCCACTACTGTATCCCACACCTGATAAGAGCAATATGTCTTTTCCGGAATGGCATTCCAATCAGGACATCGTACTTTGCCAAATTCCCTACAAGTATCTCCTCAATTGTCTATTTCTTTTTCCAGATTCCTCCGGTCAGCCCACATTTCTTGTGGCTTGAAGAGCGGGAGCCTTTCATAGCCATTTGACAGTTGTTAGTTGGGGTAGAGGCTCCGTAGGGATGCCATGGGTAGAGATAAAGGTGGCGCTAATTGTGTTGCAGCCGATTGTTCCGGTATCGCACAGTACCTTTGCTGGGTGGCCTTCTATATGAATCGTTCCTTCCAGAGCATCATGGGGCCTGATTGCCAACGCTGGTTGCGTTCCGAGGCTTTCCATTGCCAGTGTGTTAATTTCCACTTCATCATATTCGGTTGCTTTCATGTGGTTCGTGCTAGCCTCTCGCTTAGCGGCCTTTCCTTTTTCATTTTTTGCAATAGCAGTCCTTGGCGTAGTGCCCCTTTTTCTCGCATTTGAAGCAGATGCCTTCCTCGTGTTGTTTCTGCTTGTTGTCCCTTTTGTCCTTTGAATCTTGCGGTATGGTTTATCCTTTTTCCTATTATCACGCGATGATGCTCCTTTGGTATTCCTCTGCTGTGGTATGTGGGTTCGGTGAACTCCTGTTTCATACAGGATAGCGTCCTTACATTCAGCCCGCTTAACTCTCTTTTCAAAGGAATCACACTCCTCTTCCATGGGTTCTACCTCCTGGCATAATCTGGGATGCATTGCCTCATACAATCTTTGTCACAACGTATACTGCAACACCGTCGCAGTAGCCAATCATCCATGATACATTAAGAGATCCGTCGTGACCAAGGTTATTCTTTCTGCTTTGCCGTTTCGTGCTTCCCGGCTATCATTGAATCTTTTGTATAGTTCTTCCATGTTTCGCGAGGATTAGAATCTCTCCCTCAAGTATTTTATTGGGGTCGTTCCACGGATTTTTTCCACACTCTCCTAGTGGTTCAGTGCTTGGTGGTATGCTTCCTCTGCCTTCCCAGTAGACAAGCTTCCAAAGTAGGCTCTGCTTCCTTCCTTGGTTTTGTCCACTCCATGGAGGGCCAGGTATTGAGAAGTTGTTATTACCCATCGGTCAAATACTTCAGGCTTTAAGTCGTCCTTTTCGCCCGTGAACGTGGATGGCAGTGGAAGTTTAATTTTTGGTCCTGCTCGCCCAGCGGATTCGCCCTCGAACATACTGTGTTCGGACTCTTCATTACTTGAGCTGTCAACTAACGAGCTTTGTGGAGGGTCTCTGCGGAATATGTCTCATGGCTGCCTAACTACCGAGTGATCTGATGGTTCTTCATCGCCGCCTTCCTTCTTAGATGTCCCGACAGGTATGCTATCTTTCTTCGTTGGTTGCACTGGTCCCTTTCCTTTACTGGGGATGGGAGGAAATTGCCCAGGAAGGCTGGTTGCTGCCTTTGCTAATTCGTCAGTCGATTCGCTAAAGGTCTGCTTGGCCAAGTCTCACGCTAGTTGTCTTTCTGCTGCGTCAATTGAGAATTTGGTCTTTGGCCCTTTCGGTTTCTTGGGTTGCCTTTGCTTGGTAAGGCCTTCTCGTGGGACCTGCTTCCCACCTCCAGTCTCCAGTGACTCAATCGTGTTGTGTTGGCAGAGCCAAACCTTTCGTGGTTCTACCGCACCCCGATGCTAGCTTCGTTGTTGGACTTTCGTAGATTGATCAGACCAGGTTCCTGCAGGTTTCTTAACCACTTGCGCAGATTAAAGAAATGTAACGTGTTTGGACCAGGCCCTAGTCACGTGGCGGTACGATAGGAGCAGATAGCTTCTGGATCAATAAGAAGCGAGCCCTGCTTGCTAAAGGAGACTTCGAATGGGGTGTAATAGGAGATCAAGGAAGTAACCGTTCAACCAACGATATTGCCAATACTGTCCGTCAAAGTCTGCTGTTTCCATCCTGGAAATCAGCGGTCTTTAAATACAGCATAGTGCTTATATCCAGTATGAGCGATATTGCAAAACAATGTGTGTATCAACTGCTAGCACACGAGACAATTCAAGTATCAAACAATACCGTGAAATCAAACATAAAACAATGTCTGTATCAACCATTTCCCGACGAAACAATACCAGCATCAAACGATACCGTGAAACCAAACATAAAACAGTCTGTGTATCAACCGATAGTACACGAAATAATATGAGTATCAAATGATACTGTGAAACGAGACATAAAACAACCTAGTATCCGTACCAGTCACACCATGGGTTTACGCCACCATTCCTGGAAAATAAATGCAATCAGTTACCTCCACACTGACCAGACCAACATACTATGCCCTAACTATGGGGTCATAGGGCCCCGCTTGGCCCACTATGCAACCTGTCCGCCCCAGGGATAAAGGGACTGCGTGGCCGGTTGGACGATTACTACAAAATACACTTCATCCGACCCTGGACCTGATTGGTCGCTTCCGTCAGCCTGTTTACCAAACTGAGGAACCAATTATTATGAATGCGCGTGGACTATTGGGCTCTGAACAAGCTGACAATCAAGAACAGTGGCATCATACCGCTGTTAACGCAGACCTTTATCCAAATCTCCAAGTGTGCACACTTCACTAAGCCTGATGTTCACGGGATGTACAACATGATCCGCATGCAGGAATAGGAAGAATGGAAAAGCACCTTGTAGTCCCCATACGCTCTGTACGAATCTAAGGTCCCCGGGTTTCTACTCATGCATGCCCCCACCACTTTCTAGGCATATATCAATAAGCCCCTACAACAAGAATTGGACTTCTTCTCTACTAACTGTTTGAATAACACTCTCATCATTAGTGAAACAGAAGAGAAACCTATCGAGCACATCCATTAGGTCCCGAAAGCACTAACTGATGCTGGGTTAGAGCTTAAGCCCCAGGCGTCCGAGATTTATGTGGACCACCCCCAGTACCTTTAGTTTATCATCATGACCAAGAGATATATATAGACAATGCCAAGGTAGAAACCATAATAGCCTAGCCTGCCATGAAGGATGTGTGTTATGTACAGACCTGGTTGGCATTTCACAACCTCGTTCACATATTTATCAATACTAATTCTGGTCTTGGATGGCCTCTTACGTCCTTGTGCAAGCAGGATAAAAGATTTGTCTCTACCCCTCAATGTTAGCATACTTTAGAGAAACTCAAGACAGCCTTCACCACAGCATCGGGTCTCAGCCGCTGCACTTTCTCCAAGGAAGGGATCATTGAAACTGACACCTCAAATTTTACATCCAGCGGCATTGTGTCTTAGCATGACGATAACGGTAGGCTCTACCCTCTTGACTTTCAGTCTGGCAAGTACAACCCAAGCGAATTTGTCTGCGGCATCAACATCCCACAACTTACGGCAATGCTCCTTCCCTTTAAGACATGGAGATCCAGTCTCATAGGCCGCAAGGTCACAATGCCGACGGACTGCTCCAATCCGAAATACTTTACTATCAAGCGACTCTGGACCTATAGACAAGGCCAGTAGTCGGAATTCCTTACTCAATGCTACTATGACATCGAATACCAGCCTGGAAAGCCCCATGAAAAAGCGGCTACATTAACCTGGGTGCAACACGGATGGAGGAACAGGAGGAGCAATGACGAGAACCCCTGATACAGGTAGTACTGAAGCCCCATAACAGCTGTTTTCTGCGGAACATTTCTCTTCCCACAGGAGCGTCTGCACTTGAAGATCCTGGGCCAAAAGCCTTTCATACTGACTAGACCCCTACACATATTGCGAGGGCATTAGAGCAATATGAGCGACATTTGCACCTGACCTCGGTCACCGAACACCAGAGTTGGGGGAAGCCAGCTGCTGTACGGAGACGGCCTATACATCCACCTCCACACAACAGCCCGGCTGCGGGATCTACTGGTACAATGAAAACCTACGAATTCGTTCTCCACTGGTTCTACTGGCCTTGCACCGGGCGAGATGTAGGTTATTGCATAAAGAACCCTCACACTTGGCAAAGAAGGCACAAATTGCTGGAAACCCGCTCCTGCATACCACATCCCCGCCCACTATCCGACAAGCGCGGGGAACATGTGTGTACGGATTTTGTTACCGGGCTTCATTGGAGGTAGGATAACGATGCCATGCTGCTCGTCCTAGATAGGTTAACCAAGATGTGCCAGCTGACCCCCTAGACCATGATCGATGCTCCGACATTAGCCTAGTTGTACCTCAAACACATGTGGAAACACCATGGTCTTTACGCCCTATCACATCAGACTGCAGGACTCAGTCCTAGCCAGAATTGTGGCCCCTGGTTTGTTACTGTTTGGAGGTATCAGGGAAGCAGTCAACAAGCTTCCATCTGGAGACTAATAGCCAGATCGAAGGGATAAATGGTATCCTGGAGGAATAACTAGAAGCATACATCAACTATCAACCTGAGGATTGGGCCCTTTAGCTCCACATTCGGGGATTCACAGCCAACAACTATGACTCCGGATGTACCAGCCTCTCTCCGGTCTTTGCCAACCATGGTTCCAACTCCTGGATGGACTTTCTTGAGGATCTGGAAGGACCTCAAGACGTGTCTGAAGCTGGGGTGTTTGGACAATGCCTGAAAGATATCTACCGCCACCTTCTCTTGAAGACTGGATATACCCAGCATTATCCTAAAGTGGATGCCGACTAGGGACACCTACCAGTACCCTTGTGCCAAGTAAACAACAAAGTATGGCTTAAAACTAGAAACATCCAGACCTGCTGACTGGCATGAGAACTGGATGACACACTTCCCAGCCCCAATCCTGTAACTGGTCCAATAGCCACTATTGCGTATTACCTCGATCTCCCTCCCTCGATGAGGATGCACTACATGTTTCATGTTTTCTTCGTTACGCTGACCGATGGAAATCCCCTTCGAGTATACATTGTATCCCCATGGCCATTGGTAGCAGTAGATAGAAAGGAAGAATAGCAAGTAGAAGGTATAAAGGATACCAAGATATCGCAGGGATGGCTGAGGTATCTGATTAGATGGCGAGGGTATGAGGAAGCTACCTGAGAACCCACCGAAATAGTCAACTGGCTTTGTGCGTATGATGTGTTCCACCGCCACCACCCTAACAAACCTGGCCTTCTTCCTGTATAACAAATATGCATCTCAGAGGTTATCAGGGTAGTGCAGTGGTGCTAGTGTCATAGACACATGGCAGGGGATCGATAGGGTTATGGTACTAGGTGCATCCCTGGAAACCGGAGAGAGAATGGTTCTAACGTGAGAAGATGGCGTGGTTAACCAAGGTTTCACATAACGGAACCTGATAGAAACTGATGGACGATTGCGTCTGCGCATGAGAAAAGTGTTGAGACGTCAGGGGTTCGTCAGCAGCAGATTTTCCTGGATCATCTTAAGTGGTATGTTCCTCTTAAACCTTGATTCTTTATGCAATCGCGTAATTTCAGGTCTATACCTGTACTTAGCAATTACCACTTTGTTTGTTCATCGTATCACTTGAACCTGTGAACCCTGACCCTAACCCATAGACCCTATCCTTGAACCCCTGAAGCCATCATACTAAGGTGTACTGTTTGTACATTTGCCCCATTATCTTGTCTCGGCCACCCTGGTATACCTGGAACCGCCTGCCCTAAACTCTGGACCCATCTTCCCTGTTACCAACCGCCAGTCTAACACCACATACAATGATTTGAGAAAGTGTAGATTCGCATATTGCATGCCAGAATGCAGAGCCTCAAGATGCTATTAGCAGAAAATCAGAATTCCACTGGAAATTCCCGCCTTGACAATATGTGTTTGGCAATAATACGGAACTATAATATTTACAAATCTTGCAGTTGGCATCCAAGGCAATAAACCGAAAGATATCAAATCATAAAAGTCGCTTAAACCTGAGACCTGCAGGTTTATATTACAAATGGTATGTGCTAGTTCATATGTTTTTAAAACTATAACTATGACAAGAGCACAAGATTCTCAAGGACATGATTTGTTCTCTAGTGTGGTACCAACCTTGCTCTCAAGAAAGTATCTTAATCACAAGGTGGTTGATAGTGTTGAATAGCTAAACATAGTAAGAGACTACATAATGTGATATGAAGTGATTTGAGTTAAAAGGCACTATATTTCAGAATTGGCACAGGGAAAACAGCACCACATCATGAGTTTATTACATGATATGTATACAATTCTAACTGTATGTCAGCATATCCAATAAGTTGGTGAAAGTTAGTTAATCTATTTTGAGTCAGCTATAAATTTTAACTAACCATCAAACCCTTGTACAGATCTCAGTGCACCTGGTGTCATGAAAGCAATAGTAATCCAGTGTAGAGTCTTGTAGTGGCAAAGATATAGCAAATAGATCTAGAGGAAGCATTATAGAGGAAGTCAAAAAGACCATTAAATCACGCCCAGTACATGCTTTGTTAAGAAAGTTAGGATTCAAATATTGGTAGTATCACAAAGGAATCTGCAATGATGGACATGAGAGGGAGGATGTCAAGAACTATCATGAAAATATTTTGCTGCCTTGCATGGCTTCCTATGAACACTAAATGGTTACACAGTATGAGAAACTAAACCAAATACCAAATCTCCCGTATTAATTACGTAAAGTTCAATTTTTAGTCCGTCAAACCCAGAATAAGTGCACTTTCACGTGCAATAATGGTAACATGTTATCAGGATTCACTGACAATATTGGCTGTTGAGAAAGAAAGGTCAAGCACAAGTCCTTCATGTGTGTGGCTTCCTTACTCCAATTGGACAGTTAGGAGGTGGTTAAACTTGTACAGTCATGCAATGTGGAGTGGATGGGTGAAGGACAGGGGATAAATTATTGGACCAGGTATTATGAAAGGTATTCCAGTCTTCCAGCTGTAATTTCCTGCCTGTAAGGTACTCTTTGCCTTTGATAAAGCTAAAAATTAGCTGAAATTGGGTGACAATGGTCTGAGAGTATCGGAGATGAAGCTGGAACCAGGTGGTGAGAATGCAAAGGTTCTAGAGGATACATACATTGCTGATGTAAACTATCTAGTGGCTGGTTCTATCCAGAATATAGTCTCATCAGATGGTAAACTCAAGGGACTGAAGATAGTTCTAAGAGAGTTTAGTTTATGGCCTTGGAATCAGGCATGATCCCGAGCCCAATGTTCCAGTAAATCGGGCTCAGGAATATCAACTAAGTTTGACTAGTGATACCTAGATTGTAGTAGCCATTGTGTACCACTACTCCTGGCTGCACAACTAGACTTGCAAAATGCAGAAGTCAACTTGAACAAGCAATTATTGAGGCAGGCCATGAGATAATCTTCTACCCGCCATCCCACTATGAGATTAGCTTCCCTGAATATCTTTACAGAGTAGCCAAATGTTATACTAAGGAACACTATGAATATAATTTTGAATCATTGCAAAAGCTCACACCTGCAGCTTTCAATACTGTATCAAATCACGTAATATGAAAACACTTGTCACGAACATACCAAATTGTAGAACTATATCAGACTCAAATTATATATGCTTCCCCTGAATATGAAAATCTTCTTCACAGAAGATATAACTTGCACAAGCATGTTAGCACTGTAGATTTACACTAAGGTTCTGTATTTAGATTCTCTGTTTTGTTCTTTTGTTTCTAAATTATTGGCTTATTATTATCTCAGCTATCAAATACAAAAGGTTTCCAAGTCCCTATACTATTCAAACCTATTGTACTTAAACTTCTTACATTTGATATTGAAAGATGAAGTAAGCTACCCCTAACTCTCCTTATATAAGGCATTTCATTTTGAAATGCCTATGGTCCATGTTTTGAATGTCCTCCACAATACCTAGCAAATAGGCCGACTGGGTTTTACCTTCTACTTGAAAAAAAAACTAGATTTCACAATTCTAGAAAAGGCAACCACAGTTATCTATATATTTCATTACATGATGGGACCAGCAACCTACTTGTGCCAACAATCCACATATCTTATAACGTGTTCACGCCAGGCCCTAGCCACGTGGCGGTACGATAGGAGCAGATGGCTTCTTGATCAGCAAGAAGCGAGCGCTGCTTGCTAAAGGAGGCTTCGAAGGGGTGTAATAGGAGATCAAAACAGTAACCGTTCAACCAGGTATATTAAGAATACTGTCAGTCGAAGTCTGCTGTTTCCATTGCGGAAATCAGCAGTCTTTAAATACCGCCTATTGCTTATCTCCAGTATGAGCGATATTGCCAAACAATGTGTGTATCAACTGATAGCACACGAAACAATACAAGTATCAAACGATACTGTAAAACCAAACATAAAACAATATGTGTATCAACCGATAGCACACGAAACAATACAAGTATCAAACAATACTATAAAACCAAACATAAAACAATATATGTATCCGTACCGGTTACATATCTCATCAGATTATATTGCAAAACTCCAGAGATTTGTACAGTAGTGGAGCTTGAGTTTGGCTCAAATATTCAGCATAGAAGAGAAGGGTTTCGTGATAGCTTAGGTACCAAAGGTCAGGTTTTTACCTCATGGCGGGTAGCACAATGCATGAGTCACCTATTAGAGAAAATGGGAACTTGTAATCAGAAACCAAACTATAGGAGCAGAGGGGATATGGGGGAAAAAAAAGTACCAAGAAAGATACTGGATTGTGTATTTGGAAATGTAGCTCCTCCCCTAGTGCAAGGCGAAAACCACTACTGCAACCTCTGCCTAATATTCCTATTCTTCCTACTGCAATACACTAAGGCCTATAGGCAGATGTTATTATCATACCAGCTACTCCATATATTGGTATAATGTATTTAGATAATATTTCCTCCACTGCTAGTGACACAGAAGCACTAAGCGATTGCTAATTATCTTCTGTTATTGTTTTACCATCCCCAACTCACTCCTGACACCTCTCTTCACTCTTACCACTACATCAGCCCTTTCCACCACCTGTCCTGCATATGTGTCCATATCTATTAAAATCCACTATTACATAGAAACTGACATTCTAACAGGTCATACTACTCCCTCTTCTACCCCACTTTAGCCACATATTCTAATATATACCATTTAGTTTCTCAAAAATTCAAGTTATTTCTTTCCAGCCTTTCACTTTTCCCTTAAGTGGCTTTCCTTTTGTTCAACCTTTATTTCAATAGCATCAAAATTGGGCCATCTATGGGGAGTACTTTGCTTTAACAAGCCGGTTGATGGTGTAATCTAGGACTATGTCGTATTATGCCATTCTGGTACTTCCTGGTGTCTGACGTTATATTCTATATTTTACTTTCTGTCTCAATTGAAGATCTATAGCTATTGCGGTTCAGGTTTCTTTGGATAAGCTAGTATACCTGAAATGAATAAATACTTTACTTTCATCAAGTTAATGACTTGGACCTACTCGATATCCAACCGAAATACTTTAACCTGCTAGCCTAGAACTAGGGTCATGTCTAATTACTGTAGTTAACAGAATATTTTTATCAATTCTTCTACCATTTCAGAAAATTCCTAATTCGTATAATTATGAAACTTACTTACTCTACACTTTTCTCAATAACAGTTCCTGCCTTAGAAAGTATCTTATACCTTTTGTATTACGTACTCTAAACTATGCTAAAAAAAATTTTCAAATTGTGGCTAAACCGATAATCTACTATTATAGTACATGATTCTTTATTTTGTATAAGAGTTGTAAAGATGTCCCATAGCTAGCTAGTATCCCATAGCTAGGTCAAACACGTTATACCATACCTTGCCCGACCAACGATGATATACCAGTATGCCTAAGAATTGTACAGTACCCGAGCACCCAGCTTCGAACCTCCGGGACGGACACCCGCCAAATCCCCGTACAGATAGTGCGGGAACTATGTCAGAATCGGAACAAACGCGACCGTAGACTAGGCGGGAAATATGCTACCATGTATTGCTGGAATCCTTTCTCCCGGTTGCGTAAGGTATTAGACTTAGCCGGGAAAAAAAAAAGTAATAAATGGCGCCCCCAACAATGGGAGGAAGTCGAAACACTGGCGCGCGATCACTGCATACGAAACTTGTCTTCTATCCGAGATTTCACAGATAATGTAGATTATGAGGACTCGAGTGGGCAAACGGTGGCAACTTAGGCCGCCAACGCGGAAGAAACACATTTGGGGGCAAACAGGGCACATGGTTGATGGGTATAATATCGTTGGCTTCGAGTTAAAGATATACTGTACTCATACACAGTGCAAGCGTTTCGTTCCCGATGCTATAGTCAGAATACTGCGGCGTGCTGGGTACAGTATCCATAGTCCGATAGTTCCGAGTCCCTAAACGGGCGAAAAAAAGGCCAATAGAAACACTAGACCTTGTTAGAAGCGGGGACTCGAACAATATACTCTACCTGTAGCGTTCCGTCACATTATTTCGGTTTCTACAATCTGATACGGTAGCTGCTATACCAATATACGTGACCAATAAGCCAGCCAATACGTGTGCTCATTCAACCCACTGCCTCTCTCATCAAAAGTCTAGTATCCCGTGTTCTCCGCAACCTCCCCCTCATTCTAAGGACCAGAGTAGCAGCCGATCTTGTTCCGGAGATGGCTGCGACCTCAACGCGCCCGGCGATTGCCGTCAACTCCTAAACCAGGAGCATATGATAACCGCAACGATTATGACTAGTCCAAGCAACTAACCACGGTAGTTCCCAACACACTGACATGAAATCGAGCGGCGATGCCGGCCGCACATTCGACTCCGAGCCTGATACTAGCACCGGGCTCGTACCAGCCTTCTTGCCACGCCAACCCCCGTTGGTTACACCCCCCACCGCAAAAAAAATAATACACGAATTTGCACTCCATAACATATCGGTATCAATGGTGGTATCGGTATCTGATTGACCTCATGGCAGGGATGATAGCTAACTCAAAGCGCCGGTACGGAGTCCGACAATGTTTGACTAGCGCAGTGATCAGGGGAGTCTTTCGTAAAATAATGGGGTGTTTGGAATAAAATTCCCCGCGGATCATGTTGCCAATCATTATCGGCAAGGCGGGACGTAGTCCCGTATACCAAAAAAAACATCAGGCACGATAAATGGCCATATTAGCAACCATCCATCAGCCCAATCTCCCCCCACTCTGCCGAGAGGTAGGTTTGGCAGAATGAGAACACCAATCGGAAGTAGTGTCTGCTAACGCACACCGTGACAGCTCCACAAATGCTGCTACCCGGAATGGTGGGAGCCCCGCCCGGACCGAGCAGCCGCATGCTATTCAAGCAAGCTTGCCAAACCCCACACTGCGTCAATAACCCCCCTGACACAACACCCATCTGGCGCAGCCCGATTCAACCTTGATGAGCAGTATTACGATACCCTAACCGCATTCGTGCGCTCTCGCTTTCTAACTTAGTTTGCTCTGCAGTCTATGGTATTTAAAGCACTGCACCTATTCCAACCTGACCGGTATCTCCGCAGGCGGAGAGAGAAGGCAAAGGCCGATTCGTCCAAAATCACCCGCTTCGGTTCCCGATTTACCGATAGTTCGAATTCCGGGGTGTGGTGAGCTCTTTAATCCCTCTTTCTATACGCAAGCGGGGACACCCCCGGTATGGGCCCCGGAGCCCCGTGTTGCTTGATACCCCGTTGCTGCGATTCCGCCAAGAGCTCCGGAATTGGTGAGGAGCCATTCTCCTAGCCGTCCAGGGGTGCTCTTGCTCGCCAATCTCACCATGACCACTATTGGAGTATCGGACAATCGCGAGTGCCAATGAGGCTTGTACTCTGAATACTTGCTCCAGCGTATCCCGGCAGGTTCTGTCGTGAGTTGTTTCACGCAACGAAATTGGTTGCGGGACGGGTAAGCTTAACAAGAGGAATGAACTGCCTTAACTGTCCTTGTGCTGTCTTGCGCCAATTTTCCGCCAACTGAAAAAACTTTGAACACGGTTGGTCCCCCGCATGGGGGCGCGAAACCAAGGGGAAAAAAAACAATGCACCAAGAAAAAAAATAAAACGCGCGGGCATGAATTCACAGCTACAAAGTGAAGGTCTAACTAGAGATCAAGCCATAGACCAGGCCTTCTCATAACAATAGAAGGATTCTCCCCCACGGAACAAACCCTACCGCGCTCTGCCATAATAATCCAATAAATTCCCACCCGAGTTGACAGGTAATCCTCGGGGAGCTCCACGCGGCGACGGTGGTATATTTGTCTTCCCGTCTCACACGATTCCATTCGTCTGCAAAGGGTCATGTCCGTTGACAGGTTCTATGAGCGTCTTGTCATGAAGTGGAAGGAACGGCGGTGATTTCAACATGGCGGTGTCTCCCAGCACTCAAACCGCGTTCGGGGTTGATGTTTCGTGAATCTGCAGCCCCACAATCAATGACCGGAAGCGATTCATAGCAGTAAAAGGGAGCCGTGTTCCGACGTCTTGAGCTGGTTCCCCAGAGGTTTATTTCTTCCAGCCCGTGCGCCACTTTCACTGGTTCCTCATACCGCGACTGATCGGCAAACCAGAGAGGTGTCCGGCAATTGGTATTAGGCTTGTAGGGGTTGACCTCGTCCCGTGCAACTAATATTTTCACAATTCCAGCATGTCCGCTCTACGCGGCACACAAAAGCGATGTTCCCACGCAATTGTGTGCAATGTCGGGGCTGAAATCTTCTGGTGTGAGTAGGACTCGGACAACACCCTCCCGCCAATCGTCAGTGCGGAACGAGAATGGTGATCGCCTATAATTATCCGGACCGCCGGGGCTGACCTCCCTCCCCATGAGTACCTGCACGACTCCCACATATCCGGACTAAGCGGCAAACGAGCGGGATGTTCGGCAGTCATTACCTGGCATGTTGGTTTTGACTTCTCCGCGCCAGACTAGAGCTTTTACGTATCCCTGGTGTCTGGACTACGCGGAGAACGAGAACGTCATCCGGCCCTCATCATCTCGCGTCTTGGAGTTCATCTCCTCCCGCTGGAGTAGACGTTTACACCACTGCTTCCTGTACACTCCCAACGGCACATGAAAGCGGGGTTCGTCTCACAATGTTACGCTGGTCGGGGTTGCCCTCTTGTCCCCTGAGTAGTACTTTGACCTGCCCCTCATTTCCACGCCGGGAGGCATACAAAAGTGGTATTTCCCCGGAGTTGTCTGGTTCGTCGGAGTTAGAATCTTGTACAAGGCCCGCATACCCATACACAGAGGCAAGGGAGACAGGTGTTGGGCCCTCTTGTTGGTGTTAACCTGCTGGTGCTCGAGCAGCAGTGACAGAGTTCGTTTATGTCTATTCCAAGAGGCAAGCTCCACGTGGTGTTGAGGTGATGCAACTTTGGTTGTTGGGGTTGACATCTTTCCCTCCGAGTAGCGTTTTCACCACCTCCCGATGCCCATTCCGAGCCCCATCCGGGAGGGGTGTTTAGCCATCAATATCTGGCATGTCGGGATCGACGTGTTCCCGCGTGGCTAGGGTTTTGACGATTTCCTCTTGTCAATTAACATCTGCTGCCGAAAGTGCTGTAACCCCCAAAGACGCTCGTCCTGATATTCCCACATCACATCCCTGTCAATACCGTGACAACCCCAACAATCCCGAAGAACGATACGTAGTATAGTCCTCTGGGCGGGGCACCACTATGAGAATCCTCAAGGCTTAAACACTGCGCTTGAACTAAAAGCAATTCGGCGGATATGCGACTATCACACTCCCCGCAATGACCTTCGTGCAAGTGATCTCGCGCAGCGTGAGAGTTGTCTTTGCGCATGGATTCCCCACTATAACGAGCAAGATCCCAGAAACGGTGTGCCCGGAATATTGGGGCAGGAGTCGGTGGAAAGTGCCTTGACCTGTTGTAAATTGAGATAGGTCAAGCAAATATCTCCCATTGTTGAGTGAGAACGTCTGCAAAATCGCGATGAATGGGAGGATACGCCTGCAGAGTAAAGTAGATCAGTGCAGAGCCAATGTCTTCCCATCTACCGCTATAAGCCCTGAACAGCCCCGCCAAAGTACAAGTCGAGGAAGGTTGCCGGTCTTGAGGTGTGTAGGGCCTCGCGTAACGGGTAGGGCACGATAGCGCTAATCCTCCCTTACGCGCCGTTCCGCAGTGCTCATCCGTAGCAAACCTCCCATCACGGGTTCCTGTTTATCCACATCCGGTCCCTTTGTCTATTCTGTCGTCCCCCCGTAAGCGTCTCCCGGACCTAACCTGTCCATTAGTTTTGTAAGCCTTTCGCGCCTCTGATGCCTTGTGGCTTCTTGCAAGCTTTCCTAGAT
Organism: Tuber magnatum; assembly: GCA_003182015.1. Classification (NCBI taxonomy): domain Eukaryota; kingdom Fungi; phylum Ascomycota; class Pezizomycetes; order Pezizales; family Tuberaceae; genus Tuber; species Tuber magnatum. Next base: position 2,436,285 of record PYWC01000005.1, read on the forward strand.
GTTTACAGAAACCATGGAAGTCTAGAAATATCAATTTGGGGATCCTGGTGGGACTCCCGTTGTCATGGCCTATAAACACACCCCAGACATATCTTTGGGGGCTTTCCGCAGAATTCCTACAGGAGACCGTCGTCCCTCCTAGCCCGACCTCCGCCCTTGCCAAGTTTAACGTAAAGATCTACAATCATATCGCCCCTTCCCAAACCTGCAGATACATATAGTTTCCACTCGCCGAGAAATACCCTCCGTGACCTCCGCCAGAATCAGAATATGCGGCCTTCCAGTCACCTATATTCCTATCCAGCGGGAGTCCCGCAGGATTTGTTTCCACGAATCTAAGATATTAACCCGTCGCAATGCCCCACATCCGCCCAACGCTTCAATGCACATGAACATGCGTTGTCGGGATGTAATTGCATCTGCATTTTCACGATTTCAAGAAGTTGCGCTCCCCGTCCGGCAATAGCACATTTCATATCCCTTTGCACAAATCACCTTATGAGCCTAACAATTGAAATGGGGTGCACAGAAATGCTAAACTGAGAATATTTGTATCTAAGTCACTTGCACTTGTGATAGTGGAGTAGACCTGGTGAACAAGATATATCTTTAAGACTCATAGATTAATCAAAGCTTGCGTGCTCTTCTAACAGAAAGGAAAGATACACCTCAATTTATACCCTTCTATGGTTACGCGAACACTGACTCATACCAAGGAAATCTATATAACCTGCTAGAATCTTCTAGCATAACAACTGGTTATGTGACTGTATCACATGACCGATACAGTCACACCACCGCACAGGAATAGTATACCATAATTTTGAACATAAACGCGTAGTGAAGGGGAAATGAGATTGGATATTTCTTAGGGCTAGAATTTACTTTAGCTTTTTATGGAACCATGTAGTACGTGAAATGGGAGGGGCGCAGGACTGGTGATGACGGAGGAAGCAGATCCCGCAATAGCCACGTCCAAGACATGCACCCTCCGCCGGGAAAGCAAAGACAGTGAAAAACGAAAAAGGGAATTGCATAAAATTATTCCCACTTCCATAGTATATATTTCACCTTGTAATACCACTTCAATTCTACCCACTCCGAACTCACCCCACCCCTCTAATCCTGAATCTCTCGCAGTTTGTGAGGATATGGGAACAAGGCATTTCTAACCTTATGAGTGTCATGCCCAAACACCCTTTGAATCGTGCCAGCCATAGGCGACATTGGTCCCTCTTCCACTCTTAAAGGCTGGTTGGCCCCCCTGCGCTGTTCCTTTTGAACACTGAGCAGCGGCATTCAATAGTGAAAATGCAATCGTCGAAAACGAACGAGTGACGGTCCGTGAAACAAAACAAAATGAAATGCCAAGTGCCTACTCACGATCGTATGATACAACCAAAGGGGGCGAAAACTCTTCTCTTCTCTTCGCTTCTTGCTTCTCACTGCATCATCAACTAACTGTAAAGAGAGTAGTATATATTAACAACAAAATAATCATATTCTCCAGTCCTTCCAAACAGGTGTGTTCAGAATTACATTATCTTATTCCTGTACAATGGTGTGACTGTGTCGGTCATGTGATGCAGTCACATGACCTGTTGTTATGCTAGAAGATTCTAGCAGGTTTTATATATTTCCTTGGTATGAGTCCGTATTTGCGTAACCATAGCAGGGTATAAATAGGTGTGTACTTTTCCTTTCAGTTAGAAGAGCATGCAAGGTTGGATAAATCTGTGAATTGTAAAGATATATCTCGTACACGACGTCCACTCCACTAACACAAGTGCAAGTGACTTAGACAAAAATATTCTCAAGCTCTGAGTCCAGGTTTGGGAAATCTTCCGCAAACCTGAACATCATATACCACAAGGCCATAAGTGTACTCCTAAGTGAGCATATACCATTGATCCTCCCCTCTAAACCCTCTCTCAAAAAAACCAACCTGGCCCGCCAGGACCTTGATACAATAAACTGGTGTACATGTCCTGACTGCAACAAAAAATACCCTCTCTCCGCTGATTATCTTCTCCCTTCCTGTTTTGAAAAATACCATGACGAGCTATTCTGTGACTCAATCAGGAACCTAAGTGAGATAGGTGGCTTGCAAATTTTTTCAACAAGAAACCGACCTCTTCCACAAAAGAGACGATCAGAAACAACATTAATTAGAGCCCTCCCCGCCTAATGTATTACGTTGAATGATAACGAAACCGTCTTCATGCTGTCCATAACCTACTACCCAAAGTGAGAAGGACAAGGGAACTATCAGACATGGGTGCAAGCCTGGCTGGTTGCCTTTGAAGTTCTCAGATTGGCAGAGGCAGTACTCGGAAGGGAAAGAAAGCCGGAAGTCCCTACAATCGAAGGATGTGATGGTGCCGCAAAAAGTTACTACATGGAAGTAAAAGGACACTAAAGCCAGATTCTACCTCTACCAAGCAGTAAACCCCATCTACCATGCCGACATCTATGCCAATACTTCAGCAGCAGAAGTCTGGCAAGTGTCCCAAGACCAATTTGACAAAGAAACTCCTACTACCAACAAGATACTACTTGAGGCCATCTGGAAAATCAAACTTGTCTTCACCCAATCCATCTCCAACTATACCACAAAGTTTGAAACTGCATGGAACCACCTTGCCCAACAATGTTCATCAAATGAAAATAAAACATCTGATGAAGTTCGAACCGCAATGCAAGCATTGACATAGGTAGAAGAAGTTAAAGCTACTGTGTTTCTGCTATCCATCAACGAATACCACCCTGATTCATGCAATGTCTTGTCAGTGAAAAAGACAATGAGAGACGTGAACATTCAGCATTACTTTCTAAGTAGGGCAGCGGAAAAAGGAGAAAGTAAAGAGGAGGAAAAGGTACTATCAGTATAATACAAGAACAAGAAATAGATGTATTGCACATGGTATATGGTGAGAGTTGGGAAAAGTGCTACCGACAATACCAACAAATATCGAGGTCGTGCAAGGGAAAAAGCCAAAAACAATGAACAGGACAACAAGGCAACCATGGCAGCTGTTACTGATACTACAGTCACTGTTCTCACAGCAAGACCCCGGAAATCTCCTGTACTAGAGGAAGAGGTTGCCTCCACTACGACAACCGCGGAAGTCTCACCACAATAGTTATATGATTCTGGAACATTGAACCATATTTCAACCAATTGAGGTGACTTCCAAAGTCTTACACCTTCCTCCGAAAAGATAGTAACAGCACAAGGTAGCATTCATTGGGCCAGTGTATCTGGAGATGCTTACCTCTATGTGGGCCTGTTGAATGGATCTAATCATATGGTCATCCTCAAACGAATATTGTATGTACGTGCATTTCGATATTCATTGGTATCTGAATCCCAATTGGATGATGTTGGAGTAAACGGTACGGTACCAAAAGCAAGAAGGATGTTTGAGAAGGAGAGCAGGGTTTTCATTGTTGCGGACAAGAAAGGTGGATTGTGGTATGTTAGGATAAGTAATGAGAAGTCTTTTGTTTCTGTTCATGAAGAATGGTATAAAGCCCTTGGACAACTAAGTGTAATTAAGGATTGTTACAAAGATGCTACCTCTATCGCTCCTGCATCTGACTTTCACGGTTCAACATGCAATTGGAATAAAACCATGCACGCAAATCTAAAGTCAAAGGACAGTGAAACCAAGTCAGCTTTCGACTAAATCCACACTGATCTTAATGGTCAAATCTCTACATACCAGCTGGGAAAGAATCTCTACTACATGACGTTTATGGATGATTACAGCAGGTATTGTTGGATTTGCCTGCTAAAAACAAAGGATAGAGCAGATATTGCCGTAAAACAATTCTGGGAAATGGTACATACTCAATTCAGTAAACAAGTCAACCGATTGCATGGTGACCAAGGAACCTAAAACCTTAAGCGGAAAGTGTCTGAATTTCTAAACACAAGAGGAGTCACTCACAGCATATCACCAGCCTACAACCCTGAATCAAACGGAATTTCAAAAAGGCAGAATTGTACCCTCACCGCCATGGTATGATGTATCATGCCACCGGAACAAAAGTCATTGTGGCATGAAGCCTATTCAACAGCGGCTTATATCTACAATCGTCGCTGGCATTGATCAATAAAAACAATACCTTTCGTGCAACTATACAAAAGGAAACCCATTATTAGTCACCGCCATCACTGGTTCACCAATGTTATGACACATATCCCAACTGAGAAGCGAGGAAAGTTTGACAAGAGAGGAGAAGAAGGTCACCTCATTGGTTACACTTGTGGTCCAATGATTTAGTCTCTTTACATAAGTAACCTGCATACTGTAATTGAAGAAAGGGATGTGAAATTTGGAAAGACAAAAGGGATATCGTTGGAATGTCTTCAATGAACAATAGAAAGCAAAGAGCAGGAAAAGTCAAATTATTCCAGTGAATCAGAACATACTGATGAGCAAGGGACATCTACCCTTTTCAGAAAGACCACATCAGTTACATCTGTGAATACCTATATGTTTAGTGAATTCCAGTCAATGCCAATTCCTCCTCCAGATACCTTCTCCTGAGCACCACCACAACCCCCTTCTTCTGCACGTGAACGAACTCAGACCCAGAAAGCACTAGACAAGTACTACCTTCAAATAGTGAAGAAGATGCGGTCTCTACAACATTTGATAAAGGGAAATGAACGGGAGTGTAAGCTGGAAGACCTAACCGAGGACGAGATGCAGCTTCACAAAGAAAGAAGGCAGGAAGTTGATGAAGAGTAGCAAAATGCAGAAGGAAATCTTTCAAGACATAGCGTGGTTGGTCTCATGTATCACACACTAGAGCCTAATACATATAGAAAGGCCATGGAATCACAGGAGAGTGAGAACTGTCGGAAAGCTATGAACGAAGAGATGAAGGTAGTAAGAAAACGAGAAGTAGGAGTGGAAGTGGAAATACTACGTGGTAAGAAGGCATTAACAGGATAATGGGTTTATAAGGCCAAAGTTGAGAAGGATAGTACAATCGAACATCGGAAAGCACAATACTGCGTAAAAGGTTTCAACCAAGCTTCAGGCGAAGACTATGAAGATGTTTGTGCCTCAGTTGCTCAGTTAGAATCCCAGAGACGCCGGTTAGCAGTAGCTGTCAAAAATGGTTACAAGTTCCAACAAATCGACATGAAAAAGGGCCTTCCCATTTGGCAACGTAGACATGGAAACCTACCTAGAGCTGCCACAAGGGTACCGCAAACCAGGTAAGGGCTGGCAAGCAAAGAAAGCCAGCTATGGACTCAAGCAATCCCCACGACTATGGTACTAATGACTAACCAAAACCTCGAAACCACGAACCAAAAAGTTACTGACTTGGACCCATGGATTCTCATACAAAAAAATCTCCTTTGTTGCTTTTAGGTTGACGATATACTAATAGCCGAAAAACCTGTCCTGGTTGATGCATGTATTGACAGAATGCAATCCCATCTTCAATGTATGGACTCAGGACCAGCATTACTACGGTTAGGCATGCAGAACGAAATTTCTAAATACAATCTCAAGATCTACCAGGCATGGTATATTACTACGATCCTCAAACTGTTTGACCTCTGCAAAGTCAAACCAGTTGCTACTCCTATCGAAGTCCATATGACATATATGAAGGAAAAGACAATGATCAACCATACGATCAATGACAATACCAGTCCATCATTGGATTGCTGATATATGCCACTGTTGCTACAAGACCTGACATCATACATCCCACTGTCTTCCTTATCCAATTCTCCTGTAAGTCTCCCACTATATAGCTTACTACGGCCAAAAGGGTACAAGGGTATCTAAAAGGTACTAAGACCCAGGTATTATGATGCAACCCAGGCGACAGGAAATAGCCATTGAAGATCTTTAGTGATGCTTCATTCAGCTCAAATGTTGAAGAGAAGAAATTGTTTACCAGTCTGATTGTACAAGTTTACGGTAATACCGCAATATGGCGATCCAAGTGAACAAAAACCATAGCAACATCTGCAACAGACGCCAAATACATGGCGCTTACATTGGCTGCTGGACAAGGCGTGTAGCTAAGGTGAGGAATATCACATATGGAAATTGAGACTATCCTATATTATGACAATACAGTAGCTATTAAGCTTACTGAAAATTCGGGGGTTTCCAACGGAACGAAATACATCAATGTTCAGCACAACTATAGTAGAGAGCTAGGGAACGCAGGGAAGTTAGATGTGATAGCTGTTGGAATGGAGGATAATTTGGCAGCTATATATACAAAGGGATTAGTTAAGGTGATATTTGAAGGGTTTTCTAATAGGTTGGGAATAGAACTAAAGGGGAAGTGTTCAAAATTATATTATCCTATTCATGTAAGGTGGTGTGACTGTGTTGGTCATGTGAAACAGTCACATGACCTGTTATTATGCTAGAAGATTCTAGCAGGTTTTATAGATTTCCTTGGTATGAGTCAGTATTTGCGTAACCATAGAAGGGTATAAATAGGGGTGTATTTTTCCTTTCAGTTAGAAGAGCATGCAAGCTTGGATAAATCTGTGAGTTGTAAAGATATATCTTGTACACCACGTCCACTCCACTAACACAAGTGCAAGTGACTTAGATACAAATATTCTCAAGGTGTGTCTCCCACTCCCTTGCAAATTCCCAAGCTAACAAGGGAAAGACATATCTCCACCACCCGTAGCCTCCCATGTGGCCCTCCGCGATCCTTCAACCGGCCGTTCGCAATCCTTCGCAGTGCTTTTCCGGAAAACCAAATATGCCCAGAGCCGTACCGCGCTCCAAACAAAAAGAAACCGCGCGATCGTACGAGCATGCCGAGCAGCACCTCGCGATTTCCAACAGTTCCCAGGCCCCAGGTATCCCTTCCTGGTCCCATGAGCTCCATCCTCCAGAGACGCGTCATGCATTCCCTGGCAGCCTTTCGCGGCATCCTGTGCGCCAGGGCCTCTTCACCCATCGGTGCCGCCCTGTGCCACTCCCATTCCCCGTCTGTGTTTCCAACATAATATTACCGTCCTCCCAGTGGATTGAAGACTTCAATCAGGATGCCGCAGGCACTGCAGCCAAGCTTCGAGACCCCAATGTAGCTAAATGGCGGTACACTGTCCCAGAGACTATTGTGATTAGTCTCAAGGTACCCAATAAATCGGCATTTGCGGTGCACTAGGCAGATATACTGCTTTAACGGAAATTCTTCCCGCAGCTCGGCTGCACATCCCCTCTGCCAGAACCCGTTTGGAACACATCGAGACTTCAAAATAGAGATCCAGTGATGCTGCGATGCGGGTAAATCTATAGTGCGAGTCTGAACTTGGACATAGAGCATTTCATAGCGGCGCGGAAGCAGGGCGAATGGGAAAATGGGAGCCGACAGGCCATGCCCCGGGGGAGCGATGTGATTTCTGGAGTGTCAGCCGGAACGGGTAGGGGGCAGAGAATTGAGAATCTAGGGCACCAGCGAAATTGGGTCAACAGTCAGAAAATAAAGTCTTATGGGCGCCGCAGATGCATACCTATTAACTGGCGGGCAAAAGCCCCGCGACTATACTCGACACCCGCCACCAGCAGAAGGTCCGCATTCGTGTTAACCAACATACGCTTTTTAAAAACCATTTCCCATTGGTCAACCGAGAGCGACTCTTGGGAGCTATAATAAAGGGCGCTATGGAGCGGAAGTATTGAGCCCATCTCAACCATAAAATCGTGCAAGTTCTGTTGAGTGGTTAGGAGGTGTCTATCGTCATCTCCGTGACGCCCAATTAGATCAACTCCTGTACGAAAAGGACAAAGTCGGGATACCATTTGTTCAGCCGTCGTACCTGCGTTCTCAAGAAGAACTGTATATATCACGAAATATTTCTATTCTCAATGGGAGGGCCACATCCATGGGCAGCCCTCGCGGGTTTCCGCGATACTCGTTAGATGACCCATCCCTGTGCCTTGCGTGCTCAACAGATAGGGCCCTCATCTCTCCCCATATACCAGTCAGGTGTTGAGCTGAGCTCTGGCTGACCGTGTGGTGGGTGGTGAGTGTTGGGCAGGTTTCCTGCTTCCGGGAGTTCAACTGTAGAGCTATCGCAGCACCCGCGGGGTTCTCCTGGGGAACAGAAGTCCCGGCAGGGGTATTGAGGAGGGAAGTAGTGCAAAGGTTGGTAGCGTAGTCATCACTAATTCCGTATTTGAAAGTGAGAGAGGTAGGGTCGAAAGGGGACGAATAAGCCTATTTCGTCGCCGCGGTTATGAAGCTCAAGAGAGCCACGAGGTGGTGGGGGTCGAACCCGCTAGCCAACGTCATTTATTAGAGCCCAAACGACCAAAAGAGGGAGTCGGGGGTGTTTTCCGGGAAAGACTACCTCCAGGACTAGTACAGTATTGAGAAACACAAATTCCTCAAGGTCGATAGGTCTTTGGCCTGCAATCACAATAGAAGACAGCCAATAATGTCTACTATAAAGTTCCCTCTCCAACAAACAAAACCCACCAGAGCTCACCTCAATCCCCCTGAAATGGAACTGTCAATCCCTCAATCAATTTTGTTTTGAAAAGAAAACCACGTAAGTAGAGTGGGAGGAACGATCTCTGCAACAAGAGAGATATCGCCGGTTCCTTCCTTAAAATCTCTCCTCCGCCTTTCTTCCCCAACAAACAAGCAATGGTCCCCATATATAGCCTCCCCCTTATTCTCAAGTCGGGTAATTCCCCAACCTAACCTCCATGACTTGCTCCCGCTACCTTCCCTTTTTTCTTTTCACCGGGAATTCTAGCTAATACCATATAAAATCTTGAACTGCTCAACAAGCCAAAAGAAAACAATAAAAGCAATAACGGAGTGAGCTATCTAAATTTATCCCCTCGCAGTATCGATACAAGCGAGCATTGTCGTCAATCACATTGATCGAGAGTGGTAAGGGGTGGAAAGCCGCAAGTGAGATAAGGGACAAACAAAACAGAGTTCCAAAAACCGTAATAAGGATCGTTACAATGGCAGCGGGGGTATTTTGGGAGAGCAAGAAGGACCAAGGAGGCCCACGGTTTGAATGTGTAGTTTCACGCGGAGCGGTGACCCGAGGTGATGGTGGCGGAAATGTTGGAGGAGAATATGGCGAGGGTTGACAAGGGAGGAGCCCTGCGCAATGGCAAAAATCTTTAATTGAGTGGGGAGAGAAAGAACAATGATATATAGCGAATTTGGCCAAGAGGTTCAGTAGAACACAATCTGAGCCTGAGGTAGTGCTACGCTGTGGTGTTAGACTCTGGTTTGAATTAGGTTAGATGTCCCGTTACCGAAGGTATGGAACAGTGCCGTACCGGGAAGAGTATTATCTTTAAAGGCCGAATTCGACATCCGGTGTCGAATGTGGGATACTGTTCTCGCTTTCAGAAAGCGGCAAATCTTTGGCGATGGTCGAGCCAACAATCAGCTAGGGAAGAAACATTTGACGCAGTGTTTTCCTTACGACCAACTTACCGGTATCTAAACACGATGTATTGATGAGGTCTGCAATGAGATTGACGGAACAACCCCCCAGAACGGAGACTCTGAGCGAAATGTAAGGCCCTCTTGGAACCCACACTTCCGTTGGTAAAAGGTAGTTGACAAGACGAGAACACAGGTGCTTAAACCTCTTGGAATGGCGGTAGTGCTGACGCGCATGGTCATGAGAAACCTTTGGAGTGGAAAAGGCTTCCATTCTAACATTCCTGATCGCTCACTATAAAGTGCCCACGGAAAACCGACACAAATTTCTCAACAACTTTCGGAAGGGGAGGGAGGTAAAAAGTGGAAAAAATAAACAAGTTAAAATGAGACCAGGAGGATGTATCCAGAAGACCAGTTTCGATACCAGGAAGCTCTAGAACGAGCGGGGGTCACGAGGCTATTATTTATCTCCCTCTTTGGGTATGGTGCCGTACAACCAAAACTAACCGACGTTGCCAAGGGACCAGGTGGCTGGGGGATCGTGCATGATGCTGTTCGTAGGTGTGGAGAAAAAATATATGTTTGATAGGTAGATGAGTAGAGAACAATTCAATTAGACCGTATAAACATGAAGTGATAATCAGAGACAAAAGTGGCAACTATGGAAGGGCGAGAAATCATCTTCCAGGTGATAGCTTTAATAATATAAAAGATACTGCTGATATCCCTTGCTATCATAGGGAGGTCCCTGTCAATAATGTCTTATTATTCACTGTACTTATACATCAAGTAGTGCAATTGTTGTTGGTTGAACAGAGGCAAGTGTAGCGGGAATAACCGATAAATGGATTCAGTTAGTTTAAACCAAACTTTGAGGAAAAAGGCTTTAAGTATGCCTTCTTTAATTCGTCTTAGTTATACTCACAATTATCACACATATAGCACTTTACTTGGCCCCAGGAGTACTCCATCTAGTTTATTTCACAATGAATCTGGAGATAAAATGTAATTAGATGTCCTGTTCACTCTGTTACTTGTTGTAGCTTCCTATTCTGCTTTTGGAATTGATCCTCTTGAGAATGAAATCTGTGAGGACAATAACTGATTCAATTGCATTAGTCTTAGTTTAGTATTGAGGTTCATATTTAAATAACTTACCACCTTCAGTGCAAGTATCAGATATCATTTCGCAGATAAGATGATTTCTTCCAACAAAGAGTTTACACTTTTTACAGTATTCTTATTTTTGGTATTGGGAAGAGGTTTGTTATTCTGAGAAAAGGTCAAAGTATTGGTGAGCAGAACAAAAACTAGTGTCCAGTATAGCTTCTCTTGACTCGAGTGGATTTATTTGCCTGACAATTCTTGACTTTTTAGGACTACTTATATTGTTATCTTGGCTGACATTGCGCATGCTAGAGGATAAAATAGTCCAACTTCGAGCCTGATGTCTATTGTCTTTGCTTACAAAATATAATCTCAATTCCTTTTGAAGTACTGTTATTATTACCTGTTTTTGGAATTGTTTGAATACTATGTTACGTAAAATGACTATCAGACAAGATTGCCTACTCCGGTCCAGTACCTCAATTCAGGTCAGGAACCATTAGAGTATCATCTACATAGATAATATGACTAGAAGTATTATTGTAATGAAAAAGTACTCTATATCTAAAGTAGACAACTGCAAAGATCTTGATAACTAAGTTTAGAATATGATTAATGACATCTGGTGTAGAGTTGTATCTTGGATCATGTTGTCATTTAGATTGAAATAAATGGAAAGCATCCTATTGGCTAGTAAGATGTTAGGCCATCTTTGGGAGCAAACTCTGAGAGTTGACAGACTACATGAAAGTAAACAGTCTGAAATTCTATAGTCCAAGAATACCTAGGTGTCAACCTCATTTAAAGGAGTTTTCTCTAGAACACAAGCTACTCAATAGTGGTATAAATAATATAGGAACATTGCTGTGACATAGACCAGATAAAGTAGAATAAAGGTACGGTTTTTTAATCTTGTGAAAGTAGTGAGAGGGAGTACCATCCTGGTTTGCGAACCTCTATATTTGGTATGAAATTTGAACTCCTTGCATTATAGTAGAATACAAAATAACTGGATAATTATATAATCTAAAGCTTAAGCCAATTACAGTAATATAAATTGTACAAAGCAGGATATATGGTTTACAACAAGAAATTTGATTATTTTGGCTATGGTGGGAATTTGAAGACATAAATAGCAAAGTCTTGGATTCTCAAAGTGTTGTATCAAATTAATATATCATCTTGCCTGGTACATTATTTATACCCCTTCCTAGTCAATCACTATTAATCTGCACAATGGTGTTGTACAGCCACTATTGCATTCCTTTGTACTCCATAGTTGACAATCTTCGATTATTGAAACTATAATACCATAGCCCAGCAATTTAGTACATCAAGGATTTCTATTCTCCTGCTTGCAGACTGGTCTTCTACTCTCCCTGATGTCTGATGCACTCACATTGTGAGCAAACAAGATATATGACGTATTCCATGCTTCATGTTACATGGCCGCTGACTGTAAGAACAACCAAGTTCTAACCAAGGCCTGATATGCAATCAAGTGAATACTAAGCAGGCTGACTGGTATACAAGAGTAGGTGGAAGTATAGAGGGTGTATCCTATAACGAATATATTGATATGATCTTGTCTCCATCTCTGAAGATGTCTGTAACAGCTTGAGAGGCACCCCAATATGCATATTCTACATGTCAGTGTTTGCAGACTATCCATTGCTCCTATGTCTCCCCCCCTCTCCACACAATCAACTTTGTAGACTCTGGAAACCTTGGCAGCACTTGACTCTAGATGTTTCGAGACTGTGGGGCAGGTGTTCCTATCCCTCTTCTTGTGGTGTCCTCTCCATTCATGGTCAATTGAACCCCTTTACTGTGGTGTATGACTACTGGTTCATTTCCTGCATATGGGGTTATTTGGTTGAACGATACTTTTACCAATTTAGTTGGAGCTATCATCAGTCAGTGTCTAAGGGTAGGAGTCAGGCTATTTCCTTATCTTGGCAATAGCGGTTGGGACCCTTGATGTGCAGGGTTAACTGATTGCTGGGTAGGCCCTCTCCCAGCTCTACGTTATAATAGCTCTGAGTGTAGATGAATGATAATCCCCCAGTTGTCGGCCTCCCTTTATGATTTCTCATGCATTGCACCACTAGCACACTTGAAGTTTAGTCTTGTGACCTATAAGCCAGCCAGGGACTTCCATTGGAGTAACCGATCTGCCCACAGTTGACATCCATCAGTTGGTGCAGCCCAGTGATCTTTTTATACATTTGGTTCTCCAACCAACTCTGTGAATCAATTGATTCAACCATATCGAGGTAGTTGAGGATCCTTGGGTGAGGATTCAGCATAAATACCTCAGTCAGGACCCTTCGCTTGTGGCATGCTTGAGTGTTTCGTGTTGGCGTCATATTCGTTGAAAAACTATTACCTAGACTAAATACTATGACTGACCCTTAGATAGAACAGGTAACCCTCTACCCATGATCAGGGGGCATGCTCCGTATACTATGCCAGTTTGTCCTCTATGTAACCCAAGCTCCCCTCACCAAGACCGCAGCTCAAATAGTTGTAATCTGTTTTTTTAAGGCTATACTAATTAAATCCCTTTAAGGCCTGGACAAGATATGGTGAAAAATCTTTACCTGCCTACTTGGCTGTATCCTGGAAAACCTTTTCTTGTCATTCCGTCTCCATATATGCGACACCTCTGGGTTATTCCCATGAAACTCTTCTAACCACTTCACAGCATACTCCCAGTCCTCCATCAGCTGCAAGGTTATTTCATCCTCCAAACACTGCCCGTATTTCACACCGCACCTCAGTTCACAGATCCTGTTGTTACACCCTTGAACCGTGTGAGTATAAGAACTAACTACACTCTTTGTTGTATTTTCAATCTGCCATTTGAGGTCACCATTTATGTCATATGGTGCCCGCGGAGGTCGCTCCCGAGCCTGGTGAACTGAGGTCTGACAGGGCTATATCAAGGATACGTGAAAGACCTAGTATATCTTCCCACGTTCACAGATTTCTAACTTAAATACTTGCTTGCTGCGTGCCTCCACGCTTGTGAATGGCTTATACAATTGCAGGCTTAACCTTTTGAAGGGTCCTTTAGTATGAAAGCTCTTAGTAGTTGGTCTAACTACTTTGCCTACCTAGAGGTTAGGCATAGGCCTAGCTTTCCTGTCCTGGTGCTGCCCTATTACTTCTCTGGTTGCCTTTAGCATCCCTGTCCTCAGTTAGTTTATTTTGTTCATTCTTGGGGCACAGGTAGTAGCCCCTGAGTTCCGGGTTTTTCTCTCCTTTATACATTCTGTCTGAGAGTCGTACCCATGGTTCGTGGGGAAGTGGGTTAGTCTCTATGCACTTGTAACAGAGTTAATATAGGTATAGTTGGTTAGCGGAAGTGGTTGGTCCCAACCATCCCTGTTGTACTTGACAGAACTTCCGAGGTAATGTTCTAGCACTTGATTGGTCCTTTTCATCTGTCTGTCCGTCCCTTGATGGTATGTAGTGGACACCTTCCCCTTCATCCCTAAAACCTTGCAGAGACTTTCCAAGACTTCCAACCCATGCTAGGCATTTATATCCGGCTTGATCCCAGCAGGCATAACATGTACCTTCCACACTACCAAGTGTCAGATCTGGGCTAGATTCTTACCAGTTGCATTTACCTGTACCTCTATGAACCCTGTTATTTTGGTGAAGCCATCAACAACTACCACGATGTGGGTGTGCCAATGGGACTCAAGGAATTGGGTTATAAAGTCAGTCAAGATAGATGTCCACGCGACGTATCGTTTTTCCACCAGTAGGACAAATCCATATTTTCCATGCTCAGGTACCTTGTTATGGCGGCACTGCTCATGGGGTCCCACATACTCGTTTATCCATTTGGCTAGTCCTGTCTAGTTGTAACGACCCAGCATACATGAGCCATGGCGGTCGGAACCTACACATATACAGGTAGCTAGGAGGCGAACTGGCAGCAACCGGCAGGCAAGTAAGTACTGGACCTATGGAGACCCAATGGCTCAGGCTCCGAGATGAACAGAACTCGCTCACCAGGTACTCAGGTACTTGGGCATACCTGGGAGCAGTGTCAGCCTACTTAGGGACCTCTGAAGGGACAGTTACTCAGCTAGGCTGCGTAACTGCAGAAAGGTCAGAAGTATCTAGCTCCGGCGACTGAATAGACCGAATAACAGGGGAAGGTTATCTCATCCACCAGGCAAGGTTGACCTGCTCCGAGGATCAGGTTGCCCTGTCAGGGGACTTGGGTTACGCTGCCCAAAGCTGTGAGTTACCCTACCTTCCAATATGAAATCACTCAGGGAGTTTGGGAAAAATGACCAGAATGTTTGTCGTGTGAAGCCATGCATAATACTGGAATCTGGGGTTCCAGGAGATGCCATTGGGTGCGCTACACAGCTCCAAAGACCCTGCAGATTGGAGACACTATTCGTATCGTACCTCTCCGGCCCCGCCTTGATGCCCAGACATCAAGGGCAAATGGCCGAGTGGCTATATGCACTCTGGCAAAGAGGGATCTTAGGATACCCACTTGCAACACTGTATACGTTGCTGCTGTCCGGTCGACCATGGGCGGTTCGCACGATATACAAGGGGGTATAGGTTGGAAGATAGAGTACCTCCTCCAAGTTGGTCTGAGTAAAAAGGACCAAAAGTGGCGGAGTTAACTGGAGTTAACCGTGGGGGTCCGAAAGGTAGTCCCTGGTGGTGCCGTGGTGACCGGGAGAGTTTTACACTTATCAAGGCCGCAAGTGTCCCCAACGCCATAGGCTCTTAAAGGGAAGGGCCGAGACACTGAAAGCAGGATTCATACCACAGGTAAGGTGGATCCGAGGTAGTGGTCATGGGCAGCACCCATTGGACCCCTCCAGGATTACTGTATCCCGCGGAAGAAACCGGAAGCTGGAGACTCGAAAACAATAGGTAGATAAATCCCGCATGGAAGTGTCCGGAACCAAGTCTCGATCAACGCATATGGGAACGGTGTCATAGATAGCCTAGTTCACCCAGTGTCTGGACTGTTAACCGATGGCAAGAGGCCGACGCCAAGCAGGTTTTACTCTGGCGGGCAGAATGGTAACGCACCGCAGAAATGATAACCACCATAGGTCTATGCCACTAGGGTGTGTCGATACATGTATCCCCGAAGCACGTCCCAGCAGATGTGTCGAACCACCCTTAGAGGGGTAGGGTGTGCTCGAATAGTTGGAGTAAACTGATGGGGGAGTTTTTGGCATAACATAAAACTACCTGAAAGTCTACATGAGAACTCACCTACTCCAACAATCAATCCTCCCGAGACATGAATTGAGTGAAGCGTCAGGCTTAACAATATTAAGTTTTACCCTTTACTTTACTCTTACATCTCTGTCAACTTTTGGCAATAAGTTGCAGGTTGTTCCGTACGGTCGCAACCTTGGGATCCATCTTCCTAGAGGTGCCCCTGTTACACTGCTGGATCTCACTTGTTATGACTTCCAATACCTTTTCGAGGCTGGCATGCCATACAACCATTGAACCCTGGCTGCGCGGAGCAATTCGCATTTCCAGACCTTTGACTTATTGAAATAAATGGATATTCTTGATGGTATAGGAACCCATCTACTGGAGTCTGATGCATTGGCAGTTACTTCCCTTTATCTCGGAGCCTTTCCAGCCCCTTTCTTCTTATCTTCTCATAGTGGTCTGCCATTGCTGCGACTTTGCCCTGTCGCAGGAACTGGGGATTAAACCTCTCCGCTATTGCTTTTATAACAACCACATTTGGGAGTACTGTTTCTTCCAGCATTAGAGCCTTGGGTGTCTCTAGGCTGCACTTGTCATACTGTAGGTTTTCCTCCTTTTCCTCACTAAGCTCGAGAGGTTGGCTTTTGGTTAAATCAAACTGACGCCAATGCTTCCAAATCCCCTCAGTCATCTCTGGGTATTATCTAGCTCCATTTCCTTCTAGGGTTCGCCATCATGGATCCTTTCAATTACAAGTTGAGCAGTGTATTTCCCTTTCTCCACTTGGTAGTCCTGGTCTTCTAAGTTGAACAGTGATACAGTTAACTCTTTGCGGTAGCTTCTGCCTATAATTCCGGTGCCAACCATGATCGCATTGTGGACTGGGAGGCCAGTCATGGGAGCTAGTTTTCCATTCCTTCTGTCTAGTCACAATAAGGCTATACTTGTGGCTACAGTCTTATGTCTGTGGGCAGATATTATTACCACTTCTAGAGAATAGATATCATGTGCCGCTGATTCCCTTGAGCCTGTTTTCACAATCTGAGCCTCTGTGTATAATCTTACAGCTCCGGTATGCATCAGTTCAGGTGTCCTATTGCCGGGACCAGGCCTCTCTTCTTTTCCTACCACTATAACTATGAATAGTTCAAAATATATAGCGTTTAGAATTGTGTGCTTCTTACTTTGTGCAGCTCACCCCAGGGCATGGTACTTCAGCCATCAGCTTAATGCATCCAGGTTTCTGCTGCTTAACACATGGCCGTACAAAATTTTGAAGTTGCAATCCACCTCCTTCTGTGCACAACTTACCTGCCTAGCCCTCTCAGCCCTGGTCGTAATCAAGTATTGTATGTTCTGACGATCACTGAATACAGTACTAGGCTCCTTGATTCGGGGAAGGTAGTGCTGGTACTCTTTCAAAGCTTCAACTATGGGTCGTGAGTCTTTGTTATGGATGTACTTGTTGGACTCAACCCCAGTGAGCTTTTGTGAGTGGAATAGAGTTGGGTGAAATGTCTTTTCTATATGGTGAAAGGGTATGCACTATAGGGGAAATCAATTGCATCGGTTTCCACAACCCCCTTGCGGACTACGTGGAACCAGCGAACCCAGGGCCACTATGATCTGTTCTTTTAGCAACTGGGAAGCCTCCTTCTGCCCCTTCCCCTGAGGTACCCCTTTGGGTACTCTCTTAAAAGCCCCACTATAGGCTTACAAATCCCAGAAAAACTCTTCATAAATCTTTAGCAGAAATTTGCAAATCCTGTGAAGCTTTGTCTATTCTTCACCAACTCTGGATTCTTTTATTCCATTATGGCTTTCATGCTTAGATCACTCTATAACAGGGGCACCCATAGAAAGATGGATACCAAGGTTGCGACTACACCGAACAACTTTAAACTTATTGCCCAAAGTTCACATGGATGTAGGGGCTAAGCAAACTGTAATACTGAATATCACTAAGGCTAACACTTCACTGAATTATGGTCTCGTGAGAATTGATTGTTGGAGTAGGAGAGTTCTGGGATAGACTTTTCAAGTGGTTTTATCTTATGCCGAAAACTCCCCCAGCAGGTTACTCCAACAATTTGAGCACACACGTCTCCCCTAAGGGTGGTCCAATATGTCTCTTGTGACACCCTTTGGATATGCATCTGTCAATACACTCTGGTCGCCATTCACCTTATGCCGGTATCGTTTCGGTGCCCCATTTGTATTTTGCCTACCGGAGTGAAAATCTCTTCGCATCGGCATCTTGCCAGTGGCTAACGGTCAAGACACGTGATGAACTGGACTATTTATTACACCCTCCCCAGGTGTATTGATCTCCACATGACACCGGAAGCTACCATGAGTGGTTTCTCCATCTACTAGTTACGATACTCTGACTTCCCGTATCTTCCGCAGCATACCGTGGTCTAGCAGTAGTCCAATCGGCACTACCCATGACCACTACCTCCGATCCCACTTACCAGTGGAAGGAATCATGCGCTTAGTGTCTCTGCACCTCCCTTGCAGAGCCTATGGTATTGGGGACATGTTCCAGCTTGGTAGGTGTAAAACATACGCTGTCGCCCCAGTACTACCCTGCACTATCTTCCTTACCACCATGAGTAACTCCTGTTAACTCCGTCGATTTTGGTCCATGTTACTCCCAACAAGGTGAAGGAGGTACTTTACCCTCCACCCTATGCTTGCTTTTATATCCTGTGGACAGCCTACGGTTCACCAGATGGCAGCGACTTATACGGTGTTGGAAGCAGGTCTCTCAATGAGTCCTCCTTGCTAGACTGCACACAACCACACCTCTGTTTGCCCATGATGCCTGGGTCTCCAGGCGGGGCCGGAGGTGGAGAATAGGGATAATGTCTCCAACACACAGCTTCTTCAGAGGTGCGTACCGCGCCCAATAGCATCTCCTGGAACCCGAGATTGCGGTATTATACATGGCTTCACGTGACCAAGATTCTGGTCATTTTTCCCAAACTCCCTGTGGGATTTCGTATTGAAAGGTAGGGTAACTCACAGCTTTGCACTCGGTAACCCAAGCCCCATGGCAGGGTCACCTGGTCCTCGGAGCAGGTTAACCTTACCTGGTGGACAAGGAAAGCTTACCCTGTTATTCGGTCTATTTACTCAGTAGTGCTAGACACTTCTCACCTTTTCGACAGTTACCCGGCTATAACGACACAGCATATATGAGCTATGGCAGCCAGAACCTACACCCATACAGGTAACCTGGAGGCGGACAGGTGGGAACCGGAAGGCAAGTACATACTTGACCTAGGGAGACCTGATGGCGCAGGCTCTGAGATGAACAGAAGTAGCTGGCCGAGTACGCCCAGCGGTGGTGTCAGCATACTTAGGGACCTCGGAAGGGGCAGTTACTCCGCTCAGCCAGCTAACTGCGGAAAGGTCAGATGTGTCTATCGCTGGCAACGTGACAGACAGGGTAACAGGAGAAAGTTATCTTGTCTACCGGACAAGATTGCCCTATCCTCAGGATCAGGTTACCCTGCCACGGGGCTTGCCGTACCATGACCAAAGTTCTGAGGTACCCTGCCTTGCAATACGAAGTTCCTCGCGGAGTTGGGGAAAAATAACTGCAATGTTTGTCTCGCGTGTCTATGCATAACACTGGAATCTGGGGTCCGGGAGATACTATTGCGCAAGCTATGCAGCTCCGAAGACGCTGTAAATTGGAGACAGTATTCCGATCATACCCCTCCGGCCCCGCCTTGTGGCCCGGACATCATAGGCAAACGGTTGTGTAGTTGTGGGCAGTCTAGGAGGGAGGAACGTTTAGAGACCTGCTTGCAAGAACGCATACGTCGCTGCTGTCCGGTCGACAGTAAGCTGTTTGCAGGACATATAAGGAGGCATAGGGTGGAAGGTAGGGTACTGTAACGACCCAGCATACGTGAGCTATGGCAGCCGGAACCTACACCCATACAGGTAGCCCGGAGGCGAACTGGTAGGAACCGGCAGGCAAGTGAGTACTTGACCTACGGAGACCCGATGGCCCGGGCTCCGAGATGAGCAGACTTAGTGGACACAAGTATTTAGGTACATGGCTACGCCCAAGGTTGGTGTCAGCGTACTTAGGGACCTATGAAGGGCCAATACACAGCTAGGCTGGGTAACTAGAGAAAGGCCGAGTGTGTCTATCCCCGGAAGTGGGATAGATAGGGTAACAGGAGAAAATCCACTTGTCCACCGGACAAGATTACCCTACCCTCAGAACAGGGTTACCCTGCCTTGAGGCTTGGATTACCCTGTTCAAGGGCCTGAGTTACCCTACCTGCCAATACGAAGTCCCTCGGGGAGTTTGGGAAAAATGACTGGAATGTTTGTCACACGAAACCATGCATAATACTGGAATCTGGGGTTCCGGGAGATGCTATTGGGCGAGCTACGCAGCTACGAAGAAGCTGTAAATTGAAGACATTATTCCTATCATGCCCCTCCGGCCCCGCCTTGAGGCCCGGACGTCATGGGCAAACGGTTGCGTAGTTGTGTGCAGTCTAGCAAAGGAGGATCTTTGCAGACCCGCTTGCAACACCGTATACGTTGCTGCCGTCCGGTCGACCGTAAGCTGTTCGCAGGATATATAAGGGGGCATAGGGTGGAAGGTGGAGTACCTCCTCCAAGTTGTTCGGAGTAAAACGGACCAAAACTGACGGAGTTAACGGGAGTTAACCGTGGGGGTCCCGAAGGTAGTCCCGGGTGGTGCCGGGACGACTGGGAACGTTTTGCACCTACCACGCCCAAGGATGTCCCCAACGCCATAGGCTCTGAGAGGGAAGTGCAGAGACACTAAAAGCATGATTCCTACCGCAGGTAAGGTGTATCCGAGGTAGTGGTCATGGGTAGCGCCCATTGGATCACTCCTGGACCACCGTACCCTGCGGAAGACACCGGAAGCCCGAGACTCGTAAATAGTAGATAGATAAACCGCTCACGGTAGCTTCCGGCGTCAAGAAGAAATCAACGCGCATGGGAAGGGTGTCATAGATAGTCTAGTTCAGCAAGGGGTCTTGACAGTTAGCCACTGGCAAGTCCCCGATGCGCAGAGGTTTTCACTCCGGCGGGCAGAATGGAAATGCGCCGCAGAAACGATATGCACATATGGTGAACGCCGACTAGAGCGGGTCGACACATACATGCCCGAAGGGGGTGTCAGGAGACGTGTCGGACCGCCCTTAGCGGAGAAGGGTGTGCTCGAATAGTTGGAGTAAACTGATGGGGGAGTTTCTGGCATAAGATAAAACTACCTGAAAGTCTATGCGAGAACTCTCCTACTCCAACAATCAATCCTCTCGAGACCTTAATTGAGTGAAGCGTCAGGCTTAACGATATTAAGTTTTACCGTCTACTTTACTCTTACATCTGTGTGAACTTTTGGCGATAAGTTTGAAGTTGTTTGGTGCGGTCGCAACCTTGGGATCCATCTTCCTAGGGGTGCCCCCGTTACAGTATATCGTTAAGCGAGCTCCTCGCTTAACTCCTCTCCTGATTAATTGTTTTTCGACCTTCGGCACTGACCTTGCGTGAATACTGGTAACCTTGTCTCGAACAAGTAGCCCAGGGTGGAAAGCGCAATGGCTAGTATCGAACGTCGACCTAGAATGGAATCCAACTCGGATTCAGACCTTGACCTTGACGAGAACTCCGCCAACACATTTCGTGCTTCGGTGTTCGCGGACGTCCGCGGTATTGAATGGGACGGTCACCAATTGCTCCTGGAGGCCGCCCCTATTCAACTACCTGATGAATGTGTTGATCTTATGATTACAGACCCTCGCGCTGCGGCGCTTTCGTTCTTCCAAGACGCCGCCCTCGTCCACAACATGCTCCCTCCTCCACCGCAAGGAGTACCCTTTAGCGAGTTCTCCCGCGAGTTCGTCGAACCTTACATCGTCCGGGAGGTATCCAAGTCGATTGAGGATGCGAAGCGGGAACTGAAGAACTGGAATGCCCAGCAGCAGCAGGTGTTCCGTAAACAGATTACTACGGCAGCGGTGGAATGGATGAAGGTACAGCAGGAGGCATACCTGCGAATGTTAAGAGACCAGAAGGCATTGAAGGATCGTATGGCAGCGCTGGAAAGGGCCTTCGCGGGAGGTTATAGTATTGATGCTGAGAATGACGTACTGATGATAGAGGCGGCGCCCCCACTCCCACTTGTCCACACGAAGCTGGAGAACTTCGGGATGGAACTGGCTATGAGAGCCCGGGATGAACAGTGGAGGGCGTACCTAAGCCCCGTGGGCATACGGATGTTGGAAAGCCTCAAGGGGGAAGGATACAGTTATACCTCGTCCTTCACAAGAGCATCAACAGGCTCGCTGTCTGTCCCCTCCTCGATCGCCCGCAGTCGTTCAGGAAGTCCGGCGATTGGACCAACCGATGGGCGTCGGGTTAAGAAAAGGACGTCCAAGCCAAAGGGTATCACAGCACCAGATACACCTGACCCTACTCCTCGGCCGACCCCCGCTCCCATTAACCCCCCTGCAACACCGTCGGTTGCAACTCCCGTACCTCCTATTGCTGCCCCAAGACCCACACCTTTACCAGTTTCATTGCCCCCTCCTGATACCTTCCCTGTCGCAGCTTTCCCGCCAACAGTATCGGCTACCCCAGGGTACCGACCGCTGCGTGCGGCTTCACCTGGATTCTTTGAACAGGTCAGGCGCCAGGAAGAGCGAGCACCCATGGCTCCATCACGAGGGACTCCGATCCCCGGACCTGGGACACCCGCTCGTTCCGTTCCTTGGGCACCCGTGATTCCTTCTGCCCCCTCAAAACCAACTCTTCCCTCCATCCTCCCCACGATCACTAGTGGTGAGTCGGACAGCCAAGACAAGTACTGTCTGTCGGGCTGCAAGTCGGAAGAAACCCGTATGGGGTGGATTCATTACCACACGTACGGGTGCAGGAAGGGACCACGGACCCCGGTAAGGCACCGAAGAAGACAGAAGGAGGGAGACGGACGACCAACATGTGGGTACTGTGGGTCATGGAGACACGCGGGGCCCCCAATGCAACCTTTGAGTTGTCCAGAGCTTCAGTCGTTTCTGGCGATGACTCAGGCGGCTCCGAACCCAACTCCTGAGAGTGGGCAACGACCTGTTCCACCACCGGCATCAGTACCATCAGGGGCTAACCCCCCCGAGGATGGGAATCAGGATGGCCAGGAGGAAAGGTTTGATGGGTATGATAGACCCCGCGAGACCCCAGGTGGAAATACCGGGGGTAGTGGAGGTGGAAATGGACCACCTGTCGGTGGTACTACGGGAGCAGGTGGAGATCCTGGGGACTCTGACCATGATAGCTCGGATGATGATGATGCCGATTCTCTCCCCGACTTGACCCCTTTTCTCGGCGCTCGCAAGGATGACTGGAGCGACGAGAAGAAACGACGGTGGGACCGCCGTGCTAAGAAGCTGTCAAGGGAACTACGGAGTAGGGCGACTGCACGACCATCATCTAGACAACGGCAGAAGAAGCCGGAAAAGCTGAGCGGCATTCCGGCGTTTAAGGGAAAGGTCACCGAACTCGCCAGCTTCTTGACGCTGGTAGAGGTTAAGTTCGAGTACTTTGCTGGGTGCAGGTTGACCGATATGGACAAGGTAAACCTGGTGATCCCCCTTCTAGAAGATACTGCCCGAACATGGTATCTTGGGCTGCACTCCCACATCAATAAGGAGGCAGCCAAGCGTACCGGAGTTCCAGTTAATAACAGTAACCCGTTAAGAACGTGGAAAGGATTCCGGGAACGGCTTGAACGGAGTTTCGGCGGTGACCAAGCGGAACGAGACCGATCCCTCCTTGAGTGGCGAGACCTAGTGATGAAGCCACATCACATCGATGAGTACCTGGACAAGATAATTGACTATATGTATAAGCTTAGCTATACAGACCCTGTGCAGGTACGAGATAAGGTACGGTCGGGCATTACTCAAGAAGTGAGGAACGCGTGGGCACTGAAGGAGCCCCATCCCACCGACTTGAACGACTACCTTGATCTTCTTCGGAAGGTTGGACACACACTGGAAGACAACACCCGGTTCAGCAACCGAGTTATCCACCCTGTCCAACGGTCTCAACCAACGGACAAGAAGGAGGATAGGTCCTCAACTTCCGGAAGGTTTAAAAAGAAGGATAAAGGTTCGGGCAGACAGAACCAGCGGTCTGCCAAACCTACTAATTTCAATGCGGGGAAACAGGCAAAGCCGGGGACTTCTGAGTATGCCCTGGCGCATAAGGAAATCCCGTCGACTTTGACCGAACGTCGGAGAAAGCACAACCAGTGCACCAAGTGTGGACAAACGGGTCACTTTTGGAGAAAGTGCACCGCGACGTCCCCAGTCGTTAGTTCGTCCAAACAGGCTCGTGGGTTGAAACGGTCAGCCCCGGTAAGCGAGCCCTCAGGTACGGACAAGCGACTAAAGCGCATTGAAGCGCCACCTCCGGCTACCTCGTCAAAGATACTTGAAGTCCGACAGGCATCACCTCAGATTATGGAGGTTGATACTGACGGCTCAGAATAGGTAAGACCCCATTCTGTGTAAGGTAGAACCTTAATAACCTGTATCCATAGACCCCTGCGGGATGGATGAAAAGGAGCCCCGGAAGTGGCTTCTGGGATGGGTAAGTACCCCTCTACTGCATGAACGACCCTGATGCTGACTACACCCAGGTGGTGTGGGCAGATAGATGTTGAAGGCCGTATGCGGTGGACAGGGTGATCTCTCCTTTGTGGGTTTTCAGGTTATTTCCTTTGTTCTAGTTATTTGTATTTCTTTCAGGATTTCTTTACTGGGACGGACAAGTCATAGGGTATTATTTTCGGTTGAGGCTGGGAGAGATCTCGCTCGCGGAGACGCTCGACATTGGGGAAGCAAGGTTGCTTCGCTTGGAACCGGTCCAAGAGCGGACCTCTACCCACCTCGGGAAAATTTGTTATGGTTAGTACAAGCGGGATTAGTTCAGGCTGGACTTGATTGAATAAATGATACTATGATCAAGTTTACCTGAGGAGGGTTTAGTACCCGAAATCATGCTGGCGTGATAGTAAACACCCTAGCTATTGATAACACGATTCCCAATCCCTTAACGTTTACCGACCCGTTGTGGCCGCTCTTGTGTCGAAAGGCAAGAGATCAGAATTAGTAAGCCAAGATGACTAAGTCCCTAAGACAAGTGAAGAGGCAGAAGCGTGATAACTTGCCTCGCCATACCAAGTCTATCCACCTGAGGGTAAGGCTAGACTGGAAGATTGGAGCTAGACAGGTAAGCGCTGAGGCGCTCCTGCTACTCGACAGTGGAGCTACTGGGCCAGTGCTTAGTAGCCGATGGGTTAAACAAACGCAGGCACCATGTGTACGACGAAAGGTACATGTGCCGATAAGCGACGCAAGCGGTAATCACATTCCGGGGTCAGGTCTGCACTATACCAAATCATTGGACATGAGAATAGGCGACCACCATAACGAAATGCGGTTTGAAGTCGCGGACATGCCCGACACCAAGGTGGACGGGTACCTACCTATGTCTTGGTTGAAGGACCATAATCCCGACATAGATTGGAAGACAGGATCACTAACCTGGCGCTCAGATTTCTGCAAGGCTAATTGCCTGGCAGAGCAGGGGCGGTTAGTGTTCATGACCGATGAAGAGTTGCTAGCTGAAGACCCTAGTAATGTGTACCTGTTGGGAATTGTACAATTCTCCGATGAGGAAGGTGCTGACATTACTGTCAAGCTACTCCCTGAGTATAAGGACTACGGGGACATCTTCAGTCAAGAACGGATTGAGGCCTTGCCGGAGCACTCAAAGTATGACCACACGATCGAGTTGCTACCCGGGACTCAACCTCCGTTTGGGCCTATCTATCCGTTATCGGAAAAGGAGCTTAAGGCACTCCGGGAATATCTCAATGACATGCTGCGAACGGGGAAGCTACGGCGATCCAGTTCCTCAGCAGCAGCCCCTATCCTCTTTGTGCCAAAACCAGATGGTACATTAAGACTGGTAATAGATTACCGAGGGCTGAACAAAATCACGGTGAAGAGCAAGTACCCTCTACCGCTGATGAATGAACTGCGAGATAGGTTAGGAAAAGCCGTTGTGTTCACTAAGTTGGACTTGAAAAACGGCTACTATCTTCTGAGGATGGCAGAAGGTGAGGAATGGAAGACGGCCTTCCGGTGCAGATATGGACTGTATGAATACACGGTCATGCCGTTTGGGTTATGTAATGCCCCGGCAACTTTCCAGAGCATGATAAATGAGGTCTTTCGAGATCTCATGGATGAAGGAGTCATCGCGTATATGGATGACATCCTGATCTACTCCGAAACTATGGAAGAGCACGTCGCGATGGTAAGGCGTGTAATGGAGAAATTGCGGAAAGCTAGACTATGTGTAAGTATGAAGAAGTCCAGTTTCCACCAACGGGAGGTTGAATTCCTCGGATATAGGATCTCCGATATGGGGATCTCTATGTTGTCGGAAAAGGTGCAGACAATCAAAGACTGGGCACCTCCGACATGCGTCGTCGACGTTCAAAGCTTTATGGGCTTTGCCAACTTCTATCGTCGGTTCATAGAAGGGTTCAGCAAGATAGCGAAACCCCTCACGGACTTGACAAAGAAGGATGTCCGATGGGAATGGACACCTGCATGTGAGCAGGCCTTCAATCATTTAAAGGAAGCGTTCACGTCCAAACCTATCCTAGCACATTTTGACCCTGAACGGCCAACACGGCTAGAAACCGACGCTAGTGACTTTGCATTAGGAGCCGTTCTCTCCCAGTTATGTGAGGATGAGAGATGGCATCCGGTGGCCTACCATAGTAGGAAGTTTCACCCAGCAGAGATCAATTATGATGTCCATGATAAGGAAATGACTGCCATCGTGGCGGCATTCAAGGAATGGGATCATCTGCTGCGCTCACGATCGGACCAATTGGTGATCTATACGGATCATAAGAACTTGGAGTACTTTAATAGTACCAAGGTCCTTAACCGAAGGCAGCACCGCTGGGCTGAATTCCTGCAACCGTTTAACTTCAAGGTGGTTTACCGAGAAGGACGGTTGAATGAGAAGGCGGATGCTTTGTCGCGGCGTAGGGACTACCGCCCTGAAGGGGGGAGTGATTTTCCGCCACAGTCGTTTTTTCGCCCCGGACAGTGGGTTGGGAGCCAGGAACGGGACATCTTGCGACCACAGGTGTTGCAAGTGTGCCAGGGATTTCGGCTCAAGTCTTCCTTTTTGGATCAGTTGCGGGTAGCGATAACCGAAGACCAGGAGTACTTAAGGATCCTGAAGGCAACAGCTGCAGGTGACAAAGAGGTCGACCGACATTTCACGACGGAAAAGGGCTTACTCCTGTACAAGAACAGGTGGTATGTTCCCAAGGGTCAGAATCTGAAGCAGACAATCATGAAGGCAGAACATGACTCCCGAATCGCGGGACACTTCGGGACTTACAAAACCATTGGCAGGGTGAGGGCTAACTTCTACTGGCCTAAGATGGATGAGCACATCACTGACTATGTGCGGACATGTGATGCATGCCAAAGAAATAAATCCATCAGGCACAAGAAGTTCGGGCTGCTGGAACCTATCGATGTTCCTATGCGGCCTTGGACAGCAATTTCAATGGATTTCATTGTCGCGCTGCCAGAGTCCGAAGGGTATACCAAGATCTGGGTCATAGTAGACAGGTTTTCGAAAATGGCCCATTTCATACCCCTGACCACTGAGGTACCTATCAAGGAGCTTGCCTTGATATTCCTGAAGGAGGTTTGGCGCCTTCATGGACTGCCAGAGTCAATCATCTCCGACCGAGATAGCCGATTCACATCCAAGTTCTGGATGAGTCTGATGCACTTGCTGCAAGTGAAACTAAACGTTTCGACTGCATTCCACCCAGAGACTGATGGGCAAACCGAGAGGGTTAATCAGACACTGGAGCAGTACCTGCGTAGTTACTGCTCCTATCAACAGGATGACTGGGTCTCGCTGCTACCCCTTGCGGAGTATGCGTATAACACCTCAACATCAGAATCCACCAGGTTGTCACCATTTGAGATCAACTATGGGTTCAACCCACGAACAAACTGGTCGGGTGTTGTGTCTGACAACCAAGGGATACACCCAAGTAGTGAACTCTTGGTTAAGGAATGGGAAGGAACCTGGCAACAGATTCGAGAAACGATTAAACGGGCACAGGAAAGGCAGCGGAAATGGCATGACCAGAAACGGCTGCCATCCCCGGACTATGTTACCTTGGAAGATGTGGCTGCTGGGCGGGCTAAGAAAGCGGACCGCGTGATGTTGAACCGGAAGAACATCCGCACCAAGCGTCCCATGGAGAAGCTGGACCACCGGATGTTTGGCCCTTTCGTGGTCAAACGTCGGGTGGGTACCCGAGCATACGAACTCCAATTGCCCACCCGATGGAGCATCCACCCGGTTTTCAATGTCACGCTGCTGGAACCCTATCGCGAGGATCCGGAATCGGGTAGGATCAAGGAGATCCCTACCCCAGAGCTCGTGGACAATGAGCCCAGTTACGTCATCGAAGCTGTTGTGGACAGTCGCTGGTATGGTGGAACAAAGGCGAAGTTTCCGTCGCGCTTTGTCCAGTACCTGGTTTCATGGGAAGGCTATGGAGCTGAGGAGAACTCGTGGGAGCCCTATGAGATGCTAGAAGGGACAGGCTTACAGGCCATGCTAGATTTCCACCAAAGATATCCGTCCAAGCCCAGGGACCATCGGGTCTTGGGGGAATCGAGTCGTGGAAAGAAAAGACGACGCTAAACGGTCCGGGACGGACCGTAGAGAAGAGGGGAGTGATGTAACGACCCAGCATACGTGAGCTATGGCAGCCGGAACCTACACCCATACAGGTAGCCCGGAGGCGAACTGGTAGGAACCGGCAGGCAAGTGAGTACTTGACCTACGGAGACCCGATGGCCCGGGCTCCGAGATGAGCAGACTTAGTGGACAAAAGTATTTAGGTACATGGCTACGCCCAAGGTTGGTGTCAGCGTACTTAGGGACCTATGAAGGGCCAATACACAGCTAGGCTGGGTAACTAGAGAAAGGCCGAGTGTGTCTATCCCCGGAAGTGGGATAGATAGGGTAACAGGAGAAAGTCCACTTGTCCACCGGACAAGATTACCCTACCCTCAGAACAGGGTTACCCTGCCTTGAGGCTTGGATTACCCTGTTCAAGGACCTGAGTTACCCTACCTGCCAATACGAAGTCCCTCGGGGAGTTTGGGAAAAATGACTGGAATGTTTGTCACACGAAGCCATGCATAATACTGGAATCTGGGGTTCCGGGAGATGCTATTGGGCGAGCTACGCAGCTACGAAGAAGCTGTAAATTGAAGACATTATTCCTATCATGCCCCTCCGGCCCCGCCTTGAGGCCCGGACGTCATGGGCAAACGGTTGCGTAGTTGTGTGCAGTCTAGCAAAGGAGGATCTTTGGAGACCTGCTTGCAACACCGTATACGTTGCTGCCGTCCGGTCGACCGTAAGCTGTTCGCAGGATATATAAGGGGGCATAGGGTGGAAGGTGGAGTACCTCCTCCAAGTTGTTCGGAGTAAAACGGACCAAAACTGACGGAGTTAACGGGAGTTAACCGTGGGGGTCCCGAAGGTAGTCCCGGGTGGTGCCGGGACGACTGGGAACGTTTTGCACCTACCACGCCCAAGGATGTCCCCAACGCCATAGGCTCTGAGAGGGAAGTGCAGAGACACTAAAAGCATGATTCCTACCGCAGGTAAGGTGTATCCGAGGTAGTGGTCATGGGTAGCGCCCATTGGATCACTCCTGGACCACCGTACCCTGCGGAAGACACCGGAAGCCCGAGACTCGTAAATAGTAGATAGATAAACCGCTCACGGTAGCTTCCGGCGTCAAGAAGAAATCAACGCGCATGGGAAGGGTGTCATAGATAGTCTAGTTCAGCAAGGGGTCTTGACAGTTAGCCACTGGCAAGTCCCCGATGCGCAGAGGTTTTCACTCCGGCGGGCAGAATGGAAATGCGCCGCAGAAACGATATGCACATATGGTGAACGCCGACTAGAGCGGGTCGACACATACATGCCCGAAGGGGGTGTCAGGAGACGTGTCGGACCGCCCTTAGCGGAGAAGGGTGTGCTCGAATAGTTGGAGTAAACTGATGGGGGAGTTTCTGGCATAAGATAAAACTACCTGAAAGTCTATGCGAGAACTCTCCTACTCCAACAATCAATCCTCTCGAGACCTTAATTGAGTGAAGCGTCAGGCTTAACGATATTAAGTTTTACCGTCTACTTTACTCTTACATTTGTGTGAACTTTTGGTGATAAGTTTGAAGTTGTTTGGTGCGGTCGCAACCTTGGGATCCATCTTCCTAGGGGTGCCCCCGTTACAGGTACCTCCTACAAGGTGTTCGCAGTAAAAGAGACCAAAACTGATGGAGTTAACAGAAGTTAACCGTGGGGGTCCCGAATGTAGTCACGGGTGGTGGCGGGGCCACTGGGAGAGTTTTACACCAACCACGCCCAATGGTGTCCCCAACACCATAGGCTCTGAAAGGCAAGTGCAGAGACACTAAAAGCATGATTCCTACGTCAGGTAAGATGTATCCAAGGTAGTGGTCGTGGGTAGCACCCGTTGGATCACTCACGGACCCGCGTATCCTACGGAAGACCCTGGAAGCCCGCGACTCGTAAATAGTAGATGGATAAACCGCTCACGGCAGCTTCTGGGGTCAAGTAGAGATCTATGCATATGGGAAGGGTGTCACAGATAGTCTACTTAATGTGGCATCTTGACTGTTAGCCCCTGGCAAGATACCGATCTGCAGGGCTTTTCACTCCGGTGGACAAAAAGGAAATGCGCCGCAGAAACGATAACCGCATAAGGTGAACGCCGAGTAGACTGTCTGGACATATCCATGCGCGAAGGGTGTGTCAGCTGACGTGTCGGACCGCTCTTAGCGCAGAAGGGTGTGCTCGCATAGTTAGAGTACACTGATGGGGGAGTTTCTGGCATAAGATAAAACTACCAGAAAGTCTATGCGAGAACTCTCCTAATGCAACAATCAATTCTCTCGAGACCTTAATTGAGTGAAGCGTCAGGCTTAATGATATTAACTTTTGCCCCTTACTTTACTCTGACCTTGTGGGAACATTGGGTGATATGTTTGAAGTTGTTTGGTGCGGTTACACCTTTGGGATCCATGTTCCTAGATGAGCTCCATTACAGTATATCGTTAAGCGACCTCCTTGTTTAACTCCTCTCATCATTCATTGTTTCCGCACCTTCGGCACTGACCTTGCGTGAACACTGATAATCTTGTCCAGAACAAGTAGCCTAGGGTGGAAAGAACAATGGCTAGTAGCGAACTTCCGCCCAGAATGGAATCCAACTGCGATTCAGAACTTGACATCCAGGAGAACACCACCACCACGTTTCCTGTGTCAGCTTTCGCGGATGTTCCCGGTATCGAATGGGACGGCCACCAGTTGCTCTTGTTAGCCGCCCCTATTCAGTTACCTGATGAATGTGTCAACCTTATAATTACAGACCCTCATGCTGCTACTGCGCTTTCGTTCCTTCAAGATTCTTCCATGGTCCACAACATGGGCCCTGCTGCCCCTGGAGGTGTCCCCTTTAGCCATTTCTCATACAAGTTCGTTGAACCACACATCATGCTTTAGGTATCCAAGCCAGTAGATAAAGCCAAGAGCAAAATGAGAAACTGGAACAACCAGCAACAGCCGGTGTTCCGCACACCAATTACTACGGCAGCAGTGGAGTGGATGAAAGTGCAGCAGGAAGCATACCTGCGGATGCTAAAGGACCAGAAGGCATTGAAGGATAGTATGGTGGCATTGGAAGGGGCCTTTGCAGGAGGGTATAATATTGATGCTGAGAATGATGTGCTGATGATCGAGCCTGCACCCCCACTTCCACTCATCCATATTAAGCCTGAAAACCTCAGGACGGAATTGGCCATGAGAGCCAGAGATGGATAGTGGAGCGCGTACCTAAGCCCAGTAGGCATATGAATGCGGGAAAGTCACAAGGGAGAAGGCTACAGTTACACCACTTCCTTCACAAGAGCATCAATGGGGTCACTGTCTATCCCCTCCTGAATTGCCTGCAGTCGTTCCGGAAGTCCGGCGATTGGACGAACCGATAGATGTCCTGTCAAGAAAAGGACGTCGAAGCCCTGGGATATCACGCCGCCAGGTACACCTGACCCTACTCATCGCCCGACATCTGCTCCTACCAATTCTCCCACAACAATCTCAGTTGCGAAGCCCATACCTCCCATTGTCGCACCCAGACCCAGACATTTGCCAGTCCCGTTGGCTGTTGTATACCCTTCTCCTACTGCCGCCTTCCGACCACTTCGGGTGGCGTCATCTTTATTTTTTGAACAGGTACAGCGCTACCAAGAGCGAGGACCCACTTCGCCATCACGGCGAACTCCCATCCGCGGACCTGGGACCTCTGCCTGCTCCCTTCCCTGGGCACCTGTGATCCCCTCTACCCCATCAAAGGCAAATCTTCCCTCTGTACTCCCTATGATCACGAGTGGTAAGTCAGATAGCCAGGAGGAGATCTGTCTATCGGGTTGGAAATCGGAAGAGACCCGCATGGGATGGATTTGTTACTACTAATTAGGGTGCAGGAAGGGACCTCGGATCCCAGTGAAACATAGAAGAAGGCAGAAGGAAGGAGATGGACGACCAACCTCTGGGTATTGTGGGTCATGGAGGCATGCTGGTCGTCCAATGCAACCCCTGAGCTGTCCAGAGCTTCAGGCGTTTCTGATAGCTCAGGCGGCTCCAAACCCAACTCCTGAGAGTGGGCGATGCCCCGTTCCACCACTGGCATCAGTCCCATCAGGTGCTAGTTACCTCACGGGTGGGAATCAGGATGGCCAGGAGGAACTGTTTGATGGGTAGGATAGACCACAGGAAACCCCAGGCGGGAATGCCGGGGGTAGTGGAGATGGAAATGTGCCACCAGGCGGTGGTCCAACTGGGGCGGGAGGGGATCCAGGGGACCCTGACCATGACAGTTGATATGATGATAATGCTGATTCTCTGCCTGATTTGACCCCCTTTCTCAGTGCTCGCAAGGATGATTGGAGTAATGAGAAGAAACAACGCTGGGACCGCCGGGCTAGGAAGCTACAAGGGGAATTGCGGAGCAGATCCAGGTGGTGGCCCTCCTCCGGACAGAGGCAAAAGAAGCCAGAAAAGCTGAGTGGCATTCCGGCATTCCAGGGAAAAGTCACTGAACTTGCCAGCTTCCTAACTTTGTTGCAGGTTAAGTTTGACCATTTTGCAGGGTGCAGGTTGATGGATATGGACAAGGTAAACCTGGTGATCCCTCTTCTAGAAGACACTGCCCGAACATGGTATCTGGGGCTGAGCTCTCTTCAATAAGAAGGCAGCCAAGCATACTGGAGTTCCTGTTAGCACCCGTAACCCATGGAGAACGTGGAAAGGATTCGGGGAACAGCTTGAACAGAGTTTCGGCGGTGGCCAAGCGGAACGGGACCGGTCCCTTCTCGAGTGGCAAGACCTGGTGATGAAACCACATCACATCGATGAGTACCTGGACAAGATAATTCACTACATGTATAAGCTTAGCTATACAGACCCTGTACAGGTACGAGATAAGGTAGGTGCTGGTATTACCCAAGAGGTCCAGAATCCATCGGCACTCAAGGAGCCGCATCCAAGAGACTTGAATGGCTGCCTTGCTCTTCTTCAGAAAGTTGGACACACGCGGGAAGACAACACACGGTTCAGTAACTGTGTCATCCACCCTGTCCACCGGTCTCACGCAAGGGAAAAGCAGGAGGATAGGTTATCGACTTCCGGCGGGTTCAAAAGGAAGGGAAAAGGTTCAGGCAGACAGAACCGGAGGCCTGCCAAACCTACTAATTTCAATGTGGAGAAACCGGCAACGCCGCGGACCTCTGAGTATACAATAGTTGATAAGGAAATCCCGTCGACTTTAACCGAACGTTGGAGAAAGCACAACCAGTGCACCAAGTGTGAACAAAAGGGTCACTTCTGGAGAAAGTGTACCGCAGCGTCCCCAGTCGTTAGTTCGTCCAAACATGCTTGTGGGTTGAAACGGTCAGCCCCGGTAAGTGAGCCCTCTGGTATCGCCAAGCGGCCAAAGTGCATGGAAGTGGCACCTCCGGCTTCCTCGTCCAAGATACTTGGGGTCCGACAGGTATTATCTCTTATTATGGAGGTTGATACCGCCAGCTCGGAATAGGCAAGAACGCATTCTGTGTAATGTATAACCTTGCTAACCCGTATCCATAGACCCATGAGAGATGGAGGAAAAGGAAGGCAGGCAGTGGCTCCTGCGATTCGTAAGTAGCACTCTACTGTATGAACAACCTGGATACTGACTAGACCCAGGTGGTGCAGGCAGGCAGGTGTTGCGGGCCTGCAGGGTAGACTGGGTTATCTCTCCTTTGTCGAGTTTCTGGTTACTTCCTTTGGTCTAGTTATACGAATCTCTTGCAGGATATCCTTAGCGGGACAGGCAAGTCATAGAACATTATTTCGGTTGAGGCTGGGTGAGCTCTTGCTGGAGGAGAGCTCGACATTGGGGAAGGAGGGATGCTTCCCTTAGAACTGGTCTAACAGTGGACCTCTACCCACGTCGGGGCAGTTTGTTATGTTTAGTACAAGTGGAATTGGTTCAGGCTGGACTGGATCAACTAGACGGTATTATTTCCGAGTTTACCGGAGGAGGGCTTAGTACCTGAAATCATGATGGCGTGATAGTAAACACCCTAGCTATTGCTAAAGACGAATCTCAATGCTCTAAGTTTTACCGAACTGTTGTTGCCGCTCTTGTATCGCAAGGCAAGAGACCAAAAGATTCACTAAGCCAAGATAACTAAGTCTCTAAGACAAGCCAAAAGGCAGAAGAGTGACAACTTGCCTTGTCATACCAAGTCTATCCACCTGCGGGTAAAGTTAGACTGGAAGATAGGAGCTAGACAGGTATGGCCGGAAGCGCGCGTGCTACTCAATAGCGGAGCTACTGCGCCGGTGCTCAGCAGCTGATGGGTTAAGCAGACTCAGGCACCTTGTGTATGATGAAAGGTGCACATGCCAATAAGCGACACCAGCAGTAATCACATTCCTGGGTCAGGTCTGCACTGTACCAAATTATTGGAGATGAAAATAGGGGACCACCATAATGACATGCGCTTGGAAGTCGCGGATATGCCCGACACTAAGGTGGATGGGTACCTGACTATGTCTTGGTTGAGCAGCCATAACTCCGACATAGATTGCAAGACAAGATCACTAAGCTGGCATGCAGATTTCTGCAAGGCTAACTGCTTGGCAGAGCAGGGGCAGTTGGTGTTCATGACTGATAAAGAGTTACTAGCCAAAGACTCTAGTAATGTGTACCTGTTGGGAATTGTACAATTCTCCAATGAGGAAGATGCCGATATTACGGTTGAGCTACTCCCCGAGTATAAGGACCATAGGGATATCTTGAGTCAAGAACGGATTGAGGCGTTACCGGAGCACTCAAAGTATGATCACACGATTGAGTTCCAACCGCGGACTCAACCTCCATTTCGGCCTTCGTATCCATTATCGGAAAAGGGGCTTAAGGC
Source organism: Tuber magnatum (assembly GCA_003182015.1). Lineage (NCBI taxonomy): Eukaryota > Fungi > Ascomycota > Pezizomycetes > Pezizales > Tuberaceae > Tuber > Tuber magnatum. Next base: position 2,471,741 of record PYWC01000005.1, read on the forward strand.
ACTCCGGGAATATCTCCATGACATGCAGGCAATGGGAAAGCTACATCAGTCCGGTTCCTCGGCAGCATCCCCTATCCCCTTTGTGCCAAAGCCAGATGCTACCCTAAAAGTGGTACTAGATTACCGAGGGCTGAACAAAATCATGGTCAAGAGTAAGTACCCTCTACCATTGATGAATGAACTGCAAGATAGGTTGGGAAAAGCCGCTGTGTTCACCAAGTTGGACTTGAAGAAGAGCTATTATCTTCTGAGGATGGCAGAATGTAAGGAATGGAAGACGGCCTTCTGGTGCAGATATGGACTATATGAGTACACGGTCATGCCGTTTGGGTTATGTAACGCCGCGGCAACTTTCCAGAGCATGATAAATGAGGTCTTTCGCAACCTCTTGGATGAAGGAGTCATTGCGTACATGGATGACATCCTGACCTATTCTGAAAAACTAGGAAAGAGCATGTCGCAATCGTTAGACGTGTGATGGAGAAATTGCGGAAAGCCAGATTATGTGTAAGCATAAAGAAGTCCAGCTTCCACTAGAAGGAGGTTGAATTCTGCGGATACAGGATCTATGATGTGGGGATCTCCATGTTGTTGGAGAAGGTACAAACAATCAGGGATTGGGCACCTTGGACATGCATGGTTGACATTTAAAACTTTATGGTCTTTGCCAACCTCTATCGTCGGTTCATAGAAGGTTTCACCAAGATAGCAAAAGCTGTGATGGATTTGACAAGGAAGAATGTCAGATGGGAATAGACATCTGCGTGCGAGCAGGCCTTCAACCACTTGATGGAGGCATTCACGTCCAAACCTATCCTAGCACATTTTGACCCTGAACGGGCAACCTGGCTGGAAACCTGGGCTAGCGACTTTGCCTTAGGAGCCCTCCTCTTCCAGTCCTGTGCAGATGAGAGATGGCATCCAGTTGCCCACCATAGTCTGAGGTTTAACACACAGGAGATTAATCATGATGTCCCGGACAAGGAAATGATGGCCATGGTGGCGGAGTTCAAGGTATTGGATTATCTGCTACGCGTGGTAACGGACCAGTTGGTGATCTACATGGATCATAAGAATTTGGAGTACTTTAATAGTACTAAGTTCCTCACCCGTAGGAAGCACCGCTGGGCTGAGTTCCTGCAACCTCTCAACTTCCAGGTAGTTTACTGAGAAGGACGGGTGAACGAGAAGGCAGATGCTTGGTCGCGGCATAGGGACAACCACCCTAAAGGGGGGAGTGATTTCCCGCCACAGTCATTTTTTCGCCCCAGACAGTGGGTTGGGAGCCAAGAATGGGACATCTTGCAACCAGAGGTGTTGCAGGTGTGCGCAGGGTTTCGGCTCCAGTCTTACTTTTTGGATCAGCTGCAGCCAGCAATAAGGTCAGATCAGGAATACGTAAGACTCCTGAATGCAACGGCTGCCAGTGACAAAGAGGTCGACCGACATTTCATGACGGAAAAGGGCTTACTCCTGTACAAGAACGGTGGGTATGTTCTCAAGGGTCCGAATGTGAAGCAGACAATCATGGAGGCTGAAAATAACTGCCCAATCGTGGGACACTGCGGGACTGACAGAAGCCTTGCCTGGGTTAGGGCTAACTTCTATTGGCCTAAGATGGACCAGCACATCACCGACCATGTGCGGACATGTGATGCACCTCAAAGAAATAAGTCTATCAGGCATAAGAAGTTTGGTCTGCTGGACCCTATTGATGTTCCTATGTGACCACGGACCGTAATTTCAATGGACTTCATCCTAGCGCTGCCTGAGTCCGAAGTGTATACCAAGATCTGAGTCATAGTGGACAGATTCCCTAAAATGGCACATTTCATACCCCTGACCACTAAGGTACCAATCAAGGAGCTTGCCTTGATGTTTCTGAAGCAAGTTTGGCACCTTCATGGACTCCTGCAGTCAATCATCTCTGACCGAGATAGCTGATTCACATCCAAGTTCTGGACAAGTCTGATACACTTGTTGGAAGTGAAATTAAGCGTTTTGACTTCATTCTACGCTGACACTGACGGGCAAACCGCAAGGGTTAATCAGACACTGGAACAGTACTTGCGTAGTTACTGTTCCTACCAACGGGATGGTCGGGTTTCGCTACTACCACTCACAGAGTATGGGCACAACACCTCAACATCAGAATCTACCAGGTTGTCACTGTTTGAGATCAATTATGGGTTCAACCCACAGACCAACTGGTTGGGTGTGGTGTCTGATAATCCAGGAATACATCCTAGCAGTGAGCTCCTGGTTAAGGAATGGGCAGGGACATGGCAGGAGATTCGAGAAACAATTCAATGGGCACAAGAAAGGGAAGGGAAATGGCGTGACCAGAAAAGGCTCCCATCACTGGACTATGTTACCTGGGAGGTTGTGGTGACGTGGCGGGCAAAGAAAGTGGACCGAGTGATGTTGGACCGCAAGAACATCTACAGGAAGCATCCGATGGAGAAGATGGACCACTGGATGTTTGGCCCTTGCTTGTTCAAACGTCGGGTAGGTACCCGGGCATACTAACTCCAACTGCCCAACAGGTGGAGAATCTGCCCGGTTTTTAATGTCACGTTGCGTGAACCCTATCGCGAGGATTCAGGATCAGGAACAGTCAAGGAAGTCCCCGACCTGGAACTTGTGGACAATGAGCCAAGTTACGTTATCGACGCTGTTGTGGACAGTTGATGGTACGGGGGAGCAAAGACGAAGTTTCCGCAACGCTTGGTCCAGTACCTGATTTTATGGAAAGGCTACGCGGCTGAGGAGAACTCCTGGGAGCCCTATGAGATGCTAGAAGGGACAGGCTTAAAGCCTATTCTGGATTTCCAGCAAAGATATCCGTCCAAACCTAGGGACCGCAGGGTCATGGGTGAATCGAGTTGCAGAAATAAGAGATAACGCTACCGGGCCGGGACGGATCCTAGGGAGGAGGGGAGTGATGTAACGACCCAGCATACATGAGCTATGGTAGCCGGAACCTACACCCATACAGGCAGCCTGGAGGCGAACTGGTGGGAACTGGAAGGCAGGTACATACTTGACCTAGTGAGACCCGATGGCCCAGGCTCCGGGATGAACAGGAGGGGCTGGCCCGGTGCTTAGGTACCCAGGTACACCCAGCAGTGGTGTCAGCCTACTTAGAAACCTCTGACGGCGCAGTTGCTCTGCTAAGCCGGGTAACGGCAGAAAGGTCAGATGTGTCTATCGCCGGCAATGGGGACAGACAGGGTAACGGGCAAAGGTTATCCTGTCCACCATGCAAGGTTGCCCTACCCTCAGGACCGGGTTACACTGCCATGGAGCTTGGAGTACCCTGACCAAAGTCCTGAGTTACCCTACCTTTCAATACGAAGTCCCTCATGGAGTTTGGGCAAAATGACCGCAATGATTGTCGTGCGAAACCATGTATAATACAGGTATCTGGGGTTCCGGTTGATGCTATTGGGCGAGCTATGCGGCTCCGAAGAGACTATAAATTGGAGACATTATTCCTATCATACCCCTCCGGCCCCGCCTTGAGCTGCGGACGCCATGGGCAAACGGTAGTGTAGTTGTGCGCAGTTTAGCAAAGAGGAACCTTGGGAGAACTGCTTGCAATACCGCATACGTCGCTGCCGTCCGGTCGGCTGCAGGCTATTGGCAGGATAGATAAGGGTGCATAGGGTAGAAGGTAGAGTACCCCCTGCAAGTTGTTCGCAGTAAAGCGGACAAGAACTGACAGAGTTAACAGGAGTTCACCGTGGGGGTGCCGAGGGTGGTCCCGGGTGGTGCTGGGGCAACCAGGAGAATTTTACACCTACCATGCCCAAAATTGTCCCGAACGCCATAGGTTCTGCAAGTGAAGTGCGGAGACACTAAAAGCATGATTCCTACCACAGGTAATGTGTATCCCAGGTAGTGGTCGCGGGCAGCGCCCCTTGGATTACTCCCGGACCAGCGGATCCTGCGGACGACACGGGAAGCCCCAGACTCGTAAATAGTAGATAGATAAACTGCTCACGGTAGCTTCTGGAGTCAAGTAGAGATCTATGCATATGGGAAGGGTGTCATAGATAGTCTTCTTCATGCGGCATCCGGATTGTTAGCCACTAGCAAGGTGCCGATGCGGAGAGCTTTTCCCTCCGGCCGGCAAAACGGAAATGCGCCGCAGAAACGCTAACCGCATAAGGTGAACACCGACTAGAGTGTGTAGATACACACATGCCCCAAGGCTGTGTCAAGAGACATGTGGGACCGCCCTTAGCGCAGAAGAGTGTGGTCGAATAGTTGGAGTAAACTGGTAGCGGAGTTTCTGGCATAAGATAAAACTACCAGAACGTCTATCCAAGAACTCTCCTACTCCCCCAATCAAACCTCTCGAGAGCTTAATTGCAAGAAGCGTCCGGCTTAATGATATCAAGTTTTACCGCCTACTTTACTCTTACATTGTGTGAACATTTGGCGATAAGTTTGCAGTTGTTCACTGCAGTTGCACCTTTGAGATCCATCTTCTTAGGGGAGCCCCCGTTACACCAGTTTCCCAGAGCGAGCTCTACTTTCGAGGTCCCTAGTTACAGTGACACCCCTTGTGGGTACAACGAAGTACCTGCATACGTTCTCAGCTGATTCAGTTGATCCTGGAGTTGCCGCCCTCGGTCTTCCATAGGTCTAGTTGTCACTTATCCGCCCATTGCTACCGGTTCCTCTCCTGGCTGCCTGCATGTGTTTGGGTTCCGGCTGCCATAGCCCATCTATGCTGGGCCATTAATGTAACAATTCCGACTGAACTGCAAGCCGTCTGCTAGTGCTTCCCCCCATTCCCGTCTTGTTGGTGTAGTTGTTATTTCCAGGCATTTCTTGCACATATGTATGACCAATCGCAGTGTAAGTTACCATAGAGGGATAATGTCACGGTTCACAAGCAGTCCAATCATACGATGGTGCCGTCTTCCACACAGCTCCTCTGGCTTTGACATCGTAAGGCTATTGGATGCTATATCCTTCTTTCTCCTGTTTTTCCTGGTAGTCTGTTACCGCTAGCCGTATCAGGTACCTGGCCTGATCTTGCGTTCATTGATTGGTCTCTTTACTACTTTCGAAATCCGGTTAGCAATGAGCTAACCACGAATCATACAGTATCTCCATTTCCATATCCGGTCGAAGGAGTTGCATCTCTGACAGTGTCCGACTCCCTGCTACCATTACATAGTTTATTGTACTGGGTAGCTTGTTCTCCTATTTTTTCCCTGCCCACCAGTGGTTTATCAATTTCATCATGCTTTCCAAACCCTTACTGTGTTCGCAGCCATTTTTAATTTCTGCGTACTCCACCTACGTTACAAAGAACTGGTTAAGATCATACCACCTTCTATGGTCTCATATACTGTCTACTGCCCATTGCAGTTTTTGGTTGACCAGGATAGGAGGTTGCTTTGCATGGGTTCCTGCAAGGACCAGGGTATTGTTGTTAGTGAGCTATCCTTTTACCGTCTATGCGTGGAATTATGCTTCCCGGTTCCTGCACATGCCTCTATCCCTTTCCACTGTGTAACTTTCTGTCTGATTACCATAACCAACCTCCTTCGATAGTCCTCACCCGTGGGATTGCAAGTTCTTACTTCCTCCAGCCTTGGTTGCAATCAGGCTTCTGTAAACCAATACCCGGTTACCTATCCCAATTGGTGTGTGGTGTCTTCTTAGTTTTGCTGCTGTTCTCCTACTTCTGAAACCCACTTATTTGATTGCATTAAATGCAGTATTCTGGATTGCTTGCCTTCTGTTTAATAATTCATTCCCTGCTGGCACTGCAGATCTCTTGAAGTTTGCCCAGAGGAGTGGTGGGTAATTGTTTCCAAAATGGTTTTCTATGTTGAGGTACTAAGGGTTTTGGACCGTCTTGCATTCAAGCATGCTGCTACCTCAGGTATAGCATTAAACCAATTGTTTTGTCTTACATTGACTAGGTTTTGAAGAGCCATCCCCAGCTTCCAAATATTTTTTTGAATTGTTCATTCATCCCGTATTGTCCTAGTGCCAACTTGTTCTGTTGTATTCCTAACTGTCGATACTGCTGTCCCCATACCTGTGACATAAATCGCGGGTCTGCATCACCTACCATTGTGGTTAGATAATGGTGGGGTGTAAACATCTTATTGCATAGCAGTTGCCAAGTTGTTACTACGGCAACCTCCTTGTTCATTGGTATGAGCTATGCGAATCACCAAAATCTCTCTATAGCCACTACAATTGTATTGCATCCTTATGAATTGTTGCAGTGTACTCCAAAAATCAATCACTATTGATTGGGAAACTTCCCGTTGTAGGACTACTATCCAAGCTTGTGCTTCGGGAACTTGGTGGCTTCTTTGTTTCTCCGGCAGCGGTAGCAGTGGGCCGCATGTGCTCTAAAGTCCTTCCGCATTTCTGAGCAGAATGGCTCCACTCTGGCATAATGTAAGTTCTGTTCTGCACTATGATGGCCTTTGTCATGGACTCTGGCTATGACATGCTCCCTTGGTCTGGTATTCCAGAACACAGAGCCTTTAGGAATGTACCAGGATTCTTCACCCCATTGTTTTGTGGTGTATAGTATTCTATTTGCAACTACAAAGTAGGACAAGTCCTCTTTGGAACCCATGCTTGTGTTGACCTTTTTCCGTATTTGTTCCTTCTGGTATGCTCAGACCATATGTGCTTGGAATCTTCTAATCATTTCCTTGACTGGTTGTTAGGTGTACTGTCCATCTTCTATCTCGGTTCGTCCATTAATTTTGGGCTGATCATCTTGCTTGTTATCTTCCCGCAAGTTTTAAAGCACGCTGCATTATTTCTCTATTGTTGGGAACGTCACAGAGACTATGGTCTCGTTAGTATTCTCCTCTAGTGACTCTGTTTGTCTTATTTGGGGTGGGCCATCTGGCAGTTAAAATACTGGGGCTTTCATGTCCCATATTGGAGAGATGGTGATTGCGCCAAGCATTGAGCGAATAAGGGGCAATAGCCCTTCCCGTATAGTACTTGGTGTTCGCGCAATGATCTGCTACTATTCTTTGTCATTTATTGGCGGAGACTGCGGGCCCCTTGAGTCAAGGATTACCCTTGCTGGACTTGGTCCTTCATGTGGGGGTTGCGCAGGTGGCTGGCGTTCCCGCCTAGGCTGGTTATACGTAAACCTGATTTCAGTTTGGTGATATGGGTAATAGCCCACATAACAAGATGAATGGTGGCGCTTACTAGGTTGAAGTTCATTGAGTTGCGTGCTTCAGAAGATGCACTTTTCAGCCCAATCATTTCCTATGATGACTGTACAGCGGCTCTCAGGGGGCACGGGAACCTAATCCTGGTATTCCAGATATGACTCAAGAGGAGAGGTAGGGGTAAGTTCTGGCTTGGAGTACATCATGTTTCACTCCTTGCTTGTAGATTGTGTTCGCAGATATGTCATCCACTGCCTTCTTGCAATCGTGGGCATAGAGTCAGTTCAAATCGCAGTTTCCCTCCTATATTTGGGAAAGAGTATTGACTCAATAGTGACTGCTTCCTGGTGTGTAGACCATGTTCATATCGTATTGTCACAATGCACAGAGCCATCTCACTTGCTTTCAACTCTGGTTCTTTACTATTCACATGTATGTCATGTGCTGCTGGTCCATTACTATTCTGAATGGACTTTTTATTAGTATACTTAGGAACCGGTTAAGCGCCTCTACCATTGCTACAGCCTCTTTATTGGCAGTTTTATAATTTGTCTCTGCATTGGTGACCTTCCTGCTGTGTAATCGTACTGGTCAAGCTGTCTCATATGTAGGTCCCTGTCCTATCCATACTCCGATGCCTAAATGGGAGGTATCCGTTACTAATGTGATGGGTTCCTTACTTCGTATATCTATTGGTCGAAGGACTTGGTAGTCCCCAATTCATTCTTTTACCTTTTGAAATATGGCCTGATGGGTGTCCGACTATATGAACTGCACGTTTTCTATTAAGTCTTTTAGTGATGCTATCAGTGAGGTATGGTGTGGGAGGAACTGGGCCACAAAATTCACCATTCCCTGGAAGTGTTACAATTCCTTCTTATTCTACGGTGTCTTCCAACCTACAATGGACAACATTTCCTGCAGCGAAGTATGGATCCCATCTTTATCCACTATCGGTCGCAGTACTTCTAGCTTATCTGCAAACAGCACTGAATGTTTTTTACTTCGATAGGGTTTTGCCTCTCTGAGCTAGTCACATACCTGGCATATGTGCTTTTTGTGTTCCTCTGATATGTTCAAGAATATGAAAATACTATCCATTTAAACCCATACAAAAATAGTGTCAGAATTCAATCTGGCCATCTTCCATTATCTGCATAAAGATTGCTACTGCATTCATGTCTCTCTGTAGTACTACCTTGCTGATGAATCCTCTGAACGCAGTTTTGATCAAGTTGAACTTAACACCCTCTCAGTCTACCTGTCTTTAGCAGTATCCATTGCTTAGGTCAACCTTGCTTCCAAATTTTCCTCTTTTGATGCAGCTTAGGATTTTGTGTTGGTTGGGTATGCATGGACCATTGATAATTGTATTGTTATTTTGTAGTTTGAGTTCCACCAAGTGGTGGATTCCCCTCTATGAGTTTGGTTGCATGAACATAGATGCCGCTCCAGGCATTGCCTGTTATAGGATTACTCTGTCTCGTGACTTCTCGTTTACACAATTCATAATCCTTTGCTTGCATTCTTCCGAGTTTGAGCAAGTGGGCTCATCTTTTAGGTTGGTCAGATTCTTTAACTGAACGTGGTGGTCAATCTTATGCACCAGGGGTAGCGCTTCAAGAACCTTGTCCACAAATACATTCTTGTATTCTTCCAACCATGTCCCTGATATGGCTTCTCAGGGAGCAGCCCCAAATTCCCTGCTGGTTGGTTTGTATAAGACCTGCAGTTTGTTATAGCGAAACCCTACCCCTGTCTCCACACCTTTGCTTAGCGTCTTGTGTCTTTTGGGAAACCGCATTCGGATTAGAATGTTGTCTATCACAAAGTTTCCTACCAACACCTCCTGATTTGGCTATTTCTTGTTTCTAGTTTCTATTGTCAGCCCACATTTCTTGTAGCTTGAGCAGCGGGAGCTGTTCATAGCTATATTGACTATTGTTGCCTAGGGCAGAGGGTCTGTGGGTATACCATGCCTAGTGACAAAGGCAGTGCTGATTAAGCCACAACCAGTTGTTCCTTTGTTGAATAGTACCTTTGCTGGATGGCCCTTTAGCTGGATTGTGCCTTTATCTACATCATGCAGCTTGTTCATTAGTGTTGGTTGCATCTGAAGGCTTTCTATTTCCACTGAATTGATTTTAGCTGCATTGTATTCCTTTCCTTCTATATGGTTTGTACTCACATCTCTGTTTTACTGCCTTGCTTTTTCTGTTCCTGCTATAGCAATTGTTTACACAGTGTCCCTAGTTCCCTTATTAGAAACATGTGCCTGCATCAGCTCATTTCTGCTTCTTATCTTTCTTATCATTTGACCCTTTGTGATTTGGTTGTTTCTTTTTCGAATTACCATGTGAGGTAGGTTCTTGGCTGCTACGCTCCTACAGTATGTGTGTCACGTAAACTCCTGCCTCATAAATCGTGGCATGCTTGCATTCTGCTGGTTTAACAATTTTCTCAACGATATCTACTTCCTCTTCTATTCGCTTCACCTCCTACCTGAGTCTGCGATGCATGGCCTTATACAATCTCTGCTGCAGTATATCCTGTAACACCGCTCTGCTAGGGAACTGTCCATGCTACATTCAGAGATCCGTTGCCACCAGGGTTATTCTCTCTGTTTTTCTATTTCATACTGGGGGGATATTATTGCATGTTTGGTACAGTTCTTCCCTGTGGTGCAAGGGCTGGAATATGTTCCTCAGGTATCTTGTCACGGTTCTTCCTCGTATTTTATCTTGGCTGGATGAATGGCTTATTCCTGGGTGCTATGCTTTTTGCGCTTTCCTTGTACTGGAACTTCGGAAGCATGCTCCTCTCCCTTCACTTGTCTTGTCCATACCATGTAGGCTAGGGTATTGGAAAGAAGTTGTCACCCATCGGTCAAATACCAGCAGTTTTGGGTCTTCCTTTTCAATGGAGAGTGTGGGAGAAATGGGAGTTTTGACCTTTGGCCCTGAGGCAGGGCGTCATGGCAGGTTCTCCTGTGGACAGGCTGTGTGAAGACTCCTCACTACGAGAACTGTCATCTGATCAGTTATCTGATAAGTTATTTCATGCTTTCTCCAGTTATCCCGCCAGTGGCTTTCGGGCCAATTCTTGCTTGTTGTCCTACCTTTGCTTCATGGTGTGCATAGGGGGACTATCTGGTTTCAGTGTCCATTCAAGTGGCTTTCCCTTACTGGGGCTTTAGGGTAGAAGTTCCTGGAGACTTAGCGCTGCTCTCGCTGTCTCGCCTATTGATTGGCTGGAGGTCTGGGTGGACAGGTCTCCTGCTATTTGTCAGGCTGCTTGGAGGATTGCAGAGTTTCTCTTGGGTCCTGGCTTTTTTCCGGGTTGCCTTAGTGTAGTATGAGCCTCCGGTAGGACTTGCTTCATACTTCAAGTGTCTAATGAGTCTGTAGTGTCCTGTTGGTCAGGCGGAACCTTCCTTGGTTCTGGCTCTTCCCACTGCTACCTGTCAATTGCAGGCGTCATCGATTGATCAGACCTGGTTGCGACCGGTTTGCAACCACTTCCTGTGGTTAAAAAAATGGAAGAACTCATTATGTGGTCCTAGTCATGAAACGGGCAGCATAGAAGCTTATGCCTTCTTGGGCAACAAGAAGTGAGCGCTGCTTACTAAAGGCGGCTTCGATGGTTTGTAATGTGGAATCACGCACTCACTTTTCAACTAACTATTATATAGAATTCTGGCAGTCAAAGCATGCTGTTTTGGTCATGGATATCTGCACTCTGTAAATACAGCTTATCGCTCATATCTACTATCAGTGATATTTCCAACCATTGTGCCTACCAACTAATAACATATGAAACAATTCAAGCATCAAACAATGGCATGAAACCAAGTATAAAACATAACCTAGTACCCGTAACAGCTGCTATGTCCCTCGCCACAACAGTATAACAGTTGCAAAGCTTATACCTGCCTGCCCACTCCATCTGTGCTGTACCTGACTCTCTGGCCCCTGCGCACTCTGTCTCTCTGCGGGACATATCAGGGGGGAGACTACGGCATCAAGGGTGCAATGGTGCCCCAGGGACCACGACTGCCACCGGGACTCAAATTCTTGACAGACCCCTGGCCTCCCCAACCTAGTGCTTCAAACGATGACGCCGCCTCCCGTAGTATCACCACCATCCCAAGTACCACGGCGAACTCCGACGTGGTCGGCACACCGAAAATCCCTACCCAACCACGTATCTCCGGTACTTCCACCACCACCGAGCTCTCTCGCAAACTCCCTACCACTAGTGCTCTCTCCGGTTTCCTCTACTCCAACACACATAATAACCAAATTGTATGGTGGCAATCGTGTTGCTTAGTAAGACCTCGGACTGGGGGAAGGGAAACATTTTAGGCACAGAATATTTTGCGTCCCTTGGTCCTTTTCTTTGCATGTGTTTTCCCTGGTAGTCATATGTGGTTTGGGTGTATGGGATTCCCTTGTTTGTTAGAAAGTAGGTATGCTGGGATGGTCTCCCCTTGTACAGGCCAATAGTGTCCTGCATTGCTCGTAGCCTGATCTTTAGTTCCTAGTACTTAAACAGGTTTCAGTAGTGATACACTTACGCCCCTTTTGCCTGATGTCTATAATTCATTGCCTACATTTGTCACCTTTTTCCAGTCTTGATTCTTGATTGGCCTGGTGTCCACTAACCAAAGGAGTCAATGGGGCAGATTGCCTGATACCTTACCGCATGTGGCCATTTCCATAGAGTGTTCAGAGCTGAGCTACAGAGTTCTAATCCACTTTAAGTGTAGCAGGTGCCTGCCTAGAATTGGTCTTGCCAAGCAATACTCATTGTTGCTAGAATGTAGGCTTAGGATCTTATCTTGGGGCATCGCTATTTTTTCAACTGTATTTATAGTGTAGCTGTTATGACCATGATTTCTATAAAATCTGGGACGACGGATAACAGGGACACCACTAGAAAGAGTGATCCCGAGATTGCGACTGCACTAAACAACTTCAAACTGCTCGACCAAAGCCTACACAATTGTACAAGCAATATAAGTGGTAAAAAATAATCTTGTTAAGCCTTGCACTTCACTCAATTAAGGTCTACAGAGGATTGAGTGTTGGAGTAGGAGAGCTCTCACATAGACTTTCAAGTGATTGCATCTTATGCTAGAAACTGACCCATTTGTTCCCTGCAACTATTTGAGCAAACCCTTCTCGGTGACTGGTGGTCTGACATGTGTCCCAGCACACTTTTCAGTCACGCATGTGTTGACACACTCAGGTCCGCGTTTACCTCATATGGTTCTTGTTTCTCCAGCACATCGCCATTTCCCAACCGCCAGTGAAAACCTCTTCGCATCAATGCCTTGGCAGTCGCTAAGGGTCCGACGCCGGATGAACTGGACTATCCATGAGAGACTTCCCATGTGCATTGATGTCTGTATGACTTCCAAGGCTACCGTGAGTTGTCGGTCTATCCACCATTTACAATTGGCGGGCCTCCACTATCTTCTGTGGGATATGGTGGTCGCGGGTTGATCGATTGTGTGCTACCGATAACCACTGAGTTGGGTCCAACTGACCTGTGGTATGGATGATGCTTTAGTGTCTCTTCACTTTGGTTACAAAGCCTATGGCATTGAGGACATGTTCAGTCTTGGGAGGTGTACAACCCATGTAGTGGCTCCTGTGCGACCTGGGACTACCTTTGGGACCAGCACAGTTAAAGCATATTAAGTCCGTTGGTTTTGGTCTGTTTTATATCAAAAGCCCAGTAGAGGCACTCCACCTTCTACGCTATGCCCCCTTGTATATACTGCCCATATCTTACCGTCCACCAGATGGCGGCAATACACAGATGTTGCAAGTAGGTGTCTCAAGATTCCGCTTTGGTGGACTGTTCACAACAAGCCAACAGTTTCCCCATTACCATGGGGCCTCAAGGCCAGGCTGGAGGGGTATGAGAGGAATAGCCTTTCCCATTTATGGCTTCTTCGGAGCTGTATAGCATGGCGCAAAGTCTGTCCCAGAACTCCAGATTCCTATATTATACAATGCTTCCCTTGCTAAACCTTCTTGCAAATTTTCCTCAACCTCCTAAGGAGTTTGGATAGGGCACACCATGCCCCATTACATGGTAACCTGATCTGGACAATAGGGTAACGTAGCTCGGCGGACAAGGTGAATTTGCCCCCTTGCCCTGTCTATTCCGTCACTGGAAATGCATACCTTTTACCTTTCTTCAGTTACCCTCCTTCGTGGAGTACTGCCGCTTCAGATATCCCTAAGTGTGCTAACATTGCTCCTCAATGTAGCCAAGTACTCAAGTACCTCATCAGCCATGTCTGTTCATGTCAGTGCTTGGGCCATTGGGTCTCCATGGGTCAAGTGCTTCCTTGCCTGCTAGTTTCTACCAGCCTGCCTCATGGCTTTCTGTATGGATGCAGGTTCAGGCTGCTATAGCTCGTGTATGCTGGGTCGTTACATCACTCCGCTCTGCTCTACAGTCCTTCCCGGACTGTTAGCGTCCACTCTTATTTGCGTGATTCGAATTCCCTAAGACCCGATGGTCCCTGGGCTAGGACGGATATCTTTGCTGCCATTCCGGAATGGCCAGTAAACCTGTCTCTTCTAGCATCTTATAGGGCTCCCCCGAGGTCTGCTCAGCTCCATAGCCTGCCCCTACAACTGGGTACTTGACAAGTTGTGTGGGAAACTTGGTCTTTGCTGCACAGTTCTATCGACTGTCCATTACATCTTGAGGAATGTTATGGTGCAGATTGTCTTTGGGTTCTGCAGTGACCTTCTCCTGGGCCCTACCCCTTACCAGATCCTTGTAATATGGTTCCAGGAACACAGAATTGAAAACTAGGTTCCTTCTTCAACTAGCAGGCAATTGGAGCTGGCATACTTGTATATCCAGCCAATGTGTGACCACCAAGTGGCTAAACATTCAGTGGTCCAGCTTCTTCATTGGGTACTTGGTGTCGTTGTTCTTCTAGTTCAACATCACATGGTCCACTTTCTCAGTCCGCCAAGAGCCCGTATCCTTCCAGATACTATTGTCCGGCGAAGGCAACCATTTCTGGATCTGACATTTATATTGCGTTTCCTGTCCCAGCTTAATTATTTCTTGAATTTCTTGATAGCCTCTTTCCAATTCCTTAACTATGAGTTAAGTGCTCGGATGTATCCCTTGGTTATCAGGCACTATGTCAGAACAGTTTCTCCATATATTGAGCCTATAGTTAGTGTCAAAGGGGGACAACCTGCTGGATGCTAATGTCGAGGCATTGTATACACACTTTGCAACTGGTCACAGTGAAACCCAATCATCGTGTTGGTAGGCACAATAGGTACACCAAGACTGCTCCTGTGGCTGATTAAACCTCTCAGTTGGCCCATCGGTCTCATGGTAGAAGCCAGGTGAAACCATCGATTTTACTTCCAATCACTCCATCAGACTCATCCAGAACCTGGTTGTGAATTGACTATCCCAGTGGCAGATGATTGACACACAAAGTCCATAAGGTGCCAAACGCCCTTCAGGAATGTCCAGGCAAGTACCTCAATAGGTACCTCACTGGTCAGGGGTATGAACTATGTCAGGTTCCAAAATATGTTTACAATGACACAGATCTTGGTATACACTTCTGGTTCTCGCAGCACTACAATACAGTCTATTGAGATCGGTGTCCAAAGGCACATTGGAAGACAAATAGGTTGCAGCAGACTAAATATGTTGTACCTGATTGACTTATTTCTTTGTAATGCATGACAGGTTCGCGTGTAGTCTGTGATATCCTTGTCCATGTTAGGCCAAGAGAAGTTGCCCTCGCACTTTCAATGGTTTTGTAAGTCCGGAGGTGTTCCACCATTTGGCAGTCATGTTCGGACTCTAGCATTGTCCCCTTCAGAGTCTATCTCTGAGGGATTTACCAAACTGTTCTTATAAGTTCACAGAGGGGGTTTTCGGCCACCTCTAGTTTTCGGCTACCCTGGCACTACTGCTCAAGAGAAAGATATTTTTAATCTACAACTCCTATTGAAACATACAGGCTTCCATGCGTGTCTTTTGCAATGCTTTAGAGGTCCTCTATGCCTCCTTCTCCGCTGATGGCTTCTTTGCTTTTTTCTGAGCTTTTCTTTCCGCAGTTTTAACCTTTTTAGCCTCTGCCACCATTATTGCCTGCGTGGCCTCCTCTATGGACTGTTTTATACTTTCTACCTTTACAAAAACAGTCTTAGGATCTACAATAAGCTTCTTCTTCTTCCTCTTACTTTCTAACTCTTCAATTTGGAATTGTAGGTGTCGATTTGATGCTTGCATGATGGCTTGCGCGCCGGTACCTGGTCTTAGTGCCTTTTGCGCTTGGAGCAGAACAGTACGCTGATCTCTACTGAATTGCCCAAGATGACTGACTGATTTGTGGATATCGTGAGGGTTCTTAGGAGTTCTCTGAGGGGCCTAACCTTCAACATTTTGTCACTTTTTCAGCGTAGTTGGCTGAGGAACTGGGGCATAATTGGACGGTGGGGAGGATGCTTCAGTTCGTGCTATTGTAATTTCGTGAAGCTGAGAGGGGTTCAGCGTTTTGCTCGTGTTCCAAGAAAAGACACCACGGGCAGACCAGCCAGCATGCAATGTTCGGATAGTAAAGGTTTCCGCTCTTGCCTTTTGGCATGCCTGAATGAATCGTCGCTTCTTCACAGGAGCAGCATGATCAAGGTGCGTCAGATTGGCCATTTCTTTCCGGTAGCGTGACTTGGGAGGGGAGAATGTTCCGAGGTCTAAAGGCTCCAGGAGATGACTCGAGTGGGCAGGGAGATAACATATATCAACTCGATTCTGCTTACAGGTCTACATGAATTCCACCGTAGCATGGCTTCCATGTCCATCGTGAAGAAGCATATAATGTACGGTTTGACCGCTTGGAAGCATGTGAACTGTTTCAGCTAGAAACCCCTCTTTTAGCCAACGTAGCCCAATATCATTTGAGGTCCACCCCTTTGATGTAGTTGTGACGAGCCAGTCTGGAATATCCTCCTTTATGAATGAAGATGTTTGAACATCTTTACCCTTGAACATTACTAAAGAATGAAAGTAATGACCAAAAGCATTGATAGCTGCAATAACCGAAATCCATTCTCAATTTTCAGGTACCTGGACAGAGGGTTTCCTTCTCCCACGTCCTCCCAAAGCAGTAGAATTGGAACAAACACCCAAGGCGATACCGTGTTCATCCATGTTCCAAATCTCGACCTGTTGGGTATTATTACTTGCCCGAACAGTCTCAAACCATTCGTAGAAGTCAAGGATATGGTGCTGCTGAGTCCCTCAAACACGAGCCGAGTCAATTGGTGGGCCAATTATGGTTGCCATACTCGGATTCCATTTCACAAAGGTTGGAACACACTTCGTGCCTAGTGGTTTGGTTTCTCCCGAGAACGTAAGCATGAGTGGAGCCATTTCTCGTGCCAGGGAATGTGATGCAGCATAACCACATGCTTCCTTCTTCCTAATCCAGTCATACAGGTGCTGCTCCCAGTCTGGAGATAGGTATTGTTCGCGTTGATAGCTCGCGTTTGGAGTCAATTCCCCATTCCAACCATTTTGTCAGGTCATATGGCGAATACCAGATTCAGGTGCTGCTTTTCTCTCACAGGTGCCTTTGACGATGGCGGATAAGGCTAACGCAATTGTTTCCTTGCGAATCTCCATGTCTTCGTTGTTCTGGTATGCCGTATGCAGGGGGTGTTTAGTAGTTGGGCACGGGTGTTGTGGTGGCCGAAAGCTGGCGTCGGCCAAAAACACACTACGCGACCTTGCGAGAGTAGCGCCTTTCCCGTTCTAAAGTGCCTGTTGACATCTTTGTCACTATCAGTCATGGGCTGCAGGATTCTGAGTTGTTCCTGCCCCTGTGGTACTGCTACCTGCCCTCGATGCAAATTGGAATACAGTAGCCCACAACCGTGGTACACTTGCGACACCTGTGGTTGTAAGATGTTCTACTCCTAGCGCCCAACCTACTGCCCAGGGCAAAAGAATATCTTTGACAGAAAATCACTCCCCTCTTTATAGCAGCAGTCCTGACCCCACAAGAAAGTATTGGCCTTCTTGTTCAACCACCCTCCTCGGTAAAGCACCTGGAAGTTAACCACTCCGAGGAACCCAGAGCCAAGGTGCTGCCTGCTGTTAAGGACCTTAGTATTAGCAAAGTACCCCGAATTTCTATGATTCCCATAAATCACAAATTGCTCTATTACCGAGCATGGCGGATGATGTCAACCCTGGAATGACGCTACAATAGCTGTCATCTCCTTGTCATGAACACCATAATCAATATTCATAGGGTGAAATGTCTACTTATGATGGGCCATCGCATAGCACTTGTCGTACTTAAAAAAACTCTGAGAGCATAGTGACTAATGCAAAGTCACTAGCCTTGGTTTACAACCTGGTTGGTTGTTTGCCCTGAAAATATACTAGGATAGTTTTGGATGTAAATGCGTTCTTCAAACGATTGCAAGCCTGTCACCACCAGGGGTCTATTGCCGTCAGACATCCTTCTTTGTCCAGTCTATCAGAGATTTCTCTATCTGTCTGAATCCCTTTATAAATCGACAACCAAAGTTGCCAAAGTCAATAATGCTTTGAACATCAGGAATACAGGTTGGTGCTGTCCAATCTTTAATCCCCTGCACACTTTTCAGACAGCATATAGATCCCAGCATCAGAGATCTTGTATCTGGGGAATTCAGCTTCCCTTTACTGGAAACTGGACATTTCCATGCTTCCGCACAGTCTTGCTTTCCACAGTTTTTATCATGCGCTATAAAAGCGCCACATACTGGTCCATAGTCACGGTGTATGTTAGGATATCATCCATCTATGCCAGGAGTGCTTTGTCTAACAGGTCAAGAAAGACCTCATTTGTCAGGCTTAGGAAAGGTACCGGGGCCTTACGTAACCTAAATGCCATCAATCTGTATTCCTGCAGTCCGTATCTAGAGCGGAGTGCAGTCTTGCATTCCTCCCCTCTGCTATCCTCAGAAGGTAGTAGCCACTTTTGAGGTACAGCTTAGTGAACACAGTAGCTATCCCAACTCTATTGCGGAGTTGGTACATCAATGGTAGTGGGTATTTACTCTTAACCATGATCTTATTTAGCCCTTGGTAATCTATTACCTATCTTAATGTGCTGTCTCCCTTTATCAGAAAGAGGATAAGAGGTGCTGTAGAGAAACTAGATGGCTGTAGCTTCTAGTGCATAGCATCCCTTGGAGATACTCAGGAAATGCGTGCAGCCCCTTCTCTGATAACGGATGGATAGTCCCAAACTCATGTTGCGTTGCGCAGGGTAAGCCAATTCTGTGATCATATTTCCAGTATTCTGGCACAGCCACAGTCCCTTCTTGACTGGTGATGTTGCCGTAGTCCTTATACTCACGGACTAGCTTGACTATAATGCCAGTACCTTCTTTGCTGTAGTATTGTACAATTCCCAACCGATACATATTACTCCTGTCTTCGGTAATTAATTGTTCATCACTCCTGAATACCAAGTGCCCCTGCTCTGCTAGTAGGTTGGCCTTGCCAAAGTCTCAGTGCAAGGTTAGTGAATATGGTTTCCAATCTATGTCAGGGTTCTAGTCCTTCAGCGATGACATAGGTAGGTACCTCTCCACCTTTTTGTCGGGCATGTTGGTGACCTCAAAGCCTATCTCATTTGTGTGGTCACCTATTCTCATGTCTATGGACTTTGTATAGTTTGGAGCTGACCCTGGAATGTGATTAAAGATTATGTTGCTTATTGACACGTGTACATTGCGGTTTGCACCAGGTACCTTAGTCCCTTTAACCTATTGTCTACCAAACACCAAACCCGCAGCTGGAATATCGAGTAGTGGGAGGTCTTGCGCCCTTACCTGTTGTGCTAGGACCTTCTTGTCCAACCTCACCTGTAGGTGAACAGACTTGGTGGCATGACGTAAACTCTCATATTTTAGTCTCTGCGGTTGTCTTTGGGACTTACTCATCTCATCTCACTAATTTTAGCCTCCACCCTTTGGATACAACAGTGGCGACAAGAAGTAGGCAACCATTTGGAAGATTGGAGTTCACTATATCACAATTCTTAGTGTGTTTACCATTCCACCATCAAGATTTCTGGTACTTAATACTGCGCAGTTAAACCTGGCAATAACACTATTGATTTCATCGCGTCCAGTGTGACCCAACGCCTGGGGTGCCAAGGATAACAATTATCCCACACTGCCTAGAGGTCGGCTGTTGGACTGGTTCAAAGGAAAGTCTCATATTGTATCCACAAAGTCAACCTTCTCCTCTCATGACACCTCACCCAACCTGGACCAAAATAAGGTCCTAAGCCTAACCAATCTTGCTAAGGAAAATGCGCAAGGAAATGCCTATAACTAGAACCATGGAAATAACCCGAAACCGAACAAGGGAAAGATAATGCAATCTACTACAGGTGGCGTGCAACATCTCTCTACCCACACAACAAGGGTGTCGTCAACACCATGCTCGTTCATGCAGTAGGATGGTATTTCTTTATCCCAGAGCCTCTACCTGGGTTCCTTTCCGTCCTTACTGTATGGGTCCATAGATACGGGTTAGCAAGGTTACACCATAAGCAGAATAGGTTCTTACCTATTCTGAGCCACGATTATCAGCCTCCATGGTGTGAGCTGATACCGGGCAGACTTCAAGTATGTTTGACGAGGAAACCAGAGGGCGCTACAATATCCCATAGATGCTACTGCATACCCGAAAGCTCACTTACTGTTGGTGACCCTTTCAACCCCGGGGCCTATTTGTATAAATTAAGGCACTGGGACGCCATGGTGCACTATCTCCGGAAGTGACCAGTTTGTCCCCACCTGGTGCACTGGTTGTGCTTTGCCCGATGTTCGGTCAAAGTCAACGGTATTTCCTTACATCCAATGGCCTACTCCAAAGGTGCTGGCCTTGCCTGTTTCTGCACCTTAAAGTCAGTGGTTTTGGTGGATATCTGGCTCTCTCTGCCCAAACCATCTTCTTTCTTTTTAAACGCACACAACTCAATAACCTATCTTCCTTCCTTTCCATAGGCTGAGACCATTGGATTCGCGGTACAATGTACTGACTAAACTGGTTGTTGTCTTCCGGCAGCGTTTTATCCTTCTGCACAAGAACAGGGTTCTGGGTCAAATCGGTTGGGCACAGGTTCTTGACTGGCTACACATTTTGAACCTCTTGTGTAATTCCGGACCATACCATGTCTCACATCTACACTAGACCTGTATAGCTAAGCTAATATATATATTGAATTCTCTAGATTTCATTATGTGGCCTCCGTGGCCATGAAAAACAGGGGCTCCCGGCCCGGGGCGGGGTGTTTTTGTAGGCTTTCCAACCCCGTCACCTGCGAGGGGCCCCACTCTGCCCATGCCTAGAACAGGCCCCCATCAAGTTTGGATGGCAAGAAACGGGGCCCCGTCCAGGGAAAGACCGGGGTCAAGTGCCGGAGGGGGCTGAGGTGGGGAGGACGTACAAAATTCGCCGCGCGGGCCCCTGTAAAGGCTGGGCTGCCATGGGTAAAGCCCGCCCAGCCCCGCCCTGTAACAAACATTACAATTCTATGGTCTTGGCAGTTGTCAATTTGGTGTAGCTTTATTCCAAGGCCTCACTATGGGAAATGGGATCGGTCTTGTTCCGCTTGTGCATTGCTAAAACCGCGCTCCTGCAGTTCCTGGACTCTTTTCGACATTTCCAATGCATTACTGTTGCCAAGCGGGATTCTGGTATGCTTGGCTGCCTGCTTATCGATGTGTGAGTGCAGTTCTAAGTACCATGCCTGGTCGGAGTCTTCTAAAAGGGCTATTACCACATCCAACTTATCCATATTGGCCAACCCATACTGCGCAAAGCAGTCGAACTCAACCTCTACCAAGGTCCAGAAGATGGCGAGTCTAGTGACCTTTCCCTTAAATACCACAATGCCAGCCTGCTTTTCCGGCTTCTTTTTACCACAAGCTGCAGGATGGCCATGAGGTCTATCTATTCCATGCTTGACCCAACAGTATCTTGGCTCTCCGGGCCCGCTGTCCCTTCCTCTCATTGCTCCAGTCCTGCTTCCAATTAACCAAAAAGAGGGTCAAATGACGGAGACTATTGGCATCACCATCATCTGAACTCTCATGGTCGGAGTCCACTAGGTCACCTGTCGCACCCCCTATACCAACACCAAGTAGGAAACTTCTTTGTTCACACTCTGTGGCATTTCGGCTTTGAGTCTCCCATGATCGATTGTAGCCAATAAACCATTCCTCCTAACCATCCTGATTCCCCCTCCAGGTGTGATTAGCCTCTTGTGGTACTGATCCCGGTGTTGCAATAAGGTCTCGCCCACTCTGGGAAGTGGGGTTAGGTGCCGCCTGCATTGCCTGCAGAGACCGTTGCAGCTTAGGGCAACCAACTAGTTACTTTACTTGACCAACATGCCTGCATGACCCACAGTACCCACATGTTGGTACTCTGTCCTCTTCCTTACACATTGTACTATGCTTGACCTGGGTCTGGGGTCCCTGCGTGGACTGGAATATGTGGTAATAAAGCCACCCCATACATGTTTCCTTCAATTTGCAACCCGACTGACAGAACGTGTTTTGACTGTAAGACTCGACACTTGTGATAGTGGCGAGCCCAGACTAAACATGTGGTTTTCTGAGGCGAGAGTGAATTACTGGTGCCCCAGGCATTGTGTGGGCAGGTGTCCCGGGTCCAGGTATTCGGGTTCCACACAGTAGAGGGTAGGGTATGTGCTCTTGTACCTGCTATACCTGTTCGAAAGGTCTATGGAGTACACTGGGCGGTTGGCAGACCTGGGGGTAGCTAATGCTAGCGGGGGGAAGGTGATGCACGGAGAGGGGTATCGCGCAGGGAGAGAGATCAGTGTCAGTATGGGCCTTAGAGTCGCTATGAGAGGTGAGAGAGTCCCAACTGATAGTATCCAGAAAGGGATAATGGCAGCAGCAGTCAGACATAGTATAGGATCAGCTATATCCAGAGCAACAATGCCATTCCCTTGCAAGGTAGGTTTCTTCCTGTCCTGGCCATCAGTCTGTCTCATCGTGGAACTGCCCATAGGACTCCAAGTAATTGAGGAGGAGATATATATAGAGCCCCTGGATGCTCTCATGATGGAGCAGGTATAGCTGTAGCCTGCACCTTTGAGGCTTTCCAATATCCATATACCAACTTGACTTTGGTACACCCCGCATTGTTCATCCCAGGTTCTCAGGCTCAATATCATGCCGCGATTCTTGGGTTCCATATGAACCAGTAGAAGTGGCAGTGATGCCAGTATCATCAGCATACGATTCACCGCATCAGTACTACACCCTTACTGAAAGGCTTTTTCCAATACTGGCATCTGATACTTTAATGCCTGCTGCTACACTTTCAATCATTCCACCACTGCCGTAGTGGTCTGTTTTCAGCATACCTGCCAATGCTGGTTGTTCAAGTTCTTCATTTCCCTCTGTACTTTGCCGATCGACTGAGCTACTTTCTAGACAATATAATGTTTAACCAACTTACCTGAGAGCTCGCCAAAGCAGACCCCTCGCAGCAGGGGAGAGCCTGCGTTGTGGCCAATGGCAGAATCATGAAAGAAGCTGAAGTACCACAGCGCGAGGGTCGTTAATCATAATATCAATACATTCAACAGGTGGCTGAACTTGGTGAGCCTCGAAGGGTAACTGGTGACCAGCCTATACAATACCACAAACATCAGGGAATTCCAAAGCCAGGAAGCCGTTATGGGTATGTTTGTCAAGGTCATGGTCTAAATCCGAGTTGGGTTGCACTCTGGTTCACAGTACGGTACTGGCAATTGGCCTTTCTACTGTGCGCTACTTGTTCCACACGAGGTTACCATTAATCACGCAATGTCAGGGGCGAAGCTTCATAAACAACCACTCTGAAGAGAAGTTAAGCAAGGAAGTCGCTTAACGATATGTTGGAATGGGGGCACCTCTAGAAAGGTGGATTCCAAAGTTCAAAGCATAGCAAACAACTTCAACCTTATCATCAAAAGTCCACACAATCGTAAGAGTAAAGTAAATGGCAAAAACTTAATATAGTTAATCCTGACGCTGCAGTCAATTAAGGTCTTGAGATGATTTCTTGTTGGAGTAAGAGAGTCCTCACCTAGACTTTCAAGTTGGTTTATGTTATACCAGAAGCTCCCATATCAGTCCAACAGAACCACTCAAGCAGACCTTTTGTCACTAATTGGGGTCCATTTGTAACGACCCTGCATACATGAGCTATGGCAGCCGGAACCTACACCCATACAGGTAGCCCGGAGGCGAACTGGTAGGAACCGGCAGGCAAGCGAGTACTTGACCTACGGAGACCTGATGGCCCGGGCTCCGAGATGAGCAGCATTAGTGGGCACAAGTATTTAGGTACATGGCTACACCCGAGATTGGTCAGCATACTTAGGGACCTATGATGGGGCAAGACACAGGTAGGCTGGGTAACTGGAGAAAGGCCCAGTGTGTCTATCTCCGGCAGTGGGATAGAATAGGGTAACAGGAGGAAGTCCACTTGTCCGCCGGACAAGATCACCCTACCCTCAGGACTGGGTTACCCTGCCTTGAGGCCTGGGTTACCCTGTTCAAGGATCTGAGTTACCCTACCTTTCAACACGAAGTCCCTCGCGGAGGTTGGGAAAATGGACTGGAATGTTTGTCACACGACGCTATGCAGAATACTGGAATCTAGAGTTCCGGGAGATGCTATTGGGCGAGCTATGCAGCTATGAAAAAGCTGTAAATTGAAGACATTATTCCTACCATGCCCCTCCGGCCCCGCCTTGAGGCCCGGACGTCACGGGCAAACGGTTGCGTAGTTGTGTGCAGTCTAGCAAAGGAGGACCTTTGGAGACCTGCTTGCAACACCGTATACGTTGCTGCCGTCCGGTCGACCGTAAGCTGTTCGCATGATGTACAAGGCGGCATAGCGTGGAAGGTGGAGTACCTCCTCCAAGTTGTTTGGAGTAAAACGGACCAAAACCGACGGAGTTAACGGGAGTTAACCGTGGGGGTCCCGAAGGTAGTCCCGGGTGGTGCCGGGACGACTGGGAACGTTTTGCACCTACCACGCCCAAGGATGTCCCCAACGCCATAGGCTCTGAGAGGGAAGTGCAGAGACACTAAAAGCATGATTCCTACCGCAGGTAAGGTGTATCCGAGGTAGTGGTCGTGGGTAGCGCCCATTGGATCACTCCTGGACCACCGTACCCTGCGGAAGACACCGGAAGCCCGAGACTCGTAAATAGTAGATAGATAAACCGCTCACGGTAGCTTCCGGCGTCAAGAAGAAATCAACGCGCATGGGAAGGGTGTCATAGATAGTCTAGTTCAGCAAGGTGTCTTGACAGTTAGCCACTGGCAAGTCCCCGATGCGCAGAAGTTTTCACTCCGGCGGGCAGAATGGAAATGCGCCGCAGAAACGATATGCACATATGGTGAACGCCGACTAGAGAGTGTCGACACACGCATGCCTGAAAGGGGTGCCAGGAGACGTGTCGGACCACCCTTAGCGGAGAAGGGTGTGCTCGAATAGTTGGAGTAAACTGATGGCGGAGTTTCTGGTATAAGATAAAACTACCTGAAAGTCTATGCGAGAACTCTCCTACTCCGACAATCAATCCTCTCGAGACCTTAATTGAGTGAAGCGTCAGGCTTAAGGATATTAAGTTTTACCGCCTACTTTACTCTTACATCTGTGTGCACTTTTGGCGATAAGTTTGAAGTGGTTTGGTGCCGTCGCAACCTTGGGATCCATCTTCCTAGGGGTGCCCCCGTTACACCATTAGATCTGCCTGCACCCCTTTCCGGGCTGCATGTGTTAACACACTCCACTCGGCCTTCCCCACATGAGGTTATCATTTCTACAGATGATCTACATTTTGCACACAGTAGTCCAAACCTCATCATATCTGCGGCTTGCTAGTAGCTAACCATCGACCCCACTGATGAACCGGACCCCCTGTGACACCCTTTCCCTGCACTTTGATCTCCGCGTAACTGTGGAAGATGCTGTGAGAAGTTAATCTATCCACTATTACCATTCTCAGGCTTCACCTGTCATTAGACATATATCCTGATCATGGAATTGTCTAATGGGCATCACCCGCGACCATTACCTCCAGTCCGCCTTACCTGTAGTATGAATCATGCTTTTATACTCCCTGTACTTTTCTCGCAGGGCCAGTGGCATTGGGGAGATCTTTGGGCTCCGTAGTTGCAAAACTCGCCAGGTCACCACCCTACACCCTCTGACTACCTTTAGGACTGCCACGGTTAACTGCCTTTGACTCGGCCAGTTTGGGCCTATTTTACTCTGCACCACTATGAGGAGGTACTCCACATACTACACTGTACCCTGTTATATATTCGGTGGACACCTTAGGGGTGACTAGGCAGTACCAACACATGTGCGATTGCAAGCAGATCGCGAAAGATTCTGCCAGGCAACACTGTCCACAACTACAGAGCTCTTTGCCCATAAACTCCAGGCCTCAATGCAGGGCCGGAGGGGCATGATAGGAATGTTGCGTCCACCTTATGGACTCTTCAGAGGTGGGTAGCTTGCCCACTAGTGTAACAACCGAGCATACATCAGCTATGGTAGCCGGAAGCTATACCCATACAGGTAGCCTGAAGGCGAACTGGTGGGAACTGGCAGGCAAGTAAATACTTGACCTATGGAGACCCGATGGCCCAGGCTCCGAGATGAACAGAACTAACCGGCCAGGTACTTGGGTATGTGTGTACACCCGGGTGTGGTATCAGCACACTTAGGGACCTCTGAAGGGGCAGTTAGTCTGCTAAACCAGGTAACTGGACACAGGTCAGTCGTGTCTATCTCCGGCAATATGATAGACAGGGTAATAGGGAAAGATTATCTGGACCACTGGACAAGGTTACCCTAGCCTCAGGATCAGGTTACCCTACCCAAAGTGCTGAGTTGCCCTACCGTTCAATACGAAGTCCCTTGGGGAGTGTGGGAAAAATGACTGGAATGTTTGTCACACTGAACCATGCATAATACTGGAGTCTGTGGTTGTGGGAGATGCTATTGGGCAAACTACGCAGCTCCGAAGACGCTGTAAATTGGGGATATTGTTCCTATCATAACCCTCCAGCCCCGCCTGGAGGCCCGGACGTCAGGGATAAACGGTTGCGTAGTTGTGTGCATTCTAGCAAAGAAGAATCCTTGGAGACTTGCTTGCTACACCATATACGTCGCTGCAGTCCGGTCGACCATAAGCTATTCGCAGGATATATAAGGTGGCATCGGGTGGAAGGTGGAGTACCTCCTCCAATTTGTTGGGAGTAAAGCGGAGCAAAACTGAAAGTGTTAATGGGAGTTAATGGTAGGGGTCCCGAAGGTAGTGCTGGGTGGTGGTAGGATGGCTGGGAGAGTTTTACCCCTACCAAGCCCGATAGTGTCCCCAAGGTCAGAGGCTCGGAAAGGGGAGTGCAGAGGCACTACAACCATGATTCCTACCACAGGTAAGGTGTATCCCAGGTAGTGGGCATGGGTAGCATCCATTGGATCACTCCCGCACCACCATATCATGCGGAACACACCGGAAGCCCGAAACTCATAAATAGTAAATGGTTACACCGCTCACAGTAGCTTCTAGGGTCCAGTAGAGATCTGTGCATATGGGAATGGTGTCATTGGTAGTCTGCTTCATGCGGCGTCTTGACGGTTAGCCACTCGCAAGACGCTGCTGAGCAGAAGTTTTCACTCTGGCACGCAAAATGGAAATGCGCTGCTAAAACGATAACCACATCAGGTGACCTCCGACTAGAGTATGTCGACACATGCAAGCCCGCAGGGTGTGTCAGGACACGTGTTGGATCACCCTGGGCGGAGAAGGGTCTACCGCATAGTTACAGTAAACCGATGGGGGAGTTTCTGGCACAAGCTAAAACTACCTGAAAGCCTATGTGAGAACTCTCCTACTCCAACAATCACTCCTCTCAAGACCTTAATTCAGTGAAGCGTCAGGCTTAACGATAGTAAGTTTTACCACTTTCTTTACCCTTACATCTGTGTAAACCTTTGGCGATAAGTTTGGAGTTGTTTGGTGCGGTCACAACCTCAGGATCCATCTTTCTAGGGGTACCTCTGTTACAACCAGCATCTCCCGGAACCCCAAACTCCAGTATTATGGATGTCTTCATAGGACAAACATAGGGGTCACTTTCCCCCAAACCCCATGAGGGACTTTGTCTTCCACAGTAGGGTAACAGAGGACTTTACAACCGATAACACGAGCACTATGGTATAGTAACCTGAACCTGATAATGGGATAACCTCGCCCAATGGTCATGGTGACTTTCCCCTTTTACCCTGTCAATGGTCTATGCTATTGCCCAAGATGGATACATTTTACGTTTCTTCACTTACCCTGCTTACCAGAATACTGGCCATTCAGTGGTCTCTAACTACGCTAATATGGCCCCTGAATTACCCAAGTACCTAAGTACCTTATTAACTATTTTCATACATGTCGGAACCTGACCTATAGGATCACCATGTCTTAAGTACTTCCCCACCAGTTCCCACCATCCACCTCATGGCTGTCTGTATGGGTGTAGGTTCAGGCTGCCATAGATCCTGTATTCTGGGTCGTCACACCATACCTCTGATACTAAACAAAGAAAAACGAATTTTCCAGCGGCACAACATTTCTTGCAATACCCAGTGATGGTGGGTGATTCCCCCCACTGACTATTTAAGTACCAGTATATAAGATGCAACACGTCTTCTTGAAGACCAGAAAACCATTGGATAAAAACGACTTTTCTTTCCAACCATCAAGCTATACCCTGTTGTGTTCTATTCCAATCCTCACGTGCCCTAATATTCTGCAACATTACACTCCCACATCTGGGCAGCTAACGAGATACTGCTTTGGCTTGTCCGTCAACACCTGGTATCGGCAACTTGAGCAGACCGAAACGCGATGCCGTGACTGATAACCTGAAATCCATGAGATCAAGGGTGGCAAGGCAGCCAAACTATTTCAATACTCCTATCAGTACACTAGAGAATCAATGGTCCTCATCTCTCAACGCTTTACAGCCTGACTTACCAAGGGCACCTTGGAGACTCCCAAACAGTCCACAGCAAAGTACAACACTGAACATGGTATCTAGCAAACCCAGCATTGATGAAGATGCGCAAGCAGGCCTGGATACAATTCTTCTTACTGACTGTAGCAGTGTGGCCTACCAAGGCTCACAGAGTTCTGGAAGAACCAAATTGGAGACCCAGCCTGATATGGAGGGCAATGGTGCTTTTGATGGAATCATGCCAGAACTACATGATAGGTCAGAAAAGGTAGACAAGGAGAGAAATGGTAGCGCAACCACTGTGCGAATTTTAGCCACCCGTAGATCGCAGGAAGTGGCTCTAGGCAGCACAGTGCCAGGCAATGTTGGGTGGACAATCCTGGATGGACCATACAATCTATCAACATTTTTGCCATCCAGTACAATGAAACAGGCATTCCCAGCAGACATGACCATTACATCTACTTTCAGGAGGTCAAGTCTAGGAAGTGAACTGACAGCACCATAGTATCCGAGGATGTGGCCTCCGATTATCTCACAGCAGAATACAGGGTCAAGTGTAACACCAGCCATAGTGCGGAGGTCAACACCTGGGTTGTCTGGTATATCCGCTTTATTGACTTATTCCGTGACATGGTTTCTCTGAAAGCGAGGTACAGCGTTTTTGGCTGCAGGTGCCACAGGAGTGTTCCGCCCTGGGACCCATCGAGGTGGTGGAAGAAGGCATGAAACTAGTAGGTGGATACACCAACAAGGATACACAGCTTCAGTGCAGGCATGGTACTAGCAGGGAATGGTATGATAGAGGCATGTGGGACTAGGATTGGAGTTTGTTCACAACGTGAAACATAATCTTATAAAATTATGCAACGTCCCCAGAGGCAATCCCATACCTATGATACATAGGGTGGACTAACTCCGGCAATAGGATGGATTTGTGTACACCGTAAAAGAGTAGAAGGTTCATACCCAGTTGACAACCCTAGCCTTCTGGAAATGACCAATCACAATTGAACTGCTTGCAGGAAATAAGATTCCAATTCCTGGCACCCCGCATTGTCACAGCCCGATGGGTAAACTACTGCAGGAGCAATAAGATTCACAAGATTGTCGCAAATAGTTTTCTTGGACAGAGCAAGGGTACCGGGATCTTCTTAACATGTGCGGTACTCGCCCACGCCCTATAGGAATGCCAAACTACAGTCTAGAAGTATTGGGACCACTACAAGCCACAGGTGGTTGCACGTCAGTCTTCTATAATTGTACGCATTTGTTTGTGAGCCAGGAGGCTCGCATGGCAGTAAACCTGGTTGCCCAGCGGAGAGCAACCAGGCCAGAGTCATGGCTGCAGTTGCAGGAGATGATGGTGGAAACGAGGCAGCAGACTATCGGGAAAAAGATACCAGACACCTATAGCGTGTGACATGATCCACGTGAAGGACTTAAGGACAATTGAGCAGTAGTAGCTGTAGAGGTATAAGTTCAGACATGCTGCCAGACTCTAAACTACCCTATCCTGCGCAGTCAGACCTCCAGCAGCTGTACATTAGGGCCCTAGCTTTGCAGCAGGGGAGCCAAAATAATTGCTGGAAAACAAACTTGTTTCTATCCTATACCAAGATATCAGCTACATATGTACCCTACAATCCAGATTCTGACCCTCAGGGTGCAAATGGACTACATGGTGTTGCCAAAGGGCAGAACACCGTGTCACAGGTCGTTTGCGGTCAGAATGCCAGTGGCTTGTCTTTGACACTTCGGAGGAAGTGGGGGTGGACACAATGGGCAGTGTTGGAGAGCGCTACTCAGGGAATAATGGACATCTGGAGTACAAAGAATTAGTTTGATTTGTCGGTCTATAATGCAAGTTGGCAGGATGGAAGCGTGTAAAACGATGTAATGACCCAGCATACATGACCTATGGCGGACGGAACCTACACCCATACAGGGAGCCAGGAGGCGGACTGGTAGGAACCGGCAGGCAAGTAAATACTGGACCTAGGGAGACCCAATAGCCTGGGCTCCAGGAATAAACAGAATTGGCGGGTCAGGGACTTAGGTACCTGGATACACCTGGGAGAGGTGTCAGCAGACTTAGGGATGTCAGAAGGGGCAGTTGCCCAGCTAGGCCGGGTAACTGGAGAAAGGTCAGAAATGTCTATCTGCGGCAATGGGATAGCCAGGGTAACAGGAAAAAGTTATATGCTCCACCGGACAGGTTACCCTACTCTCAGGATCAGGTTACCCTGCCTTGGGGCTTGGGTTACCCTGCCCAAGGGCCTGACTTACCCTACCTTTCGATACGAAGTCCCACAGGGAGTTCGGAAAAAATGAGCGGAATGTTTGTTACGGAAAGCCAAGCATGATACTGTAACAGGGGCACCCCTAGGAAGATGGATCCCAAGCTTGCGACCGCAGCAAACAACTTCAAACTTATCGCCAAAAGTTCACACAGATGTAAGAGTAAAGTAGACGGTAAAACTTAATATCGTTAAGCCTGACGCTTCACTCAATTAAGGTCTCGAGAGGATTGATTGTTGGAGTCGGAGGGTTCTCGCATAGACTTTCAGGTAGTTTTATCTTATGCCAGAAACTCCCCCATCAGTTTACTACAACTATTCGAGCACATCCTTCTCCGCTAAGAGCGGTCCGACACGTCTCCTGACACCCCCTTCGGGCATGTATGTGTCGACACACTCTAGTCGGCCTTCACCTTATCCGGTTATCGTTCCTGTGGTGCATTTCCATTTTCTCCGCCGGAGTGAAAACCTTTGCGCCTCGGCGTCTTGCCAGTGGCTAACAGTCAAGAAGCCGCATGAACCAGACTATCTATGACACTCTTCCCATATGCATGGATCCCTACGCGACCTCAGAAGCTACCGAGAGCGGTTTATCTATCTACCATTTACGAGTCTGGGGCTTCCGGTGTCTTCCGCCGGGTACGGTGGTCCAGGAGTGATCCAATGGGCGCTACTGACGACCACTACCTCAGATACACCTTACCTGCGGTACGAATCATGCTTTTAGTGTCTCTGCACTTCCCTCGCAGCGCCTATGGCATTGGGGACATCTTGGGCATGGTAGGTGTAAAACGTTCCCAGTCGTCCCGGCACCACCCGGGACTACCTTCGAGACCCCCACGGTTAACTCCCGTTAACTCCGTCGGTTTTGGTCCGTTTTACTCCGAACAACTTGGAGGAGGTACTCCGCCTTCCACCCTAGGCCCCCTTCTATATCTTGGGAACAGCCTCGGGTCAACCGGACGGCAGCGACGTATACGGTGTTGCAAGTAGGTCGGCAACGATTCCTCTTTGCTAGAGTGCACACAACAACACAACCGTTCGCCCATGATGTCCGGCCCTGAAGGCGGGGCTAGAGGGGTATGATAGAAATATTGTCCCCAATTTATAGCACCTTCAGAGCTGCCTAGCTCGCCCAATAGGATCTCCTGGAGTCCCAGATTCCAGTATTATGCATGGCTTCGCGGGACAAACATTTCGGTCAATTTTCCTGAACTCTTAGAGGGACTTTGTATTGAAAGGTCGGGTAACTCGGTACTTGGGGCAGGGTAACCCAAGCCTCAAGGAAGGGTAACCCAGTCCTGAGGGTAGGGTAACCTTGTCCGATGTACAAGAAGACTCTCCCCAGTTACCCGGTCTATTCCGTCGTCGGGATAGACACTTCTGACCTTTCTCCGGTTATCCTGCCTAACTGAGTAACTGCCCCTTGAGAGGTCCCTAAGTACGCTGACACCGCTCCTGGGTGCACCCAGGTACCTAGGTACCTGACCAGCCACTTCTGTTCCTGGTCGGAGCCCGGGCCATCGGATCTCCGTAGGTCAAGTACTTACGTGCCTGCCGGTTCCTACCAGTTCGCCTCCTGGCTACCTGTATGAGTATAGGTTCCATCCGCCATAGCTCATGTACGTTGGGTCGTTACAGATACTGGAATCCGGGGTTCCGGGAGATGCTATTGGGTGAGCTACGTAGGGTCGAGGACGCTGTAAATTGGAGACATTATTTCTATCATACCCCTCCGGCCCCGTCTTGAGGCCCATACGTCATGGGCAAACGGTTGTGGATTATTTGCAGTGTAGCAAAGAGGAATCTTTGCTGACATGCTTGCAACACCGTATACGTTGCTGCCATCCGGTCAACCGTAGGCTGTTCGCAGGATATACAAGGGGGCATAGAATCGAAGGTGGAGTACCTCCTCCAAGTTGTTAGGAGTAAAGTGGACCAAAACAGGCGGAGTTACCAGGTCTTAACCGTGTGGGTCCCGCAGGTAGTCCCGGGTGGTGCCCGCGCGACTGGGAGAGTTTTACACCTACCAAGCCCGAACGTGCTCACAATGCTATAGGCTCTGAAAGGGAACTGCAGAGACACTAAAACCATGATTCCTACCACGGGTAAGGTAGATCCGAGGCAGTGGTCATGGGTGCTGCCCATTGGATCACTGCGGGGCTACCGTGGCCTGCGGAAGACAGCGGTAGCCCGCGACGCGTAAATAGTAAAGGGATAAACTGCTCATGGTAGCCTCCGGAGTCAAGTAGAGATCAATGCATATCGGAAGGGTGTTATAGATAGTCTAGTTCATGAGGTGCCTTGCCTGTTAGCCACTGGCAAGGCACCGATGCGGAAAGTTTTCACTCCAGCAGGCAAAATGGAAATAAACAGCCGAAACGATAACCGCATAAGTGGAACGTCGACTAGAGTGTGTCGACACATGCATGCCCGAAGAGTGTGCCTAGAGATGTGTTGGACCACCCTTAGCGGAGAAGGGTGTACTCGAATGGTTGGAGTAAACTGATCGCGGAGTTTCTGGCATAAGATAAAACTACCTGAAAGTCTATGCGAGAACTCTCCTACTCCAACAATCAATCCTCTCGAGACCTTAATTGAGTGAAGTGTCAGACTTAACGATATTAAGTTATACGGTTTTCTTTACTCTTTCATCTGCGTGAACCTTTGGCGACAAGTTTGAAGTTGTTAGGTGCGGTCGCAACATTGGGATCCATCTTCCTAGGGGTGCCCCCGTTACAAAACTAAATCATCCCAGGTTGAAGGAGTCAGGGAGAAAGGGTCAGGTTGGAGGTACCACAGTAATATCCAGACAATCAGAAAGTAACATCATGAGAAGGATAAATTGTGGTGCAATGTCTGCACAGTTTCACAGTGGTCGAATCGCATTGTGAACTGATTATAAGCAACCATAATAGCTGAAAAAGAGAAACAAGAAGGTCAATATAGTTTCAGCACAGATCACCAATAGGGCGAAACTATGCATCATACCTGCAGTAACGACGAAACTATCCTGGCATAGGTGGCTAAAGCAAGTATAACCAGATGGGAAATGGGAGGACCAAGGTAGCTCTGACATTAGGAGAAATGATCTGATTTCAGAACCGAAGGTGTAGAGATAGAATGATTGGATGTTGCCAAGATGGAAAAGCAGAAGCTTTGGCGTTATTAGCATGACAGGTACATGGTTGCAAGGAGCTGGCATAGATGAGTTATAGCGGACCGAACCTAGACCCATATAGACGGCCCTGAGGCATACTGGTAGGGACTGCAGGGCAAACGAGAGTTGACCTATAGAAGCTCAATGGTCAGGGTGCTATTCAGGAACCCTGAGGCAAACACACAGTGGAGGTGTTAGGATACGTAAGGATTGTGGAAGGACTGGTTGCCGTGCTTGGCTGCGTGACAGGGAAGGTTACCCTGACCTCCCGCGTAGGTTACTCTACTTAGGGATCATGCTTACCCCACCCGGAAATGCAAAGTAGCTCAGAGAGTTCGGGACCCATGACGGGAAGGTTTGTCACATGAGGTTATACATAGTATGGGCATTGGCAATTCTGGGAGAGGCGTTCGGGCATGCTAAACAGCTCTGAAGAGGGTGTAAATTGGAGACATTGTTACTATCACAGCCCTAGGGGCCAGGCCTGAGTCCGGAAGGTTGTAGGCAAATGGTTGTATAGTTGTGTGCAGTCTAGGAAAAGGGAATCTTTATAGACCTCCAGGCAGCACCATATGCGTCGCTGCTGTCCTGTCAACCATAGGCTGTTCGCAGGATATACAAGAGGAGCTGGGGTGGAAGGGGGGGTACCCCCTCCAGATTGTTATGAGTAAAAGGGACCAAAGATGCTGCAGTTAACTGCAGTTCACTAAGGGGGTCCGAACGATTGTCCAGGGTGGTGGGACGATAATCATGTGACCTTTCTGCCTATCAAGCACGACAGGGTCCCCTGCACTATAGGCTCCATCCGAGAACTGGAGACGCAATAAAAGTATGATTCCTATCACAGGTCAGGTGGATCCAAGACAGTTGTCATGGGTGGCACCCATTGGAGTACAGCATGTGGTGAATACCATGCGGAAGACCCCGGCAGTATGAGAGTCATAAATAGTACATTGATAAACCACTCCTCGCAGCCTTCAGGGTCAAGCAGTGACCACCACGGATAGGACAGATATCATGGACAGTATGGTTTATCGGCTCTCTTGACTGTTAGCCACTAGCAAGGCACCTATGCAAAGAGGTTTTCACTCTCCCAGGTAAGATGAAGATGTGCCACAGAACCAATAACTGCATGAGGCGAACAGTCCCCAGAGTGCCGCCATATGCAGGCTGCGAAGTAGTACAAGTAGACATATTGGACCACGCTTAGCGGACAAGGATCTGGCGGAATGGTTGTAGTAAACTGCTGCGGGGTTTCTGACGGAAGATAAAATGACTTGGGATTCCGCGTGAAAATTCTTCTAGTGCAACAATCAATTATCTCGAGAACGCAATTCAGTAAACCATTGGGCATAGCGATATAAGGTTTTACAGTTTGCTGGGCTCTTACATATATGTGGAATTTTTGCGATAGGTTCAAGTCGTTCGGTGCAGTGCCAACGGCGGGATACACATTCCTAGTGGTGTCCCCATCACCTGGCACTATATCGAAGGGAATGACAGAGAGGTGCCTGAGATATATTCCAGACAGAAAACTGGTTAACCTACTGTTGTCAGGGTACTGGGATGACCAAAGGTTGCTGGGAGGAAGGCGGTTCAATAAGCAAGACTAGGCGAGGTAAACTGGTACACAATGTTGCTCCACTCTGGTGCCCTTGCACGCAATTTCCATTCTCAGTGCTCCAGCTGCACAATACACAGGATGCTTGCGGTACAAGTAGAAACCTGTGTCAATGTACTGACATCCAGTGTCAGGGCACCAGGCCCGACCAAGGTGGAGTGCCCGGGGTCAGAACAAGAACCTACCATAATGAATTGCCCAGGCATGGGCTAAATGCTTGTGGGCCGCAACCTTCCATCAGGATCGACATGGGAGGAGTCAGACACGAGCAGATTACTCCAGTAGCAAGCGGGTATTGCAACTGGTGCCCGAACACAGTGGATAGTAGGGAAATAGAATTGATGTTCATATCCCCAACTATACAATGGTGATGCATCCGATGCATGGTACCCCTTTGCTACTCCCAGAGATGACTGAGATAGTTATAGTCATAGTGGTACGAATACAAGTACTAGGACATAGGTATTGGTCGTACTGATAGATACTAAACAACACCTCAAAAAACCCCAACTCAACTATTAACTTCTGCTTAACTACAATTCCTCCACGGAAAACAGGCCATACCTGCGAGTTTGAGAAAGGGCAAATTGTTGTGGTGCAGAAAAAATAACGTCATTCTTCTGAAATTGGAGATCTCTTACACACTCCTAATCATGAAGTTGAAAGTTTCCATAACTACTTCCAAAAAAAAGGTAATGTAAACACTCTCCCAATTTCTGGAAGATGAGGAATTATTACGACCAGAACCTTTTTAGTTCTCGGGTAACTAAAAAACAAGCGAGCCTGTACTAAGGCCTAAAACTTGACCGGGTGATTGTGTGAGAGGCTAACTTGAGTTATCACAGTAGAAGTAAAATGTACAAGTTTATCTTGTAATAAATATATTGATAAGATCTCTTTTCCATTCCTGCTGATGTCCGTAGACGGTCAGAGGCACAGCAAGATTTATATTCCACATCTGGATGTTCCCAGACTATCGATTCCTCTTACCTTTTCCTGTGCAAACTTTGTGGACCCTCAAAACCTTTGCCCCGCTTGACTACGATTGCCCTGAATAGAGGGGAGAGTGTTCCATCTCTCCTGTCACGGAGTTCACACAATTCATAGTTACTCGAACCCTCTCACTATTGCAAGTGGTTACTGGTGCTATCTCTGCATACGAAGTGATCAGCTATGATAACTAGCTTATCAATACAGGCCGATTCCTTAACCATCTGCATTAACCCGCAGGAGCCATGCTCCTGTCTTATTGTGCGAATAGCGTTTAGGCCTCTTACGCTAAAGGTTGACCTTTCATGTAGTAGGCCTTTATGTGAATCTACCTTGTCATGCTTCTAGGCGTGGGCGACAATCTCCCTCTGGGTGTCGTCCCCTCGTCTGGATTTTCCTCTGCATTCCTCCAACAACCCAATTGAAATTCAGTCCCACTGCCTGCATGGCAGCCGGGGACTCCTATTGGAGTAGCCGACCTCCCCCCGGTTGATTTCTATCTATAGGCGCAGCTGATGACTGTTTGCATGTGTTTATCTCCGCGACCAACTGCCTGATTTAGATCATTTACCCTGGTCAGGATAGCTGACTGTTCTCCCTCGAAGACTCTGCAAAAGCTGCTCCATCGGTAACCTTCGGAGATAGCGTAAATCCGTGGTTTGTACCAGCATTATACAGTTAGAAATTAATTTATTGTCCGAATACCCGGATGGACGCGTGGATGGAATGTCTGACCTTCTGCCACTGTTCATATGACGGGCCCATTACATCCTTCCCGTCCATCTTGGGTGTAATATGAGCTCCCCTCCCTGAGAGTTGGTCGCAAATCTCTATGATCCATGTCTCTAATGGTGTACAAATTAAACCCCTGTCAGGACTAGACAGGATCGGGTGAAAAACCTTTCTGCCTTGGCATGGCCAGGACTTGAAAAATGTTTGCCTGTTGTCCTTTCTCGAGATCCCTGGCATCTCCAGGTTTCCCCATGAAACCCTTTCACCAATTCCACTGCATGTTAAAAATGTTGGGGCATTTCCCAGCTGTTTTCATCCTCAGAGCACCCCTGCCACTTCCGTCATGACCCAGCATACATGAGCCATGGCAGTCGGAACCTACCGCTATACAGGTAGCGAGGAGGGGAACTGGTAGGGATCGGCAGACCAGTAAGTACTTGACCTATGCAGACCCGATGGCCCGGACTCTGAGATGAACGGAAATAGCGGGCCAGGTACTTCGGTAGCTGGGTACACCCGGGAAGCGGTGTCAGAATACTTCGGGACCTCGGGAGGGGCAGTTGCTCCGCTAGTCTGGGTAACTAGGGAAAGGTGAGAAATGTCTAGCTCTGGCAACAGGATAGACAGAGTAACAGGGAAATGTTATATTGTCCGCCAGACAAGGTTACCCTACCCTCATGATCAGGTTACCCTGCCACGGGACTAGGCTCACCGTTCCCAATGTCCGGAGTTACCCTACCTTTCTATACGAAGTCCCTCTGCGGGTTCGGAAATAATGACTGGAATGTTCGTCATGCGCAGCGTTGCATGACACTGGAATCTGGGGTCCGGGAGGCACTATTGGGCGAGCTCCACAGGTCCAAAGAAGCTGTAAATGGGGGTTATTATTGCTATCATACCCCTCTAGCCCAGCCTTGAGGCCCGGACGTCATGGGTAAACGGTTACGTCGTTGTGTTCAGTCTAGCAAAGAGGGATCTTTGCCGCCCTCCTTCCAACACCATATACGTCGCTATCGTCCGGTCGACAGTAAGCTGTTGGCAGGATCTACAACGGGGCATAAGGTGGAAGCTGGATTATCTCCTCCAAGTTGGTGGCAGTAAAGCGGACCAACATTGAGCGGGTTAACAGGAGTTAACCGTGAGGGTCCCAAAGGTAGACCCTCGAGGTGCCGGATCGGCCGGCAGGGGTTTACGCCTAGCAAGCGTGGAAATGTCCGCAATGCCATAGGCTCTGAAAGAGAACTCCAGAGAAACTAAAAGCCTGATTCCCAGCACAGGAAAGGTAGATCCGAGGTAGTGGTCATGGGCAGCCCCCATTGGACCGCTCTGAAATCACCATATCCTGCAGAAGATACTGGAAGCCCGAGAACCATAAATAGTGACTAGATAAACCGGTCACGGTAGCTCCCAGGGCCAAGTAGAGACCAATGCACATGGGAAGGGTGTCATTGGTAGTCTAGTTCAGGTGGTGTCTGGACTGTTAGCCACTGGGAGGATGCCGATGTGCAGAGGTCTTCACTCCAGTGGGGAAAATGGAAATTCCGCGCAGAAATGATAACCGTATAAGATGAACGCCGCCTAGAGTGTGTCGATACATTCATTCCCACAGGGGCTCTCAAGAGACGTGTCGGACTGCCCTTATCGCAGAAGGTTCTACTCGAATAGTCCGAGTAAACTGAGGGGAGAGTTTCTGGTATGAGATAAAACTACCAGCAGGTCTGGTAGGTAGTAGAACTCTCCTAGTCTAACAATCAATCCTCTTGTGACCTTAATTGAGCCAAATGTCAGCCTTAATGATATTAAGTTTTGCCACTTACTTAGCTCTCACATCTGTGTGAACCTTTGGCGATAGGCTTGAACTTGTTCAGTGCGCTCGCAACCTTGGGAGCCATGTTTTTAAGCAAGCCCCCATTACAACGTCACAAAGGACCTCAGCTCACCGATCCTCCTAATGTGCCGGCGCACTCTGCGCGCATACAAAATAACCTCACTCTTTACGATCTTTTGAACCTCCCGTTTGCAGCCCCCATCTATCCACTCCGGCTCCGCGCTAGGCTGGTCACGAGCCGGCCGAACTGCCGTACGATAAGGCTCCAACAATAGTACATGCAAAGCGCAGTCTATGTTCCGGCGTTCCGTGATTTGTAGCTTAAATGCTCGGTTACCAAGCGGCCCCAGGATCTTGAATCTCGCATACGGCTTTCGGCTAAGGTGTTTGGAGGGTTGTTTGCTGCAAATATTCGTGGCATTTAGTATGACCCAGTCACCTATCTGCAAGTTTACCTGTGGCCTAGCTTTCTTGTCCTTCTACGGTCCGATTGCGTCTCTGGTTACCTTTAAGGTGGCCATTGCCTGTCCATGTATTTCCTTCATCCAGTGATCATACGTGGTAGCTCCAGGGTTTTCGCGCTTCCCTCTACTTCCCCTATTCGGGCTGTGGGTGGTATCCACAGTTCGCGCACAACACGGATAGTCCCTGCCCACTCGTAATGCAGTTATCGTAGACATGTTCCCCGAGTCGAAGCCGCTGGTGCCAGTGATCCTGATCACAGTCAATGCACCTGCGCAGATAGCCTTCCGGCACCTGGTTGGTTATTTCTATTTGTTCCTCTGTTTGAGTATGGTACACGGTTAATATTTTGCGCTTAATGCCACAAAGTTTGCAAAGGAATGCACCAATTCTCCAGGGGGATTCGTATGCATATCCCGTATGATTTCTGTCTGTAGCCTGTACAGTTTCTATAGTTCCTGCAGAAATATGGGGTCTACATCCTGTGCCATTGCATTTCCCTTGAGCTCTGGAAATGGGCCATCTTGGTGAAGCGGTCGACTACTACCATGATCTGAGCCTTCTGTTCTCACTTCGGTAGTTGTATTATGAAGTCCTTCGCGATAGAGGGCCATGGTGCGTAGAGTGTTTCTAATGGCTGTAGAAACCCATACTATGCATGCCATAGCACTTGGTTATATTGACACTCGTCACAGGATCGTACATAGTCGTTTACCCATGCCACGAGCGCTTTCCTGTAGAAGTCTCTTGTTATGATACCTAGCCCTTTTTCCGGACTGAAGTGCCCCATGACCTTGGAGTTATGCCTGCTCTGGGTAAGCAGGGTGTGTGGGACCTCATCCTTTGGGATGAATAGCTGTCCCTTGTAGTAAAGGAGGGCTCCACAGAAGGCCAATGTGTTGGCATCTGCTTTCTCTTATCTCAGGACTTCTCCAACTGCTCTCTCCTCATTTTCTACTCCTGGGGTGTCACTCTATTTTCCTCCACCTGTCTTAGGCATTGGACATCAGATTTCAGTCTAGTTAGTTTAATAACCACTGCGTTGGTTAGTACGGTTTCCTCTTTCCCCAGGCCTTGTGTCTTTCCTGATGGTGTTTATGGCAGTATTAATTGACCCTATTTTCCTCTCTCAGCTGACTAGATTCGGTTATGGTTTCAACCATGCTGGTTCCCCTGCTCCAGAATCCTCCCTGACCCCTCTCACTGTCATCTAGCTCCATATATTCGCAGAGTTCCTATTCATGCATCCTTTCTACTGCAAGTTGCGCAACCCGTTCACCCTTCCCCACCTGGTTGTCCTGGTCCTTCAAGTTGAACCGCAGCACTTTTAGATGACCTCCGTAGTCCATATGAATGACTCCTGCACTGACGATGATCACATGGCATACGGCAAGGCCGCATCTAGAAGCTTCCTGGCCATCGGTTCCTGATGGTAATGGTACGACTATTCCGGTGGCTGCCGTTCGTTGTCCACGAGCAGGTACCATTTGCTCTTGCGGTGTGCAGATCTCATGTCCTGCCGTTTCCCACGAGCCCCTTGTTGGAATATGAGCTTCTCGGTGCAATCTCATACCTCTGGTGTATTTCGGCCTCTGTGGTTCCTGATCTGGACCAGGTTCATCCTCTCTTCCTACCACCCTAACAACCAACTGGTTAAAATATACAGGGCTTAAGATTGAGGCTTCGGGCTTTGGACAGCTCCAGGCTCGGGATGGTACTTCGACTATCTACTTAACGCATCCGGTTGTCCGCTACCCCCTCCCGGTCCATACTCAATTTTGAAGTTAAAATCTCCCAACTTCTATGCCTACCTTGTCCACCTGGCACACCAGGCCTTCCTCGCGAGGGAGTACTGTAGATTCTGAGGATCGGCAAATACCAGGATTAGTTCCCTTGTCCCGGCGATGGAGTGATGCTATTCCT
Source organism: Tuber magnatum (assembly GCA_003182015.1). NCBI lineage: Eukaryota > Fungi > Ascomycota > Pezizomycetes > Pezizales > Tuberaceae > Tuber > Tuber magnatum. The sequence continues at coordinate 2,513,075 of PYWC01000005.1, forward strand.
TGCATGCTACCACAGTGGCAAGCAACTCTTTATCGCGAACACCATAGTGGCGTTCTCCCAAGTTGAGCACTCATAGGTTAAATGCTTCTGGGTGTAGCCCTTCCTCGAAGTACTGTCAAAGTATATACCCGAGTGCAAAATCACCGGCATCTGTTTCCACCAGTGCATTCCGTCCTGGGCAGGAATGTGCCAGAGTAGGTGCTCTCACCAACTGTTGTTTTAGGAACTCAAAAGCCTCCGCTTGCTGCTTTCCCCATATAAACCCCTTTGGGTCGCACTTCAACGGCTCCGCTATGGGTCTACAAGTCACTGAGAAGTTACTAATCAATCTCTGGTAGAAGTTCACAAATCCAAGAAAGGTTCCAATGTTCGTCCGAGACTCGAGTCTTTCCCATTCCCTTGTCGCTTTGACCTTTCTCTCACTCTTGGTGATGCCCTCTGTTTTCTCGATATATCCCTGAAATTTGACCGTCTTAGTGTGGAATACCGATTTAGTGATAGACACTGTAAGCCAATATATCCGCATGTCAGCAAATACCTCGTTGAAAGGTTTGACGTGGTCTTTCTCAGTTCTGGAGTAGGTCAGGACATTGTCTATGTATACGACCACGGCCAAGTTTAGCAACCTTCTCAGAACCACGTGCATCAGGTCTTAAAAGATAGCGGGCATGTTTGCTAGCCCGAATGGCATTACTCGGTACTCATAAGAGCCGTATCAAGTGTAGAGAGCAGTTTGCCACTCATCCCCCTCATTTATACATATCTAGTGGTACTCGTCTTTTAGGTCCAGCTTGGTAAAGATACGTGACCCGACTACTTCATGCCCGAGTTCACTTAACAGCGGTAGAGGGTATTTGTTTGTAATTGTAACCTTGTTTAGCCCGCGGTTGTCCACACACAGTGTCAGCTGCGCATCAGGTTTCGGTATGAACAGTATTAGTATGTCTGCAGGGGACTGGCTTGGTCCTATTTGCCCCATAGTCCACATCTTGTCAAGATACTCTCGCAACGCCCCTAGTTCCTTTTCTGAAAATAGCTATATTGCCCCCTATGGCAGCTTTTCACCTGTGATGATCTTGATCTTATGCTCAAAGGTGTTATAATTGGGGAGCAGTTCCAGTGCCAGAGGAAGAAAGAGATTGGTAAACTCCTAGTAGAGTCACGGATATTTCCCATTACCGCTGCCTCTGGATCCTCTGGGCCCACAATTGGGCTCATGTATCTTGCCGTATGGTCCACTGCCACAGTCCCGTCGCAGTGGATCCAGATCTCTGCATCTTCTTGTTCGAGGTGTTGCTTGCAGTCACCTGCCAGGAACGTCCTGCTGCTCACGTCTTCTGTGAATGATAGGGCGTGTTGGTAGTGCCACTAACCAAATAGAATTATTAAGTCCTGGATCTCCTGGCTCATCACTTCACACGCAATTTCCGAACAATGTCAGTTGGTCCCAATTTCAGGCATCACAGATGTCGTATAGCACCTGCCGGGATTTTGGGATTGTACACCATCAGAGCTACTTATGCTAACTGGGATATCTTGCTCTGTCGTTGTTAGACCCACTTTGTGGACTAGTGCTTCTCGTATAACAAAGATCTGCGAGCTCTATTCTAATAACCTGTGAATCGCTGTAAATTTCCCCTGTGTTCGCAGTTGGGCGGTGCCTTATGGGCAGTGCTAATGTGTGGCTGTCGGGACTTCAGTTTTCCACCACTTTGCTTCCCCTACAGAGTTGCCCTGTCTTTGCTGAACGGACATTCAGTTTTGGGCATTCAACAATCTGGGGTCTTTGTTATTCTGCCGGCACAATTTCTGCTATTCAAGCCTCCACAGGGAAACTCGGTCCCTTCCGTGTGCCTCTCCTTTGGCCTCTTTGTTACCCTCAATAATGATATTTAATCATACCAGTGTATTCCACCAGTGAATCGAGGAGAGAGCGACCTTTCTAATCGTGCCTTAGGTCTTCGATTCCTGCTGTTGCGTAGGATTTAAGGCAAGCACGCTGTCCATTGTCTTATCTTACAACCAGTAGCCTACCCCCTCACAGTTGCTGGTGGTGCCATTCCGTGACAGGGGGAGCGCCTCCAGGCTGTCCTGCACTTATTGTGACTCAACTCCCTTGCATGACCTTTGGAGGAACGAGTTGGGGCGACCTGAGTTGCCCCGCATGACAGTCCTTCTTCATGCCTGCCGGGTTTGGACCTTCCCTATGCAGGCGGCAATTAAAACTCTTGCTATCCCATGTCCAGGTGCGCGATCATTCTTGCTTGCATCCTACTCGGATGGGTTAACTTTCCGTCGTATACATGCTTTTTATACCTCTCGCCCTTCTGTTCATGACAATGCTCAGAGCCCAGTCAGTGCGGTTCTCCGGCATTCTTGAATAAGCCATTGCTCCAGGTCGGAACATAAGTTGTGGTTTTTAAACAGCACTCCTGATTGACATATCCATCCTCCTTCTTGATCCTACCACTCCCAAAGTCTAGGCGCTGGTGGCACAGGGGGTTGGTTCACCGCCAGCCTGGGGGCGGTATTCTGAACCTCCATGTTTCATGGCCTAGACTTCACTGCTTTCCACTGCCCTATTGTTGCACCAATGGCTCTCTTCCTACAAGCTCCCCACTTATGGTTTTTCAGTCTGTACTAGCTGCAGCTTTTATTCTGCAGGTGTCGGTCGATCCTGTTTTGGAGTATTCCCTCTCTAGCCTTTTCCTAGTCTGTATGCTCAACCCCTTGGATCTTGGTCACTTTGTTGACTTGGGTGAACCTTGCTTCCTTGCAAGTCCTAGGTGCTGCCCTCCTCTCGCACTTGGTAGGTCACCCTTGTTCTGGTCCAGGGTGGGGCTCATTTTCCATGTCCCCCCGTCTTTATTTCAATGGCCCCGAAGAACCTTACCAACCAGGTGGATTGTCTCATCGTTGCCTTTCGCTATCCAGGAAAGCTTCCTCCTGTTTGCTGACCACTTGAAGGTGCTCCTCCCATTCGGAGTCGCTGTCGGATCGCTTATGAGACAGCCACCTCAGTATTGCGTCCCGTAGTCAGTCCCCCACTATCTACTGCTATGCCGTTCCTTCAAGCCGTGCCTTGACATTCATGTTTTCCATCAGGAGAAGGTACTTGTCAATACACTTCTCATACTTGATTTTTCCCATTCATTCCCAGATCATACGGGCCTCCTGGACTGGTGAGAATCGCGTGATTATACCATGCCAGAAGAGTTCCTGCGATAGCAATTCAGGACTAGTGGCATACTCTTGCAGCCCTTCCATGCTCTTCCTATACCAGTTACTGAACAATGTCACCTCGGCACCCTTTATCCTTACCTGGGCATATACAATTTTGTCCTTATCCTCCATCCCGAGCAGGGAATTTTGACTAAGCTAGTTCTGGCATGTCTGTAGACCGGTCTTTATGGCCCGTTAGCACTAGGTCTGGTATTTAAATGGAGGGTCGGCAGGCTTCTTCCCATGCAACTCAGTTTGTCAGGCAAACTCCTTGACCAGCAGCAGCCTCATATGGTCTACCTACTCTTCTTTTGCCGTTTGTGGCCTTTGCAAGGGCAGTGCATTTGGCCGACGGCCTGGTCCTTCTACACTATTGTCTGACCCGTAATCTTCTGAGTCCACATCTCCTACTCCTCTGGCCATATTGGGAGGTGCCATTGTCTCTCCCCGGCAAATCTGTATGTTTTCTGCTCCTGTATTTCTTCCTGCTAGCCCCTTCCATTCGTCATGTTGGGTGGCGGCGAATGCCCTCCCCCAGTCTCTCTATCATGTGTGGATCCACCCTGATGTGATCCTAGCCCGGTGTGTACTAGCATGGTCATTTCTCCTGTTCGTCTGGGTGAACATCTGGATGTCACAATCTGTCTAGAGGAGCACTTGCCAGGTGACTGCAGCAAGGAACAGGTTTCCCACATGACGTTGTTCAGATATCATGGGGCTCATTTATGTTGGATTGCATTTCACATATGACGTACTGTTGACGTCATGGCAAGAGTCTAGGCTGGCAGGTAAGGCTTACCGGCAATACAGATCTACTTATATTTCGCGCGTGATGTTATTAACATGTCATGTGGCTTGTTCACGCATTTGATTTATATTGTCTTTGATTTATGTTTTCGCACAGGACGTTGTTTGGAGGTTATGGGATGTTTTATCTTTGGGCACATAACTCGTTTGAGTCACGTGATGGATTTTGCACCTGACCTCGCTTGAGGATCAGGTCTGAGTTAGCATTGCGGGAAGAGGCCTATATCAAAGCTGGGTTTTCACAGATGGGCTAGCTCTTCACGCAACCATGTACTATTATTTCGTATCTACTACTTTGCGCTCTTCACAATACAAATACTCTTACGCTCCAAACCTACCAGCTAGACGGATCAGCAATAGGGTCAAGAACCGCTCTGCTGCATGGATCTTATTAACAGAATCGAAGCCAATAATCTCAGCGCTGGTGAGAAACTGATTCTTATGTGGGAATACTAGGACAGGGCCTAGAGACTCGAGGAGCTCTAGGATACAGCACAGTTCAGTTCAGAAGCTTAACAAAGGTCGTTCCCTGTCCCAAGTAAGACGAGTAGTGGTAAACTGTAACACTGGATCATGTTCCGCTCCATGTCCCGGAGGCCTGTCCCTACCCATTTATCCATGGTCTATAGCTCTGGAATAAACTGTAGTTCCCGGGTACACCTACATCATCATTTCTTCTCTAACTGCTTGCAGAGCTTATGCTGACCGTTATGGAGCTCTGGAGCTCTACTTAGCAATTCTTGGATGGTACATCTCAGGTCCTGGTACAGCTGTCTGCTCATGGCTGCTTGTTGTTCCAATCCCTCTTGCATACAGGCGAATGCAGCCTCGAGTACCCACATACACCTGTCGATCTCTACTACAACCGCTCCTTCTGGTTTCTAGCTCTTATTTTCCTAGACTGTCAATTCCTCTCAAACCAGCTTCTCCACATTCAGAAGACGTTCCCGTACCTAAGCCAGACCTGCTGCCGTTTCCCTTCCCTCATTGGACAGCGTCCTATAGGCCACCCTCCGGTCGTTCTGTGTTTGTGTTACACTTTGGTCCAATTGCCAAAGCAGTGTACCAATTTACGTGGTGAAGGCACCCTAGTCAGTACTGCCTGAGGGGTTCGGAGTTCGGGAGAATGACCGTTGTCTGCTGCATCTTTTTGTAACACTTTGGGTAGGGCCCCCGGGTACTGATGGCCCTGACGGATTTCAAGCTATGGGCCTATAACCCGGCCATAGTGGTGAAAGGTCATGTCCTGGTGCTGCTGGCGGTAGGGGGAATGGGCTTTCTTGGCTTGGCCTCATGCCCTGGTCAACCCTTGCTGTCTCATGGTATGCAGCGTGTGTGTGTCACTCGACATCTGAGATACTTCTTCAATCGGGGGTTGTGACGTTTTGGTTTTACTGGTTATGCGTGGGATGGTCTTGCGGGCCCAGTTCATCCAATGATCGCTGAACCAGATGGGAACATTATCCTTATTGAAAACTTCCCTGGTGGTGTGACCAAATGCGATCTTGGACACTGGTGGGTTGCATTGGAGGTAGATTTGAGAGAGATGGTGGAGGGTGCTAGGTAAGTGGTCCTCCAGGCTCATGGGAGAATATGGTCGTGAGTCTCGGTAGTGTGGAAGCTATTGATATAGTGTTAGGCGGTGGCTCACTCTGAGAACAGAAGTGTCTCTACTAAGGCCCGATATGTGAAGCGGTGATAGCTAGGAAGGTTCACTTGAGTTATCGCAGTGGAAGTAAATTGTGCCAGTGTATCATGTAACGAATATATTGATAAGATTCCTTCGGCATCGCTGATGATACCTGAAAAGCGTGGGAGGAACCCCGATGTTTATATTCCCAGCCGGGCTGTTCGCAGACTATCTCTTCCTCCTACTTTGCCTTGTGGTGACGTTGAGGACCCTGAAAACCTCTATCTCACTTGACTCTAATTTCCTCGAACAGTGGAGCCGCTGTCACACCTCTCTAATCATGGTGTTTGATATATTTGTGGTCAGCCATACTCTTTCACAGTGGCAAGTGGTTACTAGTTCTATCCCAGTATGCAAGGTGATCAGCTCTGACAACAGACTTATCAAGGCCTGCAGATTTCTTATCTGTCTCCATTCAGCCGCAGGAGGCATGCCCCTGTCATATTGCGCTAATAGCGTTTCGGTATCATTCCACTCCAGGTTAACCGTTCACCTGGTATGCATTCATCAGACCTAACTTGTCATGCTTGCAGGTATAGGAGACAATCTTCCCTTGGGTGTTGTCACTCATCAGGATTTTCCTCTGCATTCATGCAACAACGGGCTTGAAATTAAGTCTCGCTGCCTGAATGCCGGCTGGGCACTACAATCGGAGTATCAGACCTCCCCCAGGTTGGCATCCATCTGTCAGTGCAGCAGAGGCATGTTTGTATGCGTTTATCTCAACAACCAAAGAACCGATGTAGTTTATTTCACCAGGTCAGGACAACCGAAAGTCCTCTCCCGAAGACTCAATGAAGACCCCTCACTCAACGATCTTCCGTAGTGCCACAATGGAGGGTTTTGTACCAACGTCATATTGGTAGAAATTAACTTATTCCCCGAAACCGTGTCACACCCTGGAATCAAACACCTGATCTTGTACCATTAATTACGTCACATACCTATTACACCATGCCAGTTCATCTTTTATGTAACAAACCCGTAGCCAACTAGTGCGTGAGTTCCAGCAGGCATACCAGCAATTGTTACGAGAATTGCACAATGATATTGCACCTCATGCTTCGCTTCATACAGACAAGAGGGATTTGGTGTTAGTCAACATATTGAAATGGAGGACTAGGAAAAGTGCCCTCCTAGAGCATGAGCACACTATTAAGATGCTGGCCTGAGCAAGGAGGTATGAGGATTGGACAAAGGAAAAATTTGAAGGGGTTATCTTTAGTGGTAAAAACATAGTTACAAAGTCCTAAGATTGGAACGGTAGTTGGATATTTAGAATACCTGGTGAAAGGTCACAGAACGACTACTTCCATGCAGTAACCAGGCATCTGGCGATGAATCTGATGGTTTCCGCTTGTATTTGGGGTAGAAACAAGGGTCCTGTAATTCCTCCTTTTGCAAAGGATGTGAATAGATTCGTATATATTGCAGTTCTGGAGGATGGCTTAGTTGATCTCAGGAAGGAGATAGGAGACACAGTTGGGGATCCTATCTTTTAGAGGAATAGTGCAAAGGTACATACTGCAAGAGATACTATAGCTTGGTTTGCTGAAAATGATATACAGGGTATGGAATGGCTAGTCAATTGTCCAGAGCTGAATTCAATTAGGGGCTGTTAGAAGAGGGTGAAGAAAAGGGTACACGAGTGCTTTCCCAATATTTACAAGACCAAGAGGGGTCGAGAGACTATTAGGAAACACCTAGCGGAAGCTCTCAGTCAGGTGTAGCTTCCGGATATTGATGTGGTATTTCTGGAAATGACGTGGAGGTCCCTGGCTAATAAAGTGGCTACTGTCTTAAAAGCCAGGGGATGGTATACAAGGTATTGATTCTTTGGCTTTCTAATTGCATATGTGGCTTTTCTTATATTTGTTGCCTGTATATACACATTTTCAGTTTATTCTAACTAGTTGTTGAATAGGTGGTAAATTTGTAATGATGGTAGAGTTGCCATTTTGTTGCCAGATGTATGCTTTTGCACATGTACTTCAGCAGGGATTGGCTCAGTCCACGAGACGGCACATCTCATGGTCCTAGTTGGACCGGAATAGGTCCAGATACATAGAACGCAGAAACTAAAGCAGACCACAGGAACTTATATAGATGCAATACAAAAAGGAAAATGTTTATAAGTTCCTGGACCTCCTGTGATGAGATGAGGATTGGCTGGTGGCCTGGTACCAATGGTGACAAAGTGGTTACAGGAATGTCTGTAATTGGGCTGGGCTATAAAGAGTAAGGTGCATAACTAGGCTATATACTAGAATGTAGGGATATACATCCACACCTGGGGAGGTGTGAGTCCTCCTGAACACTACGTAGTAGAGAAGGATCAGCCGGAAGGATTGGGCTGTAATGGGTGCACCCCTAGGAAGATGGATCCCAAGGTTGCGACCGCACTGAACAACTACAAAAATAACAAAAAAAAAACACACAAAAGTAAGAGTAAAGTAAACGGTAAAACTTAATATCGTTAAGCCTGACGCTTCACTCAATTAAGGTCTTACGAGGATTGATTGTTGGAGTAGGAGAGTTCTCGCATAGACTTTCAGGTAGTTTTTATCTTATGCCACAAACTCCCCCATCAGTTTACCCGAACCATTCGAGTATGCACTTCTCCGCTAAGGGTGGTCCGACACGTCTCCAGGCATACCCTTCTGGCATGTATGTGTCGACAGACTTTAGTCGGCGTTCACCTTATGCTGTTATAGTTTCTGCATTGCATTTCCATTTTGCCCGCAGGAGTGAAAACATCTACGCATCGGTGTCTTGCCAGTGGCTAACAGTCAAGACACCTCATGAACTAGACTATCTATGACACCCTTCCCATATGCCTTGATCTCTACTTGACTGGGGAGGCTACTGTGAGAGGTTTATCTGGTTACTCTTTACGGGTCGCGGGCTTCCGGTGTCTTACGCAGAGCACGATAGTCCAGGAGTGATCCACTGGGTGCTACCCATGACCACTACCTCGGATCTACCTTGCCTGTGGTCGGAATCATGCTTTTAGTGTCTCTGCACTTCCCTTTCAGAGCCTATAGCGTTGGGCGCAGATTTGAGCTTGGTAGGTGTGAAACTCTCCTAGTTGCCCTGGCACCACCCGGGACTACCTTCGGGACCCCCATGGTTAACACCCGTTAACTCCGTCAGTTCTGGTCCGTCCTACTCTGAACAACTTGGAGGAGGTACTCCACCTTCCACCCTATGCCCCCTTGCATATCCTGCGAACAGCCTACGGTCGACCGGATGGCAGCGACGTATACGGGTGTTGCAAGCATGTCGGCAAAGATTCCTGTTTGCTAGACTGCACAGAACTACAGAACTGTTTGCCCATGACGTCCGGGCCTCAAGGCGGGGCTGGAGGGGTATGAGAGGAATAATGCCTTCAATTTACAGCCTCCGCGAAGCTACGTAGCTCGCCCAATAGCATCCCCCGGAACCCCAGATTCCAGTACCATGCCCGGCTGCCCGTGATAGACATTCCAGTCAAATTTCCCGAACTCCGCCAGGGACTTTGTATTGAAAGGTAGGGTAACTCAGGACTCTGGGTAGGGTAACCCAAGACCCAAGGCAGGGTAACCTGATCCCAAGAGTAGGGTAACCTTGTCCAGCGGACAAGTTAACTTTTCGCTATTACCCTGCCTATCCTGTCGCCGGTGATAGACCTTTCAGACCTGTCTTCAGTTACCCGGCCTAGCTGACCAACTGCCCCTTCATAAGTCCCTAAGTACGCTGACACTGCTCCTGCGTGTACCCAGGTACCTGAGTCCCTGACCAGCCAATTCTGTTCATTCTCGGAGCCCGGGCCCTCGGGTCTCCATAGGTGAAGTACTTACTTGCCTGCCGGTTCCTATCAGTTCGCCTCCTGGCTACCTGTATGGGTATAGGTTCTGTTTGCCATATCTCATGTATGCTGGGTCGTTAAATTGGGTGACGGAATTCGAGATTTTCAGGTACAAAGTCGGACTGGCAGATTCTATGCAAGAATTCCTCTCACTACAAGAAATCACTAGATGCCTAAGGCTGCGATCACACAAAGTGTCTATCTTAAGAGTATTCACAGCACTCGCTTGCTTTACTTCTACATTTGTTATTGAACTCTTCTGTAACTTACAAATATGAGTGGCTAAACAGATCAATCAATCAAAATATAACTGCTACTTGTATCCTGAAAGCTTAGACATCCAACAAGGTTCATATAGATTCTTACGCAAGTTCTCACAACATTTCTATGAACACCACTAGGGGAATAATCCTCACCTGATAGCTATTTGCATCGATTTTAGCTGTAGGCAGATATAATCTATCCATATCTAAGGTCTCTACATGAACACAAGGCTAAATTAGACGATTCGCTGTCAACTAACATGAGGGATACACTATTTGAAGAAGACACTTCAGAATTGCAAGAGGTTAAGCAATGGGAACAGACTGCAGTTAAAACTCATTATACCCACTAGCAGAGAGTGATCTCACCACTAATAGCAAGATTTCTGTTCCAGATACTTGAATACTGCTATTGTGATATAAGAAATGCAGGTTTTACTAATACATATATAAGGCCTAGTAGTGTGCCCTATTAGCGGTTGTATCCGACTCAACTGTCTGATCAATTTACAATTCTTTTATAGTTCACCGGGTCTAGTTTTCTGATTTCTATAGACCGTTCTGACACTGACAACATGCCTGTTGTTATACTAAAGTATGAATATACTATCAACCGTAATCATGTTAGATATCAGGTCGGATGAAGTACTACGGAATGATTGGTAGCAGAAAACCACAAGTGAAAGAATCATGAATTCTGATTAGGAATATTGGATGTCTCAAGAATTGCATTATGTCACTTGATATGATAACCAAGAAGCAAAAGCTTACAGTACAATTGCATCTGAGATACAGAAAAGCAACTGTGTTTCTCATACATAGGTGAAAACAATAAGGCCCATAGAACTAGTAAATATCTAGTTAAGCATATAAGTAAAATTGGTATACATATATTTTGCTTTTTCTATTTGGAAGCAAAGAGCTGAACTTTGTTCTTCTTCAGAAATCTAGTAGTCCATGCCAGCTATCTTGATCATACTCTCAGAAGTCAGACTGTATATATACATCTATGTGAAAAGCAACTATTATTACCAGATAAATGGAATAAAGTGGGAGGAGATCACATTACTCAGCCCATAGTTTTCCTAGCATACCATAACATTGTTCTCCCTGAGTCTGGAGACTTACAGCCCATTTTGGAGCAATGTGGATTATTGCTCCCACATCTTCCCCTGATTTCATGTTTCATTACCATTCCCAATACAAGCATATTATAAACTAAAATAAAGGTATAGGTAACCATCAACGGGGCAGATTCGATAGCAGTTAATATCATTTGAAATAGCAAGATATAAAGTATACAAGGTCTTTTACCAAATCGCTACTAAGGCAAGTATATAAGAAATACTGCTTTAGTGGTAAGTGTATGGTGAATACCATATTAACTGGATCTTGGACAAGAAAGGTAACTTTGATAAAGTCTAACTTCTGTACGGAGGCGGAATTGACTGTAGAAAAAAAGTATAGTTATGATACCAGGTCATTTTTATGCCAAGATTTCAATCCAAGATCAATAGGTTAAAATACTAGCAGTGATAAATCAACAAATATCACTACTAGCACTGCAGATATACAATTGAGGTATTACAATATGCACTTCCTGTAGCTCTGGATCCTGTTATATCAGAACTTGTCAGAGAATACCATCTCCAGTGACTTCTTATAATACGAGCTTCCTGGGTTAGAGTTCAATACCAGAGTCCTGAGTTCCAACAGGTATATAAGTCACATCCTAGAGTTCTGAGGATATAAGTAGTAAAATCAGTTGCTTTCCCCAAATCATATTAAATAGCACTGGTATTATTGTACAATTATAGTTGCCATTCTTTTCTAAAGATGGTACTTAGTTTACTACTCATATATGATTATATCAAGTACAAATTTAATAAAAATTATGCTTTTTGGTGGGATTGATACATGAAAAATATAGTACAAGGACTCTTTTTCTTACTTCTCTTAGCTACAGGAAATGCCCCTTTTGTTGTTTTCCAATTTTCTTTTTCTAAAGTCCAATGACTATTAGTGTTAGTTTATCATGAGTGTAACTGTTGTCCCTTTCTTCCACATGATAACGTTCAAGTTTGCAAGGACCCACACACTAGAAGCGCCCTAATGATAGTTTACAGCCATTCTTAGTCGAGATAGCCGTTGTAAGTAAGGAGAACATTGGTGTCAAGCTGAGGATGTGCAGGGTGAGCAAGAGAAACACGGCAAAAGAAACCACATGACATGATTTGGCTTCATCATTCATATGACCCAACTGAGCAACCTGCAGAGCCTCCCGGAAAACTCAAGGCACTCGTTTCGCGCGTGGCTCACTCGCTTATTATTCACATCTCCGTGCACAACCTTCCTATTTGCTCACGCCAAGTATTCACTCAATCCGTGTTTCGTCGCTTCACACACCAGGGCCACAGTTTAGTCGTGATGTATCATTCCCAATTTGGCTACTCCACCAGCTGTTGTCGTTGGACTGATTTTATTGGTTAAAACAGACTAGGGTGAGTGATATCGCAATAGGAACTGGCAGGCCAAGCGGCATTGTGAGTAGTGTGTGCGCTATGTTTCGCAATGTTTCGTTCATATCTCAGTCATCGGCGTGGCAGCGACTACGCGGTGGGAAATGATTGCATAGCTATTTAAATGGTTGGAGCCGACCCGTCCCTGGGCCCACCTTGTATAAAGGCTCCAGCACCGCTACCATAGTTGCCGCTATCGCATATCTATGTTCAACCAACACCTTGGATATACCACAAAGCATATCAGCACTCAATTAATACCAGCAACGCCAACAGCAACAACTCAATGGGTAATTGTGCCAGTATCGGTAATGCTAGCAAAGTCAAAACTGATAAGAACCCAGAAACTATGCAGTGGTTCTCGCCACTAGAGCCCAAGGGAAGGCATCAGGATATATATATCAACAGGATTGATTTTGTGGGGAATGGGCTTTTAAAAACCATGGAGCCGAGGGACCGGAGGGGTGAGAATGGTGGAGCGGATAAGGCTGTTTCCCGTGGGACTGAGGGGGGCTTAGAGTTGCTATTAGGCAGAGAGGATATCAATGCGAACATTGTGGACACCATAGTCAGCCGAGCGCAATTCTTGAGGGCAGCGGGACATGGGCGCCTGGGGCTACGACTAAAACGACGGGTCATCAATCCCAACATTGCCGACACGGAACCTGGCCGAACAGCTCTAGAGTAGGCTGTGAGGGGTAGACACTAGGGGGTAGTAGGATTGCTATTGCAACGCCACGATATCAATCCCAACATTACCGACACTGGATCTGGCCGAACGCCACTCACGTCGGCTGTGGTCAATGCCCATGAGGGAGGCATAAAGTTGCTGCTCGAACGTGAAGATATCAACCCTAACCTTGGATGTGTCAAATATAGGCAAACAGCACTCGGGTGGGCTGTGGAGGGTCGACTGGAGGGGGTGGTAAGATTGCTATTGCAACGCAAGGACATCAATCCCAACCTTCCCGACGCCGAACCTGGCCGAACGCCACTCATGTCGGCTGTGGTCAATGCCCATGAGGGAGTCCTAAAGTTGCTATTGGAACGAGAGGATACCGATCCTAACCTTGCATGCATCAAATATGGCCGAACAGCACTTGTGTGGGCTGCGATGGATGGCCACGAGCGTATAGTAAGATTGCCATTGCAACGCAAGGATATCAATCCCAACATTCCCGACACCCAAGATGACCTAACACCACTTATGTGGGCTGCGTCCAAGGCCCATGAGGGAGTCGTAAAGTTGCTACTGGAACGAGAGGATATCGATCCTAACCTTGCATCCATCAAACATGGCGGAACAGCACTAGTGTTGGCTGCGGCGGGTGGACACGAGGGGGTAGTAAGAGTGCTATTGCAACACCATAACATCAATCCCAACATTGCCGACACCAAATATGGCCTAACGCCACTCATTTAGGCTTTGGGCAACGTCCGCGCGGGAGTCGTAAAGTTGATACTGGAACGCGATGATATCGATCTTAACCTCGCATGCATCAAATCTGGATGAACAGCACACGCATGGGCTTTGAGGGGTGGACACGAGGAGGTAGCCAGGCTGCTATTGGAATCAGGTTAGGCTTGACAGAAGTGGATGGTTGACAGACCAAGTTGTGAGAGTGGATGCAAGGAAAATCTACAATGAGAGATTACAGAACGTGTTTAATCGCCGGTGCCACTCCTATTGTCCTGCCACTCATTGTCGGTCGTAACAAGTGTGATTCTCGAGCAAGTGTGCGACTGGAAGTTTTTTTGAGTAATACTTGGTGATACTAGTCAACAAAAACCTTTGTAAACAAACACAATGAATTGAACTCTCCCACGATCTTCCCTTCAAGTCATATTCCAATTCCCTGCCACCTATCAGGTCTTACTATAAATGTAGAATTAATACTTAATATCGCAGATATTACAGAACCCTTGGCAAAAAAAGAAGGATTGGATTAGGGCACAGAATGGCTGGGGGAAGACCCTGGAAAAGTATTAAGTATAAAGGTACAACGGCTCAAGTTAAAGGTTTTTCAATCTAAATAGATCAATTTCAAAGGATGCAGAAGCTTGATATTTCTCTTATACCTTAGTATTCATTCTGAAACTATCATTTAAAATATAAACTTTAAACCTGGTAGTGTTACTGGAGCTTGAGCCTCACACTAGCTTTCACAAGATATGAGTAGCAGCAATATACAATGGGAAGTGACTATCAGTCATTTCTATTGGCAGTGAATACTGGTGGCTACATAGCGGATTGAAGAGCTAGGTAGAAGGATTGAAGTGTATCAAGACAGGAGGCATGCCATGTATGCATATTGCCTCAGTCAGTAGAGTTGCTAGGGTATCAAGTCTTGCCTCATAAATCGACATGTGCATCCAACACATTATAATCGTCTGAGATTGGCCTTCACAGGACAAGGGCAAAGACTATCTGATCCAGGGTTGCTGTTGCCATATGTGCTTCGGATCTTTTAGGATTTTCCTGGTGGTCCTTAATTTTGTTCTTTCCATCTATTTACTTCTCTTATTTTGCCTTGTGGGAGCCACCGGATGAAATGCACGATTTGCAGCAATCCTTATGTCCTTCCTTCTCTTGGCTGAGAGACAACAACCGTGGCACCTAGAGTCAGCATATGTCTGATTAGTTAAAAGAACCTAGTCAATGGTAGATCATTGCTGGCTTTGAAGTTGCTCCTGCCGCGGAGAGAACCAATCTACTTTTGCAACAAGTTTGCGGTAAGTGGTTGAGGAAGTAGTATTGAACAAGGGCAAACATACCAAATACTCTATAATGGCACATTGGTATAGAGTGCATATCAGACACCTATAGCAAGAATCCCGAAGTTCTTGAGGAAATGATTAATGGAGGGTTAAAAAGCAAACACCAGGCTTGGAACTGTATTGGTTTAGATGATCTGTATTTGAGTATACCCTGAAGGCTCATAGAATGATGGTAGTATATCTCTGTGGGCTAGAACAGATTATAGAGTACTTGGGCAAAGCTGATGAGACTATCAAACCACAAGAAAACACTGTTTATCTACCCAACAGTCTGCCCGCCTCATAGTGCAAATGGCTAGATCGACAAGGAACTGGGATCAAGCCCAATCAGACTCAAGGGTTGACTGTGATCATTGAAACTCTAGAGTATAGTCTCTACCGAGAGCTGGAGGCAGTAGGAGGGACTGGCCTCATAGCGAGCAATACGAGTATGACGATTCAGCAGGCAGGTATTTCTCGGAGCAGACCAAGTAAACAAGTTGATCAAATCCCTCCAGGGGGACAAAAGAGTAGCTGGGATGAGGGCTTGACATGGTATTATTGTTCAAAGTAAAGACACAAGCAGAATGTGTATGGAAAGCTGAAGGCAGATTGTCCAAAAGGGATTGACAGGGACAAGGCAACCAATGTCTCTTCAGCAGCTCCACTATCTACCAACAAGTTATGTGGCTCTATCTTTACTGCCTT
The DNA here is from genome assembly GCA_003182015.1 of Tuber magnatum. Lineage (NCBI taxonomy): Eukaryota > Fungi > Ascomycota > Pezizomycetes > Pezizales > Tuberaceae > Tuber > Tuber magnatum. Next base: position 2,528,888 of record PYWC01000005.1, read on the forward strand.
CTTATCCTTCTCGGATACAGTTCACGGTTAGTAGCCACTAGGTAGTGGATGTAGCACACATGTACGGGGAGTCAAGGTATTCCATACTCTGTATACAGGTACTGCCCCTGGCCAACATAAGATCACAGTTGCGGATGATAGAAAAATAAATACAATCGGAGAAGGGGATGTGTAATTAATGGTATGGAATCACAGAGAGTACCAAGAGGCGAAGCTGGTAATTTCTGAAATACTGTATATTCCTAAATGTGGGAGGATTGGTCTGCTGTGCACCTTGCAGCTCTGGCGCTCTAAGTTGAGTATCAACTCCTACAAAGATGGCGGAGGATCATTGAGCAGAGATGATGGAATGGTTGTATGGTAGAAGGAGGTAAATGGGCTTTATGTGTTAGAGATTAGGAATGCAGGAGAGCCTGGAGGAGTGATTGCTGAGACTGAGAGCCTCCCAAGTAGCAAGGAAGATGAGGTGAAGGCAGCAGCATTGTGGCGCTTACGTTTGGCCCTCGCAATGGGGATGCTGTCCCGTGGCTCTCCCTGAAGGAGAAAGAGATTCCAAGGTCGCCAGCTGTTCCCCGCTATTCCTGTGCAGGATGTATCTATTGAGAAATGATGTGTAAAACATTCTCTCTTGTTGCATCGAGTTCCCGAGCAGCCCAGCCGCTCGAGATTGCACACAATCATATGGCTGGACCTCTCAGTCCTGCCTCATGGGGGGGGAGCTTTATACTTATTGATATTTACCAATGACCTTACGCAGTTCACGATTAGATACCTGATTACCAAGACATGAGAAGCTATCAAGTGTCGCGGAGATTAAAAGGCAGTTGCAGAAAGGTATGAGGGAAATCCAGTATGGAAGCTGTGTACTGATGGGAGGAGGTGAGTACACTGTCAAAGAGTTTTGTTACCTTTTTCAAACACGAGGGAATCAAAGCACAATGGACTGCCCCCTACTGTCCTCGGTCGAATGGAGTGAGCGAATGTGGAAATCGGACTATCATTAGCATGACCAGCAGTCTATGTCATACAGTAAACCCTCTCCAGTAATGCTGGAGTGAAGCTGCTAGCACTGCTATTTATGTGTGGAAACTGCTAGCAAGATTATACCGATAAGGTGGAATAACCTCCTACAAGAGGTGGGTGGGGATACACCCGTCCTATTCCAACCTACACGTAAGGGTATGTGTTCTATATGCTCAGGGGGGGGAGGAGACACACAATAAGTTACACAAGAGTGAACGAGGGTTTGTCTTTGTTCGCTATATAACCACAACCAGTTAGTATTGACTGTACCACCGGGGTCGCTGCCAGTTTATTGTTCCTTGGGATGTTGTTTTCACGGAAATCTACCTCCTATTTCTCTGCTCAATAATTCTAGTACAGTCGTGTCCGTTAAATAATTACACCCCCCGGCAACAACCATGACAACCACAATCAACCAATTCAACCACAAAAAAAAAAAGATACAAATTCCATTAAGAAATAGATGAAAGTAAATATCATAAGCTCCAAAGAAATCCTGCTACCATTTTGTGTGACCCCCATCTGCATCCAAAACAGCCTGAATTCTCTCATGCATCCTCTCTATCCAAGCATCCAATGTCCCTTGGGGAATTAAATCCCACTCCTCCTTTGCTGCCTGAAATAATTCAGCAGCACTATGAGGCCTTCTCTCCAGTCTGGAGAATCGCTTGGTAAGGGCTCTTTTGAGTAGAGCCCAGGTGTTCTCAATAGGATTGAGATCTGGTGAGTTGGGTGGCCAAGGAAGTTTTTTGTAACCACAGTCTGCCTCCAATTTTCGATTTTCCTCACCACCATGCCAGGAGGCATTGTCTGCAGCTAGGTAGATGTTGTCAGAAGGTCTATCCAGACCTTCTATAAAAGGGATGAGGTATGGCTGGTGGATTTCAGTTGCATATTGGTGGGAATTGAGGCCAAGTCTGTCTCTTTTGCTGGTCCTTTCCTCCTCCCCCCTCTTTCTCACAAGAATTAACTCAGTCCTGCCACCCTTCATGATTGCAGCATACACCCCAATACTAGTCCTCCCAGACTTAAAGCTAGGCTTTAAGTTTTTTTCTTCCAACTCTTCACCAGCTCTTACTCTGACCCTCCTCCCAGCCGGATTTGGATCATAAATAATAGTGGCTTCATCAACAAAGACAACCCAATTCCATGCCCCTTTCCAGTTCTTCCTTCTCCTAGCAAACTCCTTTCTCTTCTCCTTTTGTCCTTTCCTCCAAAAAGGCTTTTTCCTAGGTATCAGAAGCCTGAAACCAGCTTCAGATATGATCTTATCTATAGTGGTTCTGCCAAGGCCAATATTCGCTTTTTGGGTAATGTCGCGTAATGCTAAATGAGGCTCAGCATCAATAATTGCCTCTACCGCTCTTCTTTTGGTGTCCGTAATCTTGGTGGGTCGGCCTTTCTTGGAAGCATAATGGGTGTTTCCCCCTCTTGAATTGGCTCTTTGGACAACCTTGGCAACAGTCTCCTTGCAGACCCCAATAGCCTTAGCTATTTTATTATAACCCATATTGGTATGCTTATGCAGGGCATAGATTTGCTGATTCCTGTCTTCTTTTTCTCTTCGGGTATGTGGTGGTGCCATGGTGGGTGATGAGGTGGGGGAGAGGTGTCGTTGCACCATTGCCGGGCAGGGGTGTAATTATTTAACGGACACGACTGTACCATAGTTGACTATCACTGCTACTATGAACTGGAGGTGTAGACCTGCCACAGGAAGCAAGCCTGAAATGATGAGTTTCATGAGTCGGATGAGCATCTGATTACGCCTGATGAAATAAACATTGCCGGTTCTAATGAAGCATAGTAGATACAAAGCAAGTCTGCAGAGGTGGAGGATAAGAAGATGGCAGATGAGTTAAAACCATTGAGGTGTAGAAAGAGAGGACAAAGGTTGTTACACAAACTACAGGGAGATAGAGAGAGAAGTTTCTGGGACACCAATACCGGGGAAACCATACCTGGTCAGGAAGGCCTTCGGACCCGAAGTCAAGAGGCAGCTTTGAGTAGTCCATGTTTGTCAAATGCCATGATCTCTACTGTCTATATAGTTGAAACAGGTCCTAGAAGGTTCAAAGCTACAATGGAGACTGACGAGTACCATCAATGGTAGGCCGCAGTTGACTCCGAATGTTTCTCAGTCCTTAAGAACATATTACATAAGTTTGTTGAGCCACTTGCAGAAGGGAAAAAGGCAATACCAAGAAAGCTAGACCTGCAAAGAAACCTGAATACGGAAGGGGAAACGATATGATACACAGTGCCATTGGTACTGCAAGGCTTTCGACACGTACCAGGATTGGGTGTTATAAAGGTCTTTGGTCCAGTGCCCAGCTCATCGACTGTATGGGTTGTGCGTGCTGTAGCAGGTACACAGGATTATGCTCTCTACACAATAGATGGTGCGGTGACATTTCTGAGACACAAGTGGGATAAGTAAGTATATATTCAACTCTGGTCGCATATTTGGAGTGGTCCAAGATTGTCAGATCTCGATTGGCACTTTATAAAGTTTAAAGCAGTCTCGCCAGACGTGGGATTCACCATTGATATGTTTCTTGTCTCCAATCATGGCTTCCGGCATAGCTGCCTTGCTTGCTGTATCTATAATGGGGAGGATGGGACAATCGTTGCACTTTATGTTGATGATGTTCTGATCGCGGGGGAGCTTGTAGATATTCAAGGTTTTGTAGAGAGGTTTGAGGGAATGTTTTAAGGTGGTGGCCTTAGGTCCCATTGGACACTTTCAGAGAATGATGGTGTCCTGTGAGTCAGGACAAAAGAAGTTTTATATTAATTACGTGGATTATATTGAACACACTGTGGGGAGTTTAGGAATGTAGGACTGCCACAAGAGGTAAAGACAACACATAGGGGAGGTTATAGGATGAGAAAGCCTCAGACCGAGCGCTATACTAGCAACACATTGAAACTCTTGTCCGAATTGCGACAGCAACTCGGCCAGACAGCCCTTTGGGTGTTTCCGGTCTTGGTCTATTGAATGCAGACATATTATGTCAATATTGGGTTGTGGCAAAATGTGTTTGGTGCTACTTAGGTAAAACACGGCATGTTAAGTTGACACTTGTTGGGGACTGGTGGAAGAAGACACAACCTGATGCTTTTGTAGATACAGATTTTGCTAGCGGTAATCGCTTATAGAAGTCAATAACTAGGTATACCTCAATTATTGGCTGTTCCCTGTTGTGGTGGCATTCATGGTAGCAATCAATCCCTGCTATTAGCACTGCCAATACATAGTTTATTGCATGAATGACCACTATTGGGAATCTTGGATGGTTTTGTTGACTGGTTTCCGAAATCCCGCAGGTACCATTGCATGTCAGTGTACCGTTCAAGGACAATCAAGCTTGCCTTCCTAGCTTTTCAGATAATGGATATACGCTAAATTGCAAGCATGTGGCTATATGTATTTGCAGAGTTGATGAGATTATCAAAGATACGAAGGAAGTTGTTCTGCAATATTGTTAAACAAAGAATAGATGAGGTGAGGGTTTTACTAAACCACCTCGGGTTTATTGCAGAGAATATTTTGCAATATGTGTAGATTATAATAATCTCGATAAGGCCTTGTATGAGTTAGATAGTACTTGGAGGTTGGACCATGTTTTTCACATATCATTTTTGTTTCCTTTCTTCATATTAGAAGCAGAAGAAAGTTCAGGTTGTTTGAGATCACACCAGTAGTTGGAGTATTAGCAGAAAATACTGCTAGCTGTCTGTAATGGGAGCACTCCAAGTGCGATGGACTCAAACATTGTAACTGCACCAAATAACTTCAAACTCAGCACCAAAAGTTACCCAGAAATGTACGATTGAAGTAAGAGGTAAAACTTTCTATCATTGAGCGAGACACTTCTCTCCTTTAAGGTCTATAGAGAATATGGATTCTTCTAGTAGTAGAGTTCTTGCATAGGTTTAACTAGTGCGAATTTATATGTCACAAAGTGTGGTAGGGGAGGACGAATAGTTACATTATAGAGTACTCAGAACAGAATGTTGGGCGAGTTAGGTTAGGCTCAGTGGTAAGACAGGTTAGGTAGTCTTTAGCACCATGACTCATATGTGGGGCTCTGAGGTCTAGCACAACTCCCAGTACTTTGTCATTGATATATTATGATTGATCAACGCCCTTAGAGGACCCAGAGTTGCCAGTCACCAGATGCTGTGACTTAGACACAGGACAGGGTTACGGAGTCATAGGTTTGATACATGTGATGCACTTAAGGCACATGACTATAGCAAGTGACTCATGGGTATGAGTGACGGTGTCATGGTTGCCATAAAAAGGAAGTATCAAAGAGGTGGCTAGAACCTAGGGGAATAAGCTCTTCATACTATCATAGTTCCATCTTGTTACTTATAACTTTGCAAGTTGATGTTTCAGCTCCACGGCTACCTGGAACACATGCTCCCAGAAAGGAGTCATGATATAGCGCACTGGGGTGCCCAACTACGTGACTTGAGAGAACAGGTCAGATCTTGACCATTGATGGCCACGGCATTGTCACCCGCACGAGAGAGGTGCAGACTACTGCAAAACAGTGCATATGGTAGCAGTGACCTGTGACAAGCCCAACAATACAGCAAAAGAAATATTTACCAACCGAGACCCCGCAGTAAGGACGAGATGTAGGGTAACAATGATAGCGAAATCGGCAATCTCGTAGAACTGCCAGGACTAGGGGACGAGATGGAACGGATTTCATTAATAGACGGACAAAGCAGGTTGATGAGCCCGGGCTCAAGAGATGAACAACAGCAAGAAGAAACTTCATGGCCGGCTGAGGGGTAAGCGCAAAGCAGGAGTGGAACCACAGCAACAACTGCTATGTAGCCCCTGATAGTCGAGATTGTAGGGGACCAGGTCATAGTATGACTGAATATCATGAGGGCGAGGCGAGGGCATGGCAGCAGCATCTAAGAAGAACCGAGAGCCGCTGTGTTCATGGGGGGAAGGATAAAGCTGGGAGAATTGTTCGCACAGGTTGCAGAGTTCTTCTGCGTCTATGATTATGGAGAAGATAGCGACACTATCCAGGTCGCATGTGCATAGTTCCTGCTATGTGACCGGGCAGGCCAAGGGATAATGGATACCTGTCAGGAAAGAGGGAGCAAGATTACAAGACCGGGGAGAGTTTCAAAGAGGTCCTATCACTAAGGGTTGGACAGGTTAGTACAAAATAGGTAGCCTGGAACCAACCAGAAAATGTGAAACAAGTGTAGAAGAACATGACCGATTTCTGGGACCAGGTCCAGTACTGAGCAGTAGAAGCCAAACACAGCAATAAAAACATTTTAGCATTTCCTTCCAAAGACAGGCAACACCCTGTTGTTGGACCGCTGGGGCAGGGTGGAAACCGTGTTCATGACGACAGCACATATCACAGTATGGGTGATTGAAAGAGGTATGCAAGAAGGATCACTTGACCACAATTGCGGCAAATAAGGAATGGGCAGTACACCTCAGAGATGGAAAGAAGAGGGTTATTGGACTGCTCACCCATACAGTGCAAGATCCTATAGATATCTTCACCTATTGGGAAGTGGCGACATTTCTGGTGGCCATCCTGTGAAGCAAGCAGGGAGCTCTGGGAATGTCTTGGTTAAGACGACACAGCCCCATTGTCAACTGTGAAAGCAAAAAGACAATGTTTGGAAATCCCAGCACAGTGCACTAGTGGTATACACAACCTATAACTGGGAAATCTTGGAAGAGAACTGAATCAATAATTTCCCTGGGCTTTAGGCACAGCAAGTATTAAATGGCTAGAGTGGCCCTGTGGATCCACAGGTCTTGGTCAAAAGGTTGATATGGGTGGCAAAAGTGCCGATCAAAGGTTCAGCCCAAGTTGCAAGATACAACCTGTATGCCAATAATCAAATGATGATACGTGACAGAGCCCCAATAATGATAGCCACCCGAAGCACTGTTAGGCTGCTGTAAGGAGGCTATCAGTGAATTGGTGACACAGAGCAGTTTAGAAGTCAAACACGGACTCATGACCAATGAAGTGGTAATACAGGCTAACAATATAGGCCAAGTAAGGGTAGGCCAGGTAAATGTGAATCACTAACAATACTAGGTCAAGGGAGGTGATCTATTGGCACAAGTGATTATTGGGAGGATCGATGGTGACCGGATTCAACAACAAGAGACTATTTGGACAACTAGGGGAGGAATCAAAAGATTCAGAAGCGTGGCTTAAACTACAAACCAAGATGTGAAAATCTCATAACCAGTTGAGATACAGAGGATCATGGCGTCCGGCTTGGAGAAGTTCTAATAACCCTGTGAAAACACTTATGTCCTCCAGTTACAATACAATCAAGACCAATGTCAGTACAGAACTGGCAATCGAATACAGGCACTGCAAACAAGCCCAACCATTGAGCTGGACAATCCCAAAGAAATATGCGCAGCATTTAGAATTGTTCATGCAGGAGAACTAAAATGAGCTACAACTAGGTCTAAAAGGGGTCGACATAGCAATAAGGTTTAACAAGAATACTCAATTGCTGACCAAAGGGATCTTCCCCCTGGAAAAGACAGAATAGCAGTAAGTCAAGACATACATTACCCTGCCCCTCTAGCAAGGCTAGATCAGAGACCCCTTTATAGATCGAGGATCAGAGACACTGTTGGAAGCAAAGCTAGACAATAAGCTGTGACTGAGTGTGGACCAATACAGACTTAACTTGATTATTAAGAAAGCTTTGTATCCGCAACCAGTGATCTTGGACACTTAGACCAGTTAGGGTTAGTAAAGAACTTCACCAAGCTCAACATCAATGAGGCATAACACAATGTCAGAATCAAACCAGGAGATGGGCAGGAGACAACACTCCCGACAGTATATATCACATAGGAGTGCAATGTAATACTCTGCAGGTTATCCAATGCACAGGCAATATTCCCAGAATAGACCAACAGAGTATTCGGTGGATACCAGCATATGTGCTAAGTTGTGTACCTGGAGGATCCACTCATATAGTCCAAAACTATGGAACTACAATAAAAAGACCTCAACCAGATCGTTGAAGGGGTACAGAAGTCAGGAATGGTGATCGGACCTATGACATCCGAGTTTTACCAAGATAAGATTGAATTCCTCAACTTCATCATCGCTGCTAAACAAGTGCAGAGGGATGTAGTCAAAACAGAAGCCATATGGTGGGGGGAACTGCCTGGAAGTAAAGAAACCATCCCATGTTTCATGGGCTACTGCAACTTCTACTGATACTGGATCAAGGAATTCAGCAGAAGAGCAAAGTAGACATACCACCGAATGTGAAATGTTGTTAACTTACACTGGGTAAAGGAATAGGACAATACTTCGAATGGCTTACCAATGAAGATAATGAGGGTGTGTATCCGGGGGTCATTTGACCTGGATAGAAGGCAATGATTGCAACTCCGGTGTTGAAATATATTTACATGCGAATTCGACGTAAGAAAGCGGAGGATAGAATATGGCGACAGGTCACATACTGATCTAAAAGGATGCTACTGGCCAAATGCCAATCTGGCATCCATGACAAGATGCTGCTGGCAATTGTTCAGGCTCTGAATGAATAGTGATGTTAGGTTCAGAATATGGACTGGAGCACCAAGGTCCTGTGTAACTACCATAAACTGGAACCGACCCTGATGATGGCAGGATTAAATAACCACCATATGCGATAGATTGAGAACTCAATTTAATATAACTTCATAATCAAATACCAACCCACAAGGGAAGGCGTGAAGCCAGGAGCTTTACACAACTAGTAAAAGAGTAACAGAAAAGCAAGACAACCAAAACAATTGGTAAAAGACAAGGGTTGCCAGTCCCAATAGACCATTATACTATGGTCATAAACCAAGTGGAAATCCAAAACAATATGAGGAACCCAATCAAAGCGCCAAGTGTGGAGGACCAGGGAATACAGCCGATATGACAAGCTATTAGCAGAGGAGATAGAAATATAAAATGTAAGGAACTAGAGCTATACCTGTGGGAGAGCGGCTATGTCAAACATAATAAGAAAGGTTGGATGCCCGACGACAAGTATATCTGGTAGGAAATGATAGCAAAGAACTATAGTTTGCTCGTAGCCGGAGTTAGGGGAAGGGCGGTTGCTACGGATGTAGTATATCACAAATACTATGCGGCAGGAATACGCGAAACAATTACCAGCTATATCTAATACTTCAAAAGTAGTCCATGGACAAAGATCATACAAGGGATGCACTATACACTGTAGAACGTAAAAGCAGTACCCAATAAGCGATGGAAATCAATGTCCATGAACTTCACACAACAGTTGTGGGACTTAGGAACTTATAATGCCATCCTGGTTGTAGTGAATTGTGGGACCAAAGGCAGTTATTTTATCTCCGGCAGGAAAGATATAATGGCAGGGCAGATTACCCTTATTATTCTGTGAGAAATCATCCAAACCTGGTGCCTAACCAAGGCTATGATAAGTGACAGAGAGCAGGTATTTACCTGCCATATATCGCACAATAGACTAATGAAATTTGGCATTCAAGGAAAGCTAACCATGGTGTTCTATGCAGAGTTGTAGGAACAAGTCAAGGAGTTCAGTAGTGTATTGGAACAATGCGCTGACATATCAGTCAAGTATCAGTAGGACAACCAGGAGAGAGTACTACCAATCGCAGGTTTTGTTTATAGTAATGGAAGACAGGACATATGTAAGAACATCCCACAAAATGGAAGGGTTGGAGGGAACCTGGAATGTGAGTCTACAGGTGGTTCGACCAAAGACAATATGGTAAACCGTGACGATATGGTAGCACTTCACAAAGTCTGGTGAAGGGGGATGGCAATAGTGCAACATGGGCAACAGGAAAACTACGATCAACAGGTAAGGCCTGATCGAAATCTACCATTAGTAGCAATCGTGTAGTTATTTGCAAAAAACGTATAAACAACCAGAAGGTTGAAGCACCTGAACTACAAGAGAAGTAGACCATTCCTGATCTGGGCGAGATTGTAATCTGTTTACACCTGGGTTGCTTATCATGCTTCAAGTACACCAGTAACAGGTGGCCTGCTTGCTGGGCATGAGGCAAGAGCTATGTAGACTAAAGCAGTCTTCGAAAGAGCGTAATAGGAGATCAAGAAATAACCATTCAAGCAAGTATCTTGAGAATACTGTCAGTCAAAGTGTGCTGTTTCCATCGTGGAAGCAGCGGTGTTTAAATACACGTTCTCACTCATCTCCAGTATGAGTGATAACATAGTCCCTTTCACCGTATCCAACAATACCTTTGAAACATAGCAAATATCAAACAATACTATTAAATAAAAAATGAAACATCCACAGTATCAAGCAATATCTTTGGAACATAACAAGTATCAAATGATACCATCAAATCAAAGATAAGACCTTCCCAGTATCAAGCGATACCTTTGAAATATAACAAGCATCAAACGATACCCTAAAATCAAACATAAAACATCCAAAGTATCAAGCAATACTTTTGAATTATGGCAACTATCAAATGATACTGTCAGACAAAATATAAAATATCCAAAGTATCAATCAATATCTTTAAAATATAACAAGTATCACATGATACTGTAAAACAAAACTTAAAACATCACCTGGTATGTGTACCAGTTACATTCCCCAAAACAAAGTAACTCTTTATCGCAAAACATAACCAATATTCCTGAAAATAAAAATTTGCCAAGAAAACCTTCTCGCCATAAGCTTACTCCTGAAGGGAATTATCGCCCAACATGTAATCCGACACCAAATAACAAGTACAAACTGCAAGTTCAATGAAAAACCCATACTCAGACCAGGGCATGTCACAGTAGTTGTGCACTCTGACATTGTCCTCAGAGATCACTCGAACCGTCCCACATTCCTCACTGTAACAAGACTAAAGGTTAGAGAAATGTTCCTGTAATTGGATAGTACCATGGTTCACTAACGGTCCCACAAGGTGATAGCACTACCCTACACCAAGTTCTACACGGTTTGACCTTATTATAGTTTCAGATGGAGGGGTGTTCGGTTCTGGAACTAGTAGTCAAGGACTGTGTCCTCCATTGCTTCTGCCTCCTCACTGGTCGATTCAAATTCGCTATCACAGTAAGCAGTCCAGGAGCCTTCCTTTCCTGGTCCTTCCTCGATTTCTTCTCCTAACCAGTGGGTATCAGGCATCTTTAGTAACAGGATCTTGGACCTGGTCTGGCAACTTTGGTCAAGATCTGTTGAATATGTGGTCCTGTTCCTTACTTATTGTGTTCCCAACATTTCTTCACCAGCTTTATGCAGTTCTTGAGGCCTTCCAGAGGTTCCCAGCTGTCTGCACTTCCTGGATATACTTTCCCCTGCACTAGGAATTCATTGTCATTGTATTGTCTTCTGTGGTCTAAGATTGCCTCGACTTCCCACTCTTGGTTCTTGTTTATTAGGATTGGGGTAGTATGAGTATGGGCTCGTGCAGGGAATCTTTTGTCATCGCTTGGGTGGTAGCATTTTACAGAGATAGAGTGGAAGACACCAGTGTCCTTCTGATAGGTTCGTCTGTCTATCTTCACGTGGTAGTGGAACAGCAGCACACCTAGGAAGATGGATCCCAAGCTTGCGACTGCACCGAACAACTTCACTTATCGCCAAAAGTTCACACAGCTGCAAGAGCAAAGTAAACTTTAAAACTTAATATCGTTAAGCCTGACACTTCACTCAATTAAGGTCTCGAGAGGATTGATTGTTGGGGTAGCAGAGTTCTCGCATAAACTTTCACGTAGTTTTATCTTATCCCGGAAACTCCCCCATCAGTTTACTGCAACTGTTTGAGCACACCCTTCTCTGCCAAGGGTGGTGCAACACCTCTCCTGGCACACCCTTCAGGCATACATGTGTGAATACACTCTAGTCGGTGTTCACCTTATTGCGGTATTGTTTCTGTGGCGCATTTCCATTTCGCCCACCGCAGTGAAAACTTCTAAGCATCAGGTCTTACCAGTGGCTAATAGTCAAGACACGTGATGAACTGGACTTTGTATGATGCTCTTCCCATATGCAGTGATCTCTGCTTGGCCCCAGAAGCTACCGGGAGCGGTTTGTCTGTTGAATATTTACAATTCTCGGTCTTCCAGTGTCTTCAGCAGGATATGGTGATTCTGGAGGGGTCCAATGGGTGCTACCCATGGTCATCACCTTGGACCCATCTTACCTGTGATAGGAATCATACATTCAGTGTCTCAGCACTTCCCGTGGAGAGCCTATGGCATTGGGGCCACTTTCGAGCTTGGTAGTTGTGAAAGTTTCCAGGCCGCCCTGGCACCACCAGGGACTACTGTTGGGACCCCCGCGGTTAACTCCTGTTAACTGCGACAGTTTTGGTCCCCATCACTCTGAACAACTTGGAGGAGGTACTCCACGTTCCACCTTATGCCCCCCCATATATCCTGCCAACAGCCTATGGTTGACCGCACAGCTGCGACGAATACGGTATTGTACTCTGGTCTTGAAAGATCCTGCTTTGCCAGACTTCGCACAACTCCGCAACTGTTTGCCCATGACGTCCAGGTCTCAAGTCGTGGCTGGAGGGGTATGATAGGATTAATGTCTCCAATCCACAGCTTCTTCGGGGCTGTGCAGGGCACCCAATATGATCTCCCGACACCGAGATTCCAGTATTCTGCATGGCTTCACGTGACAAACATTGTGGTCATTTTTCCCAAACTTCTAGAGGGACTTCGCATGGAAACGTAGTCTAACTCAGAACGTTGGGCAGGGTAACTCAAGCCCCATGGCAGGGTAAACTGATCCTGAGAGTAGGGTAACCCTGTCTGGCGGACAAGATAACTTTTCCCGATTACCACGTCTATCCAGTTGCCCCAGATAGACACTTCGGACCTTTCTCCAGCTACTCGGTCTAGGTGAGTAACTGACGCTTCAGAGGTCCCAAAATACGGCGACACCTCTCCCGCCTGTACCCAGGTACCTAGGTACCTGGCTACTTGATTCTGTTCATGGTCGGAGCTGGGGCCATCGTGTCTCCCTAGACCTAGTACTCACTTGCCTGCCGGTTCCTACTAGTTCACCTCCCGGCTAGCTGCCTGGGTGTAGATTCCGACTGCCATAGCTTATGTATGCGGGGTCATTACGGTACCTGGCCCGCGGGTTCTGTTCCACCCGGACGCTGGGCCAACGTTTCTTCGTAGGCCAAGTACTCACTGGCCTGCCGGTTCCTACTAGTTCAACTACAGGCTTCCGGTCTGGGTGTAGGTTCCGACCGCCATAGCTCATGCATGCGGGGTTCTTACCGTACCTGGACAGCGAGTTCTGTTCATCTCGGAGGCCAGGCTATCGTGTCTCTGTAGGTCAAGTACTTACTTGCCTGCCAGTTCCTACCAGTTCCCCTCCTGGCTACCAGTATAGGTGTAGGTTCTAACTGCCATCGGTCATGTATGCTGGGTCATTACACCGCCATGGGTTCTCCCGCTTCAGGCTCCTAGCATTTCTTGATGAACCTCTCCAAGTTGATTACGCTGTGGCAATGTACACTATTTGTACACACTTGCTGATGTTAAACAAACATAATGTGTTCACACCAGGAGTGCTTAGCACGCTTCAAGTATGACAGTAGTTGGTGGCCTGCTTGCTTTGCCACAGGCGAGAGCTCTGTTGACTGAAGAAGGCTTCACAAGGGCGTAATATGAGATCAAGAAGTCCTTGTTCAACCTAGTATATTAAATGTACTGTCAGTCGCAGTCTCCTGGTTCTATCCTGGAATCAGCAGTATTTAAATACAAGTTCTCAGTCACCTCCAGCATGAGCAATAATATGGTCCCCTTCCAAGTATCCTACAATACCTTTGAAACCTACCAAGTATCGCATGATACCATGAAATCAAACACAAAACAACCAAAGTATCAACTCATACCTTTGCAACATAACAAGTATCAAACGATACTGTAAAAGAAAACATAAAACATAATCCACTACCTGTACTAGGTACAGAAATAGGGAAGTTGTATTTGTAAGCTCCACCTGCCATCTCTTGTGACTACCAAAAATACATTCTGCAACTCTGGCCTTGAACTGGACATAGACAACAAGTGTGGCTCTTCAAAAACATGCCCTCCTCTACCTGCTGAGACGTAGGGCTAGGGGGTATACACGGTTGATGAAATCATTGATATAAGATGACTCTGCAGAAAACTGCAATATTGAGACAAGTGCACAGTGCACTTCCCTGAACGTCATCCGAGTTGGTCCCAGTGAACAACTGGGAAAACAGACAACTGGTAACCTATTGCTTCCGACAATACTACCGCAACATACTTCTGGCCTGTAAAGATGACAATGGCCGATACTGAATCACCCTGCTAGCAGCTACCATAAGGACCGGACACTGCCAACAGTTACTCCTGACACACTATTCATCCTAACCCAGAGCACCAGTGGCCTTTCATGTCTGAGTTGGAGTACATACAAGGAGAGGCAAATGAAATCCCAGAACACAATACCGACTTTTAGAGTGTCAGCTATGCTAACAGCTGCGGGGTGTCCCCAACTGACAAAGAGGGAGGAAAGTGGTTCGTAGGCGCACTCAAGAACCAGAGGAATAAGAAGGAAGAGTCAGGAAGGAGGGGTGGGAAGAATGCTACCAGGATGAGTATAAAATCCATGAAATGGAAAGTATTGACTGAGGTGGTTACCCCAAGAAAGACAAAAGCATGAAGACACTCAGGAGGGGCCACAAGCGGATCAAAATATGCAGGCCAAGCAATAGGGCATAGTATGAGAGAGATGAGAGTCAGGGAAATGTGGGATTGATTTCAGGTGTGGACAGCTTATAGGGACGCATGGACAACGTGTCGGAAATGCTGGACAATGCCAAAGGGCTTACCACAAAGCCATCCACCGGGATCAATATGCCTGGAAACAAGATCAGAATGGCATAGTGAATCACAGAATGGGCAGACACCACCCTCCAGGAATGGACAGAGAATTAGCAGTGTCAGCAGGGGCCCAGGGAGTTGGAAGGCCAGGAATGGAAGGGGTTAGCAGAAACAGAGATCCAGTGGGCAAAGCCTGATCACACATAGGCTGGAGGGAGAGAGGGGCTAATACGACAAGCGATGATAGAGTACGAAGGTTGTTGTGTTGAGGAAGACTTAGAAGAGAATCTCGATAGAGTTCGGTTAGGGTTACTGGTCACGCAGAGTGGTTAGGCTTTTGAACCATGACTCACATTTGCAGTCGTAGCGTCTCATATCACTCACAGTTGTGAGTCATTAATATACTATAATTGGTTGATGGACTTATACAACTTGTATTTGCCTGTGGCATGATATTGTGACTTTCATACAAGACTTGGTTAGTGAGTCATGGATCGCACACAGGTGATGTACTTACTACACACGACCATCGCAGGTAACTCATGGGTATAAGTCGGAGAGATAGGGCAGGCATACAGAGCCCGCATAAAAGGGCGTGCTTCAACCTAGCAGGATGGCCCCTTCCTACTATCATGTTTAGGTATTGTGACAGACAACTTTATTGCCGCGCTCTCTGCCGGTATGGCTACGTTTAGATATACTTCGATAAACTAGTCGCTAGATGGTGGCCATGGGTACTTAGTTATCCATCTCGGGACAAGAAGTCCGGTCGCAGAGCTTCGTGGCTGATGTATGATCACTGGTCTCAGAGCAGTCCTGAGCAGCTAGAAATGTTATAGCATACTACACACTGCACAGACAGTTTACACCTACCAGCCAAGTGCACGGTTTTCCACTGTTCAATCTTAGAATCTGGGGCAAGATTTCGACAACGCCATTATTTCTGGCAACACAATGTCGACACAAAACCCTCACGTATGGCAGCACCAAAGCAGGGGCACTGCAGGATTTTTACGGAATCCTTAACAGAGCATTCCCACCTACCCTGCTGAGATTGGTTTGCATGCAGATTTGTGGAATACCTTGCCAAGGGAAACGAATGAGTGACAGCCCATTAAATGAGTTGAAATCTCAAGTGCGTAAGCACAATCGCACAACCAAGAGGGGGTGAAAACTATTCCATTGACTCCGCTCTCGCTCTTTGTTTGGTATAAACTAATGGTAAGGGAACGAGTATATATTAACAACAAAACAAACGTATCTTCCCATCCCAGTGTGTTCCCCACGCTCTTTACAAACTTTAAAGCTAAGAAAGCGTGGACAACAAAGTCCCTTCTCTCATGTCTTCCCTCTGGCCTTTGCCCCTTTCCATAGGTTCCCCCATTCTTACATCTGAAACACTCTCTGCCAAACCTGCCTATAGCCTAAGGCAAAAAATGTGCCCAAAGTTCAAGCCGGCCCAAAAATGCCAAAGGCCTGCTGGTGCTTCCAGAAATGTTCAGAACAACAAGCCAGGGTCTGACCATGCTGCCGAGGCTGTCGTAAGTTCTAATGCGTTGAACTAATTGATTGGTCTATTGGTTGTGTCCAAAAATGTGTACAAAGATCAGGCAGCTGTGCTAACTGATGCATAGCAACCGTAATGACCTGGAACAAATCAGCTATAGCAGACTGAACATACATGCATCCCGGTGGCCTTGTGGCCGTATGGTAGGAACAGAAGTGCGAGCAAGGGTTATACCCATGGAAGCCTAATGGTCCAGCTTCCCTTATGAACAGTGAGGCAAACACCTGGGAGTGGTGTTAGCATACACAAGCATTGGCTAAGGCCAAGTTACCCTGCTTGGCTGTATAACTGGACTGCTGGAAGGTAGACAAGTCGATCAGTGCAATAAGAATTATAATCGCCCAGCATAGAAGAGCTATTAGACCCGGAAGATACACCCATAGGGACAGCCATAGGGCAAACTGGTAGGACGTACTGGGCAAGTAAGTACTGGACCCATGGGGACTCCATGGCCCAGGCGCTCAGACTAACTAAAATTATTGGCAAGATACTTAGGTACTTGGCCACATGCAGGATACATGTCAGCTTGCTTAGGGACCTCTGAAGGGGCAGTCACTCAGGGAAGCTAGGTAACTAGGGAAAGTTAAAAGAGTGTCTATCCCTAGAGATAGGACAGAAAGGATAATTGGATAAAGTCATCCTATTCACCAGATATGGTTACCCTACTGTCTGGATCAGGTTACCCAGCGATACAACCAGGGTTACCCTGTCTAAAGTCCCTAGTTAGCCTGCCTTTCAAGACCGGGTCCCTACCAGTGTTTGAGGAAAATCACAGGAATGTTTGTCACATGAAGCTATATATAATACTTCAATCTCGTGTAGTAGCGGATGCTATTGGGCGAGCTACACAGCTGTCAAGAGGCCGTATATTGGACACATGGTTTCTGGCATCCCCCACGGACCCTGCCATTAGCCTTGGACACCATGGGCAAATGGGTGTGTATTTGTGTGCAGTCCGAGAAAGAGAAATGTTTCGGAACTAGTGGACACCCCTGTGGTCGATGGTGCTGTTTCGTCGATGGTACGGTGTTTGTACGATATATAATAGAGGATAGGGTAGAAGGTGCAGTACACCCGCCCAGATGGTCACTGGAAAATGGGACCTAAACTGGGGGAGTTCATGAGGGTTAACCATGGTGGTCCCAAAGGTAGTCCTGGTTGGTACTGGGGTGACCAGAAGTGTTTTACACTTAATAAGCCCGAACATGTCGCCCATGCTATAGGCTCTGCAAGTGAAGTGCAGAGATACTAAAAGAATAATTCCTTGTACAGGCAAGATGGATCCGATAAAGTGGGTATCGGTAGCAGCCAGTGGGACACTCGAGGACCACCATATCGTGCGGAAGACACTTGAAGGCTTAGAATCACAAATATCAGATAAGTGAACTACGCACGGTACCTTTTGGGGTCACTCAAATATCCATGCATATGGGAAGGGTATCACAAATGGTCCAGTCCATTAGGTGTCTTGACTGATAGCCACTGGCATGACATGTATAGAAAAGAGGTTTTGCCTCTGACCGGTAAAATGCAGCTACCCTATACAAATAATAAGAGCATGATTTAAGCAGTGACAAAAGTGTAATGACACAGATACGCCTGAACGGGGTGCCAGGAGATGTGTTGGAGCACCCTTACATGAGAAGCGTATGCCCCAATCCTAGATGGAAACTGCGGCTGGGATTTCTGGTATAAGAAAAAGCACTAGAATGTCTATGTAATACCTCTCCTACTCCAACAAGGAATCCTCTTGCGACCTTAATTGACAGAAGGGTCAGGCTTAATGATATCAGGTTTTAGTACTTACTTTGCTCTTGCAACTTTCTGGATTTTGGGCAATAGGTTTGAGGCTGTTTGGTGCCGTGGCAATCTTGAGATCCATCTTCCCACTGGTACCACTGTTACAGAAATAGAGATGATAACAGGGTAAGGTTTCCCTAACCTTCAAAGTAGGTTACCCCCCTCAGGAAAGACAATAACCTGCCTTGACCATTGGGTTACCCTGTTGGGGAGGCTGAGTTATCCTACCTGGCAATATGAGGTAGCCAGGAGAGTTCGGAGGGAACAACCAGCATGTTTGTCACATAGAGCCATACATGATACTGGAATCTGGGGGGCTGAGAGACGCTATTGGGGTAGCTGCACAGCTCTGATGAGGCTCTAAATTAGAGATATCATTCCCAGCATACCCCTCTGGCCCCAACCTGAGCCCCGGATATCATAGCCAGATGGCTGAGTAGTTGTGCCAAGTCTAGCAAAAGGTAATAATTGCAGACCCTGTTGCAGAATCGTATATGTCCCTGCTATCTGGTGGAGCCCATGCTAGGCACAAGGTTGCTGGTGAAGTACCCCTTCTAAGTTCTTCGCAGTAAAAGAGAGAAAAGCCAACGGAGTTAATGGGAGTAGATGTGGGAATACGAAAGGCAGTCTGGCCTGGTTTCATGGCGAGAGTGGCAGTTTCGCACCTATCATGACCGAACATGACTCCCATGCCATAGGCTCCGTAGAGCAACTGTAGAGGGGTTAAGGATATTGATTCCTGTGAGCTGTAAGGCAGGTCCGTCATGGTGCTCATAGGAAGTAGTGATTGAAGGACTGCGGGACCACCACAGGATCTAGAAGACACCGGAAGTCCGCCAGTCCGAAATGGTAGGTAGGTAAACAGCTGTTGGTAGCTTTTGTACCAAGGCAGAGATCAATTCATGGGGTAAGGGTGTCATAGATAGTCCAGTCCATGAGGTGTCTTGAAAGTTAGCCAGTAGTAAGGCACCAATATAAGAGGGTTTCCACTCCGCTGTGAAAGGTGTATATGCACTGCAGAAATAATAAGCATATAAGGTGATAAGCTACTAGAGTCTGTCAACACATGTATGCCTGACAGGTGTGCTACGAGACATGTCTGATCAGCTTAGCGGAGAAGAGTGTGCTCGAACTATGCAAAACAACCAATTGGGGAGTTTCTGGCAGGAGGTAAAACTACTTGAAAGTCTATGTGAGAACTATCCTACTGCTACAATCCACCCTCCAGAGATCTTAATTGTGTGAAGCACCAGGTTTGACCACAGCAAGATTTACTATGTACTTTACTCTTAGGAGTTTATAACGTTTCAGCAATAAGTTTACAGTTGTTCGGTACGGTCATAACCTTACGATGCATATTGCTAGGTGTGCCCACTTAGAGTATGTCATTAACCAACCTACTTGCTTAAGTCCTCCCCTGGTTGCTTGTTTCTCATTCTTCGGCACTGATCTTGGGTGAATAAAGGGAACCTTGTCTGGAAAAAGCAGCCAAGGTTGGAAAGGGCAATCGCTACTACCGAACTGTGAACCTGAGTGGACCCTGATTCCAATTCTGATATGACTTTAGGGCTCCTCCACAACCCAGTTGTGTCTGATACTTTTTAAGCCTGGGTCTGTAGGGATGTCTATGGCATTCAATGGGAAGGACAAGGATGATTAATAGAGGGTGCCACTACCACACTCACTGATGGATATGTTGACCTTAGGCTTAGACACCCATGTGCTGGGGCACTCTCATTGTTCCATGATACAGACCTCATAGAGAATACTCTTCCACCTCCTCCAGGCGGCATACGCTTTTCAGAATTCGCCCACGAGTTTGTTGAACTATACATCTTTGGGAAGGTTGCACATTTGATTGTCAAGGTACGCAAGAAAATGTAATATTGGAATGTCCCGCACCAGAAGGTCTTCAACTGGCAGATTGTAACTACTGCAGGGGAATCAATAAAGTTGCTGCAACAGGTATACCTTGCAATATTACAGAATACAAAGTATTATTGGGAGATAATAGATGAATGCCATAGAAAAGGCATTCATAGGAGTGTATGACATTGATGGTGGGGACGATGTGGTGATAATACAGACTGCCATCCTGCTCTTTTGCGTCTATGCAAAACCGAATAATTTCACCCTGGAATTGGACTTCAGGGCACAAGACAAGCAATGATGACTGACCATTAGCCCTGTTGCTATACAAAGCCTAGAAAGCTGACGGAAAGAGGGCTACGCTTAAACCTCATGCTTTACACGAGTATCTACCCTTTCACTCTCCATCCCTTCCCCAATCTTGCTAGGTTGGTCAGCTAGGCCTTCCATGGGACCCAGTGATGGTAGACAGGTGAAGAAACTGCCCTCCAAGCCCCAAGGGATCACAGTACCTGACACACAGGATCTGTTATCCCATCCTCCAACTGCACCTCTGAATGTGACAGTGTGTCCGACATTCGCACTGCCGATTGCCACACTGAGGCCAATACCTCTCCTTGTTCCTATACCAACTCCTCCTCCGGTCCCTCCCCCTGCATAGGTACTTGATCCAGTGCCTACGCTCAGGTTGTGTGCCTGCCTGTCCAGTCTCCCAGTACCCCCTCCATGTTTGGGGTCACCACTGCTTTCGCAACCTTGTAAATCGCCAGACAAGAGGGTTGGCAGATCTTAATCCTGAAACAACTTCTTTCAGTACGTCTTGACCAGTCTCGCCAACCCCATCCCGTGGTCCTCGCTGGGCCCTAGTTGTCCCAACCACCCCAAGCCAGGTCAGTGCGGCAAGGGACCGCGTGGGTACAGCGAGTGCTTCCTCTGATGGATCAATGGATTGCTGGCTTTCTAGCTGCAAATCTGCGGAAACCTGAATTAGATAGATGTCTCACCATCCATGAGAAGATGCCAAGGAGGCCAGGGCACCTGCAGTATATTGACTGGGTAAAGTCAGGCATGGCAAAGCGATATGTGGGTATTGTAGATTATAGAAGCATGTGGGACCTGCGACCAAGGCCACTACTTGTACTAACACTCAGGAATTTCTCCAGATAAGGCAAGGGCCCCAATAGAGATGGTGTCGGAAAGTTGCCAGGTGCCTACCCAGCTGCTGGCACCTTAACCTCTAGCTGTTGATCCTCTCCCATAGGGTAGTTGAGCAGAACATAGGGAATGGTGCAACAGATATGATTAAACAGGTTATACGCAAAGGGGAACGCCGTGCATCGTGCAAGTCGGAATAAACCATCCAGCGTTGGCATCACCAGGGCAGCAGGTAATTCCAAGGACTCCAACCATGGTAGTAGTGATGGCGGTAATGATGGCTGCTCACTACCTGATCAAACCCTATACCGGGGTCTTCGTCGGGACGAGTAGAGTACTGAAAAGAAGTCAAACTCCAACCAGTGGTTGAAGGGGCTAGTCAGGGTGCTATGGGTTACCAGGAGGGCTTACCTGTCTGGGCCGTGGCACCTGCAGAGAAAGACCGAAAAGCTATGTTGTATCCCTCCCTTCCAGAGTAAGGTTACGGAACTCGCCCTCTTCTTGCCCTTCAGTGAGGTCAAGCGACAACACCTTGCATCTTGCAAGTATACCAATATCGACAAGGTAAACTTGATGATCCCCCTTCAAGAACAGGCTGTCCAGGCATAGTATCAGGGCTTGTAGTAGTTCCTTAACAGAAAAGCTGCTAAGCATACTGGTGTTCCTGTAAGTGACAACAACCCCTTGAAAAATATGGAAAGCAATGCAAGAATAGCTCCTAAGAACTTTTGGTAGTGACTAAGGAGAACAACCCTGATCTCCTGTCAAGTGGCAAGACCATGTGATGAAGTCACATCACATTGAAGAGTATCTGGACCAGATAATGGACTATGTGTTTAAGGCTAGCTCTACGGATCCAGTGGAGCTATGAGATAAGGTACAGTTCTGTCCCTTGGTAGACGTTTGGTATGCATTGACACTCCAGGAGGTCCATCCAACCGACCTGGATGATTACCTTGATATTCTTCAAAAGGTCGGTCATGTGCGGGAACACGATAACCAGTTGAGTAATCCTGTTGTCCACCTAGTCCAATGGTTACAGCTAATGGACAAGAAAGACGATAGCTCGTGGACTAGCGGAAGGTTTAAAAAGATGGAGGAACAGCTCAGGCGAACAGAAGCAGAGGTCGACCAAATCCACCAATTTCAATATCGGGAAAACAGGAAAGGTGAGGGCCTTCTCAGGATGCAGTAGCCCATAAGTAATTCCTGTGGACATTGACTGATCACTGGACAAAGCACAACCATTGCACAAAGTGCGGGAAACTTGTCGCTTCAGGGGAAAGTGTACCATGTCATTCCCAGTCCTCAGTTTGTTCAAACCAGTGCACAAATTGAAACATTTAGCCTGGTTACCAAGGCTTTGGATGCGCGCATTCGGCTAAAGCAGCTTCAAGGGCCACCTCCCACTTCCTTATAGAAGGTGCGTGAAGTGCAGCAGGTATGAACTAAGATCGGGGAGAGTGATACTGGTGGCTCAGAATATGTAAGAATCTACTTTGCTTGCAGCATAACTTTGCTACCTGTGTCTATAGATGTAACGAGCCAGCAGACATGAGCAATAACAGTTGGAACCTGCAGCCGTACAGGTAGCCAGGAGGCGACCTGGTAGGAACCGGCAGGCAAGTAAGTACTGGAACTACAGAGACCCAATGGCGCGGGCTCCGAGATGAACAGAATTGGCTGGCCTGGTACTTGGGTATCTGGGTACATGGAGAAAGCAGTGTCAGCATACTTAGGGACCTCTGAAGGGGCAGTTCGTTAGCTAGTGGGGGTAACTGGGGAAAGGTAAAAAGTATCTATACCCGGCAACGAGATAGACAGGATAACAGGGAGAAGTTGACTTGTCCGTCAGCCAAGGTTACCCTACCCTGTGGATAAGGTTACCCTGCCACGGGGTTTGGCCTACCCGGCTCAAAGTCCTGGCTTGCCCTACCTGTCAACACAAAGTCCATCAGAGAGTCCGGGAAAAATGACCAGAATGTTGGTCAGGCAAAGCCATCCATAATACTGGAATCTTGGGTTCCGGGAGATGGTATTTGGCGCGCTATACAGCTCCAAAGATGCTGTGGATTGGAGCCATTGTTCCTATCCAACGTCTCCGGCCCCGGCGTCCAGCCCGAACGTCCTGGGCAAACAGTTGCGTGGTGGTGTGCAGTCTGGCAAGGCCGGATCTCGGAAGACCTGCTTACAACACTGTATATGTCACTGCCATCCGGTCGACCATAGGCTGTTCGCCGAATATATAAGGGGGCATAGGGCCGAAGGTGGAGCACCCCCTCCAGGTTGTTTGGAGTACAACGGTCCAAATCTATCGGAGTTGGTGGGGGTTAATCATGGGGGTCCTGAAGCTAGTCCCAGGTGGTTTTGGGGGGGCTGGGAGAATTTTACACCTACCAAACCTGAAAGTGTCCCCAATGCCATAGGCTCTGAAAGCGAAGTGCAGAGACACTGAAAGCATGATTCCTACCACAGGTAAGGTGGATCCAAGGAAGTGGTCATGGGTAGTTCCCATGGGACCCCTCCGGGATCACCGTATTCGGTGGAAGACAACAGAAGTCAGAATATCGTAAACTGTAGATAGATAAACTGCTGTTACAGATTCCCACTACTCATGTTACTCCCGACAGGTAACCACCTTCGTTGGCTCTTGCGAACTGCGCTGCACTGTGTCCTAGAGCTCCACGAGTCTCTATGCTCTGCCTTAGTGTTCACACACAAGAATCAGTTTCTCACCAGCACTGAGAGTATTGGTTCTTTATTCAGTTAATACGATCCATGTTGCGGATAGGTCCTTGGCCCTAAAGCGGATCTGTCTAGTGGATAAGATTGGAGCGTAAAGGTTCTTGTATTGTAACGATCGTAAAGTAGTAGATAGGAAATAACAGTAGATGGTTGCCTGAAGAGCTAACCCATCTGTGAAAACCCAACCGTTATATAGGCCTCTTTCCACAACCCTAACCCTGCCCTGATCCTCAAGCGAGGTCAGGTTCGAAATTCATCACATGACTCCAATCAGTCATGTGCGCAAACATAAAACATCCTATGACCTCTAACTGATGCCATGTGCGAAACATAAATGAAATGCAATATAAATAACCCAACCACATGACCTACTAATGGGGTCAGGCGCACAACATAAACCAGTCTGCCTTGCCAGTAAGCCTTACCGGCCAGCCAAGACTCTCCCCATGACCTCAATTGTATGTCATGTGCGAAAAGCAAGCAACATTACCGCGCCCCATGACCTGCTAACAACGTCATGTGCGTGAAAGAATAACTTAACTGTATGACGTCCAATCGACGTCATATGTGAAACCTGTTCCTTGCTGCCGTCACCTGGCTACCACTCCTCTTACCAGATCATGACATTAGATCACCTCTCCCATATTCTCAGTCCCTGAGGATGCGTCTATCTCCTTCTCTCCCTCCTCTCCTCGATGGAGGCTGCGTACCCGCGTGTTCGCAGCTCGTGCTGCTTTAGCAAGTTGTATTCCTGGGGGTACCAGTCTTCTATTTACTTTCCGATCCATCGTTCCCGGTCTTGTCTCTCTCCCTGCTCACCCACGATCTTTTTTACTTCTCGTAGTCCGTCGACTGTCCTTTGAAGTCGTTCCACAGTTTCTGGCACCTCTGTTACGGTTTCTTTTTCCTGCGTTATCATTTCATTCTGGTTGTGGATGGTGACTCTCTAATGCTCCTTGGAGGCAAAAGAAACTTTTTCCACCCACTTCTTGCCCTGCTCCATCCTCGGAGCCTGTCGTACCTTTTCTGCTTCCCTTCTGTAGTAGGGGCGGAACCTGTGCATGCAGTTCCGCCAATCAATATGGAGGTGTCTCGGCCCTGTCCGGTTCGTTGTGGCTTCTCCCTCCTATGTTTCTTGTTGCCAGGAGTATACACACTCCTGGTCTTCGTCCGAGTCTCTTGTTCTGGTAGCCTGGGTTGGCCACCACCGCTGTCGTTGCTTTGCGTCCGGGTGTACTGTGCATGCGTCTTCGGTGCATGCTGTCCATGTCTTTTTTGCATGTTCTTTCTTCTGTTTCTCTCCCTCTTCCGCTTCTTTCTGTCCTTGCTGCACATTTCGTGTGAATTCTTCCCGGTCCTCAACCACTACCCAACCGCATTCTTCCACTTGGGTGCGGATGGTCAGTCGCTGGTTTGCGCGGGTAGCACTGATGGAAGCGGAGCATGACATGTTCAGCATTGGTAAAGTAGGTGGCTGGATACCACTCTTGATCATGTTCGGGGGAATAACTGGTCCACTTAGCACAGTATTGGAGTTTACCGCAGTGTAAGTGCGAGTCGCTTATTTCTTCGAGTTCGTATTCGTCTTCTCCATCTATGTGAAGAGGCGAAGGGGGAAGCCTTTTTTGTCAGGGAAAAGACTTTTCTTCATAGGGTTCGAGGAGGCTATGGTTGAATGTTGGATAAGTTTGTTTCATCGAGGCATGGAGGGCGAGTTTATATCCTTGTGACCTCACCCTTTCGATTATTTTAAAGGGTCCAAGTTTCTTGTAGTCCGGCTTCTTCGATAGTCTCGTGGTGCGGATATTGCGTGGTACCAACGACACCGTGTCACCAACACGAGGTTTGGGCCGGTTTCTAGTGCTTATTGCGCTTTTCTTTTGGACTCATGTGCGCCAGCATTATTTCGTCTCGTAATATGTCATCTACTTTTATCATACCGTCGGCCTGCGTTATCCCTCATGGCGCTTGCTTTTGTGCCCGATCAAGGGCAGGGTCGTATCCGTAGTTTGCAATGAGGTGTGTAGTCTTTATCGTTTCTTGTCGTTCGTTGTTGTATGCGCATTCTGCCGTGGGTAGGAAGTCTGTCCAATTGTTCTGCTGATAGTTGACGTAGGCTCGCAGATATTGTTCTAATATCACGTTCCTTCGTTCTGTTTGGCCGTACATTTGTGAGTGGAAGGACGTGCTCAAGTGTCGGCTGACACTTAGCCGTCGCATGGTTTCTTTCCACACGTCCGAAGTGAAGAGGGATCCTCTGTGGCAGGTAATATCTTTTGCTAGGCCATGGAGTCTAAAGACCTGGTCTTCAGACAGGTTGAAGAATTGTGGAGTTGTTATATCCGTTCTATGTAGTACAAAGTGCACCATTTTCGTGAGGCAGTCGATAACGACCCATATGGCATCATAATCTTTCAATTGGGGTAATCCGGTAATGAAGTCTCTTGCAATACACTGCCATGGTCTTCCTGGAGTTTCGAGTCCTTTTAGCAGCCCATAGGGTGCATGTTTGACTGTTTTCATTCACTGACATGTGTCGCAATTCTTCACATATCCTGGAATATCATCGCGCATCGACGGTCAGTAGTATGATCATTGAATTAAAGCTGTTGTTTTTGCCATTCCCCTTTGTCCCACCAGTGGAATGTCGTCATTTCTTCTTATCCTTTCTGTTTGCAAAGCTTCTTCATCTGGGAGCCTTATCTTGTCGTCATACCATAGCTATCCATTTACTTCCCAGTATAGCCCCTGGGCTACACATTTTATTAGTTTTAGGCCCCCCCTTCAAGGCCTTCTGTATCTCCTTGATTTCCTGGTCACTGGCATAGTTTCTTTTTATCCATTCTTCGTATCCATCATCATTGCTTGTGGCAGTGGTTGTTTCGTCCATGGATTCGTATCCGCGGTCTCCGTCCTCTTCTCTTGCATAGTACTTCTCTTTCGGGAGGAGTATTCTCTGTCGTTGCAACCATGTTTCCTTTTTGTCCGGAACGTACTCCGCTCTTCAAGTCAATGTGTCTCGCTTTCCTCCTTCTTTGCTGGGTCGGTATTCGATTTGCAGATGGTATTGGCTTAAAGCCTCACTCCACCTGATCTGTCGTCCATTCAGTTCCTTGGTGGTAGTAAATGCTAGTAGTCTCTTGTGGTCCGTGATGACATGGAGCACATGTTGACTTCCTAGCGTGTAGTTCCTCCAGTCTTTAACTGCTTGGACAATGGCCAAAGGTTCTTTGTCATGAATGTGGTAGTTCTGCTCTGCCTTTGACATTGGTTTTGATTGAAACGCGACCGGTCTCCATAATCCGTCCTTGCCCTGTTGGGAGAGGATACCGGAGTATACGCAGTTGGATGCATCCGTCTCGACCATGATGGGTAGTGTTGGGTCGCAGTGTTGTAATATCGAGTTCGTAGTGAGCTGTTTCCTTATATCGTCGAATGCCCCTTGTTCTTTCTCGCCCACCCCCATTTGATCCCCTTCCTGGTCGTACTATAGAGTGGTTTAGCTATCCTGCTCAACCCTTCGATGAATCTCCGGTAAAAGTTGCAAAAGCCCACAAAGCTTTGTACCCCTTTTGCACTCTTGGCTACCTTCCAGTCATCAATAGCCGCTGATTTGATGCGATCGGCTCGTACTCCTTCAGGGTTGGCGATAAATCCTAGGTATTCGACTTCGTTCATATGGAAGTCGTATTTCGAAGTCTTTAGTTTGACTTTGGCCTCCCTCAATGCCTGCAGGACATTCCGTACATCTCGGTGGTGTTGTTCCATGTTGTCTGAGTAGATGAGGGTATCGTCTAGATAGACGATACCACATATGTCCTGATATTTGCTCAACTTGGAGTTGATCCACTGTTGGAACATTGCTGGTGCATTGGATAATCCAAGGGGCATGACTCAATATTCCCATAGTCCATATCGCATCCTGAAAGCCATGTCCCATTCATATCTTTTGGCTATCCTTATATTGTGATATGCTTCGTTGATATCCAACTTCATATAGTACTTGGCCCGTCCTAGTGGGTCTAGCCCTTCATCAATCAATTGTAGAGGGTACCCGTGCTTCCGTGATACCGCATTCAGTCCCCAGAAATCCGCGTAAAGTCTCAGTTTCTTATCTTTCTTTTTGACAAATAGGAGGGGTGCCGCCCCTAAGGAGAACGATGGTCTGATCTATTGTCTGGCCAGGTTATGTTGGAGGTATTCGGGCAGCGCCTGCAACTCTTCTTCCCTTAGCGGATAGAGTTTCATGAAGCCGGCTGCCTTTCCTTCCTCTCGCTGGATCTGGTAATCTTCGCTTTTGTTTGTCAGAAGATCTGTCATTGCCTTTTCTTCGAATACGTTCCCTTAATCGTGATATTCTTTTGGGACCAGTTGCCTGCGGGCTATCTTCTTCTTCTTGGCTTCTTCCTTTACCGCTAGCTGCATGCTGATCGTTGACGCTTCTGTGATCGTTGGTCTCTCTTCTTCTTCCTCCCGTTGGTGGATCCCTGTCTGTTCCCCTGTCCGATAGAGTGGACTGAAGGTCTTTGCTGATACGAATGACGTGCTCAGGGGTTTCTCCTCCATCGTTTCGGTGACGGGGTTGTCCTTGGGGGTTCCTTGTCCGGTACTGCCGAATCCTTCCTCTCCTCTTTTGGCCTTGTCCAGGTCTGGGACTTCGCGCAGCTCCCTGGTATCGATATTCTCGATAATCATCCGGTCTATGCGATCCGCTTTTTGGATCGTATAGTCCTCATCCTTGAGGTTTATTAGCAGAACTTGTACCGCGCCCCTATAGTCCGCATCGATCACTCCTGCCCCTGTGCTAATCCTATGTCAGGCGGCCATACCACTGCGCCGAGCGATTCTTTCGTACGGTTCGGTCGAGTAGTCCTCCTGCAATTCCTGCTGGTATCATCTTTGGTCCTCTTGCGGGGACCATCCTGTCTTCCGTGCTGTACAGGTCGTGACCTGCAGCCTTCTTTGATCCTCGTGTTGGTTTCCTAGCATTCGGGTGTAACAGTTGTACCCTTATGCCTTCCTCGTGGGGGATCTCTTCATCGTGGTTGCTGTTCATATGCAGGATCTGCGTCCCCAGGTTGTTTCTGATTGCTTGTTCTTTGGGGATCGTTTCAAACATTGGGGATGTTCCCAGGCACAACTGCATACCTAGGTCGCTGTTGCAGTTGATTTGGCCTCTTTCCCAGTCGGTATTGGGATTGTGTCAATTTAGCCAGGGCATTCCTAGTGTCCCACTTTGTTCGTGTAAGTGTGCTACCGGTAACGGCATTGCTTCGTAATGTGACCCGATCTCCATTACCGCCTGTGCTGTATGAGTGATGGCGCCTGCTTTCCTTCCTTCCCTGTTGACCACGTATATGTCTCTTGGTTTCTTTATCTTCTTCACAGGTAATTCGTGGGTTTCGCTTAGGTCTCTGTCAATGAAATTCTCAGTTGCTCCTGAATCAAGCATTGCGTTCGTTTCGGTACCCTTATTGGTCATACATAGTTTTGTCTTAATCATAAGATGTTGGTTGTCCTTGTCGTAACTATTCGTGTTATTGATCCTTGCCTTCTTGACTTTTTCGTTGATGGTGGTGTCTTGTTTTTCCTGGTTGATATATGTGCAATGCCGGTGGGTTTGCCTCTTTCCTCATCCCGCAGACCACTCTTGGCTGCAGACTTTATTCCTTGCAAAGTCTCCTGCCTTTCCGTCCTCTCCGTAGCTTCAGTTTCTTGGAGTTTGGTCTCCTTTGGTCGACAGTCGCTGATGAAGTGCCCCTTCAGTCCGCGTTGACGGCCTGCATTCTCTTTTCTTCTTTTCTGGTATTCCTCGTTGGACAACTGTTGGAATCGCCTGTTCCTTCTTCCTGCTGCGTCCAAATCTATTGGATCTCGGGCTGGTGCCGGTCTTGGTCTGTTGTGCAGTCGGTAGGTCCTATTGTTGTTGTACGGCTGGGTCGGGTCTTGTGTCCCCTTGGTCTTGTTTTGAGCGTCTCTAACCAGATTGCTTTTGTCTTTTTTGTCGACGGCCCCAGCTGCAAAGCCTTCTGCTGTTCGATCGGTCTGGTCCCAGCTTATCCAGGCCTCTTGCAGCCTTCCATTGGTACTGCCCAGGAGATGGCGGTACTCCCTGTCCTCGTCGTATTCCACTTAGACGGATATTATGCGGAATTTGTGCCAGCAGTCGGAAAGGTTCTCCTTTCCCTGGCTCATCTTCTCTGGTTTGAGCCTAGGCGTTTCCTTGCCGTTTCTGTCCCCAAACTGGGTATGGAGGGTGTCTTTAAACTCCTCCCACAAGGCCCATATCCAGTCTTGTTTTCCTTCCATTTAGGGCTTTATCCATTGCCCCACCACTTGTGTTAAGCGGGACTTGGCATAGTGCACCTTAACCCTGTCTTTTCCAACTCCGTACCCCTTTACCTGGAAGTACTGTTCCAACTGACATAGGAACTGGCTCAGTTCTTTGCAGTCACCCCCATAGAGGTCCGATTCCTTTGCTTTCAGTCTTCGCTGCCAGTGGGCATTGATTGCCCGCAGGAACCTCGTCATCTGGTCGTCCTTCATCATCAGGGCCTGCGCAATAGGCCCTGTGGGCGGTGCTGGTGTTGCCGCTGCGGCAATCCTTCTTGGTCGTTGTGTTCCGTCAGGAGAACTATCTGGGGGTGGGGTTTGTTCGGGTCTAACCAGCCTTGCACCTCGTGAGGGTTGGCTTACTGCTTCGCCTAAGGCGTTCCGTACTGCTCCTAGGTTGTGAGTATCGTCTGCACGATCGATATCTCCATCGTTGTCTTGGGTGAATTCCAAGTTCTCTGCAGTTGCCATTCTGCAGTCATTAGGTGTCGCAGGAGACACAACCAAATGTTGCGGTTCCCCACTACTCGTGTTACTCGCGACAGTTGAGAACCTTGGTGGGTTCTTCCGAACTGCCCTGCGCTGTGTCCTAGAGCTCCTCAAGTCTCGGGGGCCTACCTTAGTGTTCTCACGTAAGAAGTGTTTTCTCACTAGCGCCGAGAGCAGCAGTCTTTTATTTGGTTAATACGATCCATGCAGCGGATAGGTTCTTGACTCTAAAGTCGATCCGTCTAGCGGACTAGATTGGAGCATAAAGCTTTTTGCATTATAAAGATCGTAAAGTAGTAGATAGGAAATAACAGTAGATTGTTGCGTCAAGAGCAACCTATCTGTGCAAACCCGCCATTTATATAGACCTCTTCCAGCAACCATAACCCTACACTGATCCTCAAGCAAGGTCACGTGCGAAATCCATCACATGACTCTAATGAGTCATGTGCGCAAACATAAGACATCCCATGCCCTCTAAGTGATGCCATGTGGGAAATATAAATCAAATACAATATAAATAACCCACCCACATGACCTACTAACGAGGTCACGCAAGAAACATAAACGACTCTGCCTTGGCGGTAAGCCTTACTGGCCAGCCTAGACTCTCCCCATGACCTCAACTGTGAGTCATGTGCGAAATGCAAGCAACATAAACGAGCCCCATGACCTTCTAGCGAGGTCATGTGCGTGAAAGAATAACTTAACTGTATGACGTCCAAGGGACCTCATATGTGAAACCTGTTCCTTGCTGCCGTCACCTGGATAGTGCTCCTCTAGGCAAATCGAAACAACTGCTCACGGTAGCTTCTGCAGCCAAGTAGACATCGATGCATATGCGAAGGGTGTCATAGATAGTCCTGTTCGTCTGGTGTCTTCACTGTTAGCCACTGGCAGGACCCCTATATGAAGAAGTGTTCCCCCTGGTAGGAAAATGGCAATGGGCCGCAGAACTGATACCCACATAAGGTGAACGCTGACCACAGTGTGTCGACACATGCGTGCCCAATGGGTGTGCCAGGAGACATGTCGGACAAACCTTGGAGGAGTACAGTGTCCTTGAACAGTTGGAGTAAACTGATGGAGGACTTTGAGGCACAGGATAAAACCACCTGAAAGTCAAATCGAGAACCACCCTACTCCAACAATCAATCTTCTCGGGACCTTAACTGAGTCCAGCATCTGGCTTAACGATATTAAGTTCTACGGCTTACTTTGCTCTTAAGTCCGAGTGAACTTTTGGCAATAAGTTTAAAGTTGTTCCTTGTGGTGGTAACCTTGCGATCCATCTTCCTAGGGGTATCCCCGTTACAGTTTATCATTAGGCGACCTACTCGCCTAAGCACTCTCCTGATTAATTGTTTTCTGACCTTCAGCACGGACCTTGCGTAAACAGGGGTAACAATGCCCAGAATGGGTAGCTCCGGGTGGAAAGCGCAATGGCCAGCACCGAGTTTCAGCCCAGAATAGAATCCACTTTGTATTTAGACCTTGCCCTCGATGAGAACACTGCTAACATGTTTTGTGCAGCGGTTTTCACTGATGTTGGAGGTATTTAATGGGATGGCCACCCATTGCACTTAGAGGCCGCTCCTATTCAGTTACTAGATCAATGTGATGATCTTATAATTGCAGACCCTCGCACTGTGGTGTTTTCATTCCTTCAACATTGTGCCCTTGTCCACAACATGGGCCCGCCCCCGTTGCAAGCTGTCCCCTTTAGGCATGTCTCACGTGAGTCAGTCGAACCTTACAGCATCTGGAAGGTATCGCGGTCACTCGCGGAAGCCAAGCGAGAAATGCAAAACCTGAACAATCAGCAGCAGCAGGGGTTCTGCAAACAGATTACCACGGCCGCAGTGGAAAAGATGAAAGTGGAGCAGGAGGTATATCTGCGCATGATGAAGGACCAGAATGCATTGCAGGATTCAGTGGCAGTGTTGGAAGAGGCCTTCCCTGGAGAGCATAGTATTAACACGGAGAACGACGGGATGATGATAGAGGTGCCGCCCCTGCTGTAACGACCCAGCATACATGAGCTATGGTAGCCGGAACCTACACCCATACAGGTAGCCCGGAGGCGAACTGGTAGGAACCGGCAGGGAAGTGAGTACTTGACCTATGGAGACCCGATGGCCCGGGCTCCGAGATGAGCGGACTTAGTGAGCACAAGTATTCAGATACATGGCTACACCCGAGATTGGTGTCAGCGTACTTAGGGACCTATGAAAGGGCAATACACAGCTAGGCTGGGTAATGTAACGGGGGCACCCCTAGGAAGATGGATCCCAAGGTTGCGACCGCACCAAACAACTTCAAACTTATCGCCAAAAGTTCACACAAATGTAAGAGTAA
>PYWC01000005.1:2582076-2664187 GCA_003182015.1 Tuber magnatum
ACCCTACCCTCAGGACTGGGTTACCCTGCCTTGAGGCTTGGGTTACCCTGTTCAAGGACCTGAGTTACCCTACCTTTCAACGCGAAGTCCCTCGGGTAGTTTGGGAAAAATAACTGGAATGTTTGTCACACGACGCCATGCAGAATACTAGAATCTGGAGTTCTGGGAGATGCTATTGGGCGAGCTACGCAGCTACAAAGGAGCTGTAAATTGGAGACCTTATTCCTATCATGCCCTTCCGGCCCCGCCTTAAGGCCCGGACGTCATGGGTGAAACGGTTGCGTAGTTGTGTGCAGTCTAGCAAAGAAGTACCTTTGGAGACCTGCTTGCAACAGCGTATATGTTCCTGCCGTCCGGTCGACCATAAGCTGTTCCCAGGACATATAAGGGGGCATGGGGTGGAAGGTGGAGTACCTCCTCCCAGTTGCTTGGCGTAAAACAGACCAAAACCCACGGAGTTAACACGAGTTAACGGTAGGGGTCCCAAAGGTGGTGCTGGGTGGTACTGAGGAGACTGGAAGGGTTTTACACCTACCAAACCTAAAAGTGTCCCCAACGCCATAGGCTCGAAAAGGGAAGTGCAGAGACACTAGAAGCATGATTCCTACCACAGGTGAGGTGGATCCGAGGGGGTGGTCATGGGTAGCGCCCATTGGACCGCTTCCGAACCACCGTATCCTGCGGAAGACATCGGAAATCCGAGATTCGTAAATAGTAGATAGATAAACTGCGCAGGGCAGCTTCCGGGGTCAAGTAGAAATCAATGCGCATGGGAAGGGTGTCATAGATAGTCTAGTTCAGCAAGTGTCTTGACAGTTAGCCACTGGCAAGTCTCCAATGCGCAGAGGTTTTCACTCCGGCCGACAGAATCGAGATGCGCCGCAGAAATGATATGCACACATGATGAACGCTGACTAGAGAGTGTCGACACACGCATGCCTGAAAGGGGTGCCAGGAGACGTGTCGGACCACCCTTAGCGGAGAAGGGTGTACTTGAATAGTTGGAGTAAAGTGATGGGGGAGTTTCTGGCATAAGATAAAACTACCTGAACATCGATGCGAGAACTCTCCTACTCCAACAATCAATCCTCTCGAGACCTTAATTGAGTGGAGCGTCAGGCTTAACGATATTAAGTTTTACCGTCTACTTTACTCTTACATCTGTGTGAACTTTAGGCGATAACTTTGAAGTTGTTTGGTGCGGTCGCAACCTTGGCATCCATCTTCCTAGGGGTGCCCCCGCTACACCCACTTCCACTCGTCCACACTAAGCTCTAAAACTCCCTGGTGGAATTCGCCATGAGAGGCAGAGATGAGCAATTGAGTACGTACCTAAGCCAAGTGGGTATACAAATCCTGGTAAGTCTCAGGGGAGAAGGCTACAGCCCCAGCTTTTCCTTAACAATAGCATCAATAGGCTCTCCTTATATGGCGTCCTCAATCAGCCGCAGTCAGTCTAGAAGCCCAGCACTTGGACCAACTGATAGACGTTGTGTTAAGAAAAGGACGTCAAAACCAAAGGGTATCACGGCGCCAGATATGCCTAACGCTACTCCTTGCCTCATACCCACCCCTATCATTCCCGCCGCAACACCGGTAGTTGCAACTCCCATACCTTCCGTTGTGGGCCCAGGACCCATTCCTCCCATCATTGCTCCCAGATCCACACCACTGGCGGTCCTGTTGCCCGTGTCAGACCCCTCTCCTAGCTCGTCCTTCTGACCACTCCAGGCAGCGTCAACCGGGTTTTTTGAACAGGTATGGTGAGAGCAATAGCGAGCGCCTACGGCTCCATTGTGGGCAACTCCAATCGCTGGACCCGGGACACCTGCCTGCTCTGTTCCCTGGGTACTAGTGATCCCCTCTACCTATTCAAAGCCAACCCTTCCCTCACCACTCGCCACGATTATGAGTGGCGAGTTGGATACCCAAGACGGGTTCTGTTTATTGAACAGCAAATCCGTAGAGACCCACATGAAGTGGATTTATTACCACTCATTTGGGTGCAGTGAGGTACCCCGGACCCAGGTGAAGCATGGAAGAAGGGAGAAGGAAGGAGATGGATGACCAACATGTAGGCATTGTGGATCATAGAGTCATGCTGGTCCCGCAATGCAACCCCTGACCTGTTCCGAGCATCAGGCATTTCTGTAGCTAACCCAGGTGGCTCCAAACCCAACTCCTGAGAGTGAGAGATGCTCTGTTGCACCACCGGTATCAGTACCATCAGGAGTTAACCTCCGCGAGGATGGGAATCAAGATGGCTCGGAATAACGGTTTGACGGGTATGACTGAGGATGGGAAACCTCTAGTGGAAACGCCACGGGTAGTGGAGACACTAATGTGCCACCTCGTGGTGGTACAGCGGGAGCGGGTGGAGATCCAAGAGACACTGACCATGACTGTTCAGATGATAATGATGGGGATTCTTGCCCTGGTTTAGCCCCATTTCTTGGCCCTCAATAAGAAGACTAGAGTGATGAGAAGAAATGACGGTGGGACCGCCGTGCTGAGAAGCCAAAGTGGGAAATCTGGCGCAGATTGACCTCGCGGGCATCCTCCAGACAGCGGCGGAAGAAGGCGGAAAACCTGAGTGGCATTCCAGCATTTAAGAGAAAGGTCAGCGAACCTCCGAGGTTTCTTTCATTGGTGGAGCTTAAGTTAGAGTATTTTGCTAGGTGCAGGTTGACCGATATGGCCAAGGTAAACCTGGTGATCCCCCTTTTAGAAGACAGCGTCCGAACATGGTATCTCAGGCTACACATCTACATTAATAAGGAGGCAGCCAAGTGGACTGGCGTTCTTGTTAATAACGGCAACTGGTTCAGAACATGGGAAGGATTGTGGAAGTGGCTCGGAGGAGGTTTCGGCGCTAACTAACTAGAATGAGACCGATCCCCTGTTGGGTGGCAAGACCAAGTGAGGAAGCCACATCAAAGTGATGAGTACCTGGACAAGATGACTGACCACATGTATAAGCTTGCCTATACAGACCCAGTGCAGGAACGAGAGAGTGTACTGTCGGGTATCACCCAAGAGGTCCTGAATGCATCGGCACTCAGAGAGCCCCATCCCACCGACTTGAACGACTGCCTTGATCTTCTTCAGAAAGTCAGACACATGCTGGAAGACAACCCTGGGTTTAGTCACGGTGTTACCCACCTGGTTCAACGGTCTTAGCCAACGGATAAGAAGGATGATATGTCATCAACTTCACGACGGTTTTAAACAGACGGAAAAAAGGTTTAGGCAGACAGAGCCCGAGGCCTGCCAAACCTACTAATTTCAATGCCGGGAAACGGGTAAAGGCGGGAACTTCTGAATATGCAATGGTACGCAAGGAAATCCCGTCAACTTTGACAGAACGTTGGAGAAAGCACAACCAGTGCATCAGGTGTGGACAAATGACTCAATTCTGTAGAAACTATTCTGTGGCATGCCCAGTCGTTAGTTCATCCAAATGGGCTCGCCCGTTCAAATGGCCAGCTCCACTGAGTGCGCACTGGGGAAAGGACAAGAGGCCAAAGCCCATCGAAGCGCCACCTACAGCGTTCTCACCAATGATACTTGAAGTCCAATAGGCATTACCTCATATTATGGAGGTTGATACTGGCCAGTTATAATAGGTAAGAACCCATTCTGCCTAAGGTATAACCTTCCTAACCCGTATCCATAGACCCAGTAGGGATGGATGGAAAGGAACCCCAGAACTGGCTTCTGGGATGGGTAAGTACCTCTCGACTGCATGAACGACCCTGATAACAACTACACCCCGGTGGTGTGGGCAGATAGATGTTGAGGGCCATATACGGTGCACCAGGCTATCTCTCCTTTGTTGCGTTTCTGGTTATTTCATTTATTGCACTTATATAAATTTCTTTTAGGATTTCTTTAGCTGGATGTGCAAGTCATAGGACATTATTTCGTCTGAGCCTGGGTGAGGTCTTACTGGGGGAGGGAGTCGACATTGGGGAAGCAAGGATGCTTCGCTTGGAACCAGTCCAACAGTGCACCCCTACCCAACTCGGGGAAACTTGTTAAGTTCATTACGAGCCAAATTGGTTCAGGCTGGACTTGATCAAATAAACAGTGTTATTTCCAAGTTTGCTGAACGTGGATTTAGTACCCAAAATCACGCTGGAATGATAGTAAACACCCTGGCGATTGATAAATCAAATCCCAATCCCTTAACGTTTACGGAGCCGTTGTTGCCACTCTTGTATCGAAAGGCCAGAGACCAAAAGATTTGCTAGGCCAAGATGACTAAGTCCCCAAGACAAGCGAAGAGGCAGAACTATGACAACTTGCCTAGTGATACCAAGTCTATACACCTGTAGGTAAAGTTAGACCGGAAGATAGGGGCTAGACAGATAAGCACTAAAGCACTCCTGCTACTCGATAGTAGAGCTACTGGGTGGGTGCTTAGTGGTCGATGGGTTACGCAGACTCAGGCACCTTGTGTATGATGAAAGGTACACATACCGATCAGTGACGGGAGCAGTAATCACATTCCTGGGTCAGGTCTGCACTATACGAAATTATTGAAGATGAGAATAGGAAACTACTATAATGGGTTGTGCTTTGAAGGCGTGGATATATCTGACACCAAGGTGAATGGGTACCTCCCTATGTCTTGGTTGAAGGAGCGTAACCCCAACATGGATTGGAACACAAGATCACTGACCAGGCGGTCATATTTCTGGAAGGCGAACTGCCTGGCAGAGCAGGGGCGGTTAGTGCTCATGACCAAGGAAGAATTACTAGCCGAAGACCCTAGTAATATGTACCTATCGGGAATTGTACAATTCTCGAATAAGAAAGGTACCGACATTACACTTAAGCTGCTCCAGGAGGATACGGACTATGGCGATATCTTCAGTCAAGAATGGATTGAGGCACTGCTTGAGCAGTCCCAGTATGGCCACACGAGCAAGTTGCAACCCCGGACTCAGACTGGATTTGGACCTATCTATTGGTCATCAGAAAAGGTGCTTAAGGCACTCCGTAAATATGTTAATGAAATGCTGCCAACAGGAATGCTATGGCGATCCACTTCGTCAGCAGCAGCCCCTATCCTGTTTGTGCCAAAACCAGATGCTATGCTACGATTGGTAATAGATTACCGAGCGCAGAACAAAATCATGGTTAGCAGTAAGTATCCTGTACTGCTGATGTATGAACTACGTGATAGGTTAGAAAAAGCCGCTGTGTTCACCAACTTGCCCTTGTAGAGCGGCTACTACGTTGCGAGGATGCCAGAAGGTAAGAAATGGAAGACGCCCTTCCGGTGTAGATATGGACTACATGAATACCCGGTCATACCATTTGGCTTATGTAACGCAATGGCAACTTTCCTGCCCG
This sequence comes from Tuber magnatum, assembly GCA_003182015.1. Lineage (NCBI taxonomy): Eukaryota > Fungi > Ascomycota > Pezizomycetes > Pezizales > Tuberaceae > Tuber > Tuber magnatum. Next base: position 2,587,438 of record PYWC01000005.1, read on the forward strand.
TGATTAACTAGGTCTTCGAGTCGCTCATGGGTGTGGGAGTCATTGTCCACAGGGCCTACATCCGGATCTAGTCGGAAACTATTGCAGAGCATGTCGCTATGGTAAGACTTGTGATGGAGAAATTGCGGAATGCCAGACTATGTGTAAGCATGAACAAGTCCACTTTCCACCTGCGGGAAGTTGAATTCCGTGGATACAACAGCTCTGACATGGGGATCTCCATGTTGTCAGGGAAGGTGCAAGGAATTAGCTATTGGGTCCGTCCGACTTGGGTCGTTATTGTTCCAAGTGTTTGGGGCTCTGCCAACTTCTAGCGTCAGTTCAGAGAAGGTTTCAGCAAGATAGCCAAACCTCTAACAGACTTGACAAAGAAGGATGTCCCAGGGGAATGGACAGCTGTTTGTGTGCAGGCCTTCAACCATTTAAGGTGGGCGTTTACGTCCAAAGCCATCCTAACAAATTGTGACCCGGAACGGCCAACCCGGCTGGAAACCGACCATGGTGACTTTACATTAGGGGCCGTCCTCTTCCGGTTCTGTTAAGATGAGAGACAGCATCCATGGCCTATCATAGTCGCAGGTCGCACCCAGTAGAGGTTAATTATGATATCCACGACAAGGATATGACTGCCATTGTGGTGGGATTCAAGAAGGGGGATTATCTGCTACGCTCAGTAATGGACCAGTGGGTGATCTATATGTATTATAAGAGTTTGAGGTACTTTAATAGAAACAAGGTCTTCAACCGGAAGAAGGACTGCTGGGCTGAGGGCCTGGAATCATTTAACTTCAAGATAGGTTACCGAGAAGGGCGGTGGAATGGCAAGGCGGATGCTTTGCTGCAGCATAGGGACCACCGCTGTGAAGGAGGGAGTAATTTTGCGCCTCTATCATTTTTTCATTCTAGCCAGTCAGTTGGGAGTCAGGAATGCGACATCTTAAGACCACAGGTGTTGTAGGTCTGCCCGCGATTTCCGCTCCAGTCCTACTTTTTGGATCAGCTGTGGATAGCGATAAAGGAAGGCCAGGAATACTTAAGAATCCTGAAGGCAACGGCTGCCGGTGTCAAAGAGGTTGACCGATACTTCAGGACGGAAAAAGGCTTACTCCTGTACCAGTCCCGGTAGTATGTTCACCAGGGTCAGAATCTGAAGCAGAAAATCAGGGAGGCTGAACCTGACTCCCGAATCGCCAGACGCTACGGGACTTACAAGACTATTGGCAGGGTTAGGGCTCACTTCTATCGGTCTAAGATGGATGAGCACATCACCGACTAACTGCGGACATGTGATGCATGCCAAAGAAAGGAGTCTATCAGGCACAAGAAGTTTGGTCTGCTGGAATCTATTGATGTTCCTATGTGGCCATTGATAGCGATTTGGATGAACTTCATTGTAGCACTGCCAGAGTTCGAAGAGTATACCATGGTCTGGGTCATAGTAGACAGATACTCGAAAATGGCACACTTCATACCCCTGACCAATGAGGTACTGATCCAGGAGCTTGCCTTGATATTCCTGCAAGAGGTTTGGCACCTTCATGGACTCCCAGAGTCAATCGTATCTGCGCCGGATAGCCGATTTACATGTAAGTTCTTGATGAGTCTAATGCACTTGTTGGAAGTAAAACTAAACCTTTCCACTGCATTCCACCCCAAGACTGATGGGCAAACCAAAAGGGTAAATCAGACAGGGAAGCGGTACTTGTGTAGCTACTGCTCCTACCAACAGGATGATTTGGTTTAGCTACTACCGCTAGTGGAGTATGCATACAACACCTGAACATCAGAATCCACCAGGTTGTCGCCGTTGGAGATCAATCATGGGTTTAACTTAGCGACAAACTGGTCAAGTGTGGTGTCTGATGATTAAGGAATCCACCCTAGCAGTGAGCTCTAGGTTAAGGAATGGGAAGGAACATGGTGAGAGATGCGAGAAATGATTCAACAGGAACAGGAAAGGCGACAGAAATGGCACGACCAGAAAGTATTGCCATCGTAGGACCATATTACCTTACAGATTACGGCCGCTGGGCGGGCAAAGAAACGGGATGGTGTGTGGTTAAACCGAAAGAACATCTGTAGAAAGCATCCTATGGAGAAGCTGAACCAGCGGATATTAGGACCTTTCGCCGTTAAACGGTGGCTACGTAACCGAGCCTAGCAACTCCAACTGCCTACCGGATCCAGTATCTACCCGGTTTTCAATGTCATGTCGCTCGAACCATGCCATGATGATCTGCGATCAGGTAGAGTCAAGGAGGTCCCTACCCCGGACCGTGGGGACAATAAGCCAGGTTACCTTATTGGGGCTGTGGTAGATAGTCACTGGTACGGTGGAGCAAAGATAAGGTTTCTGTCATGCTTGGTGCAGTACCTGGTTTCCTGGGAAGTCTACCGGGCTGCGGCGAACTCATGGTAGCCCTATGAGGTGTTGGAAAGGGACAGGCTTATAGTCCATTCTGGATTTCCAACAAATATATCGGTCCAAACCCAGGAACCATAGGGTCTTGGGGGAATCGAGTGGGGGAAATAAGAGCCAAAGGTAATAGTCCAGGACAGACTGTAGATAAGACAGGAGTGATGTAATGACCCAGCACAGATGGGCTATGGCAGTCGGAAGCTACGCGTATATAGGTACCCAGGAGACGAACTGGTAGGAACCAGCAGGCAAGTAAGTACTTGACCTTACGGAGACCAGATGGCTCAGGCTCTTAGAGGAATGGAATTAGCTGGCCAGGTGCCTTGATACCTGGGTATAGGCAAAAAGCGGTCTCAGCATACTTAGGGACCCCTGAAGGGGCAGTTACTCAGCTAGTGCGGGTAACTGGAGAGAGGTCAGAAATGTTTATCCCCAGCAATGGGATAGACTGGGTAACAGGGGGGAGTAATCTTGTCCGCCAGACAAGGTTACCCTACCCTCAGGATCAGGTTACCCAGCCATGAGGCTTGGGTTACCCTAGGCAAAGTCCTGAGTTACCCTAGCTTTCAACCCAAAGTGCCTCCCAGAGTCCAGGAAAATTGACCGGAATGTGGGTCATACGAAGCCAGGGATAATAGTGGCATCTGGGGTTCCAGGATATGCTTTTGGGCGAGCTATACTGCTCCGAAAACCCTGTGAATTGGAGACCTTATTCCTCTCCAACCCCCCCTGCCTCGCCTTGAGGCCCGCATGTCATGGGGAAGCGGTTGCATAGTTGTGTCCAGTCTGGCAAAGCTGGATCTTTGCAGACCTGGGGACAATACCGTATGCCTCGCTGCCGTGCGGTCAATCCTAGGGTATTCGCAGGATATAAACGGGCGTGTAGGGTGAAAGGTGGAGGACCTCCTACAAGTTTTTCGCAGTAACATGGAACAAGACTGACGGGGTTAACGAGAGTTAACCGTGGGGGTCATTCTGGCAGTCCCGGGTGCTGCCGCCCCGGCCGGGGGAACTTCACACCTACCAAACCTGAAAGTGTCCCCAACACCATATGCTCTGAAAGGGAAGTGCAGCGACACTGAAAGCATGATTCCTACCACACATAAGGTGGATCCAAGGTGGTGGCCATGGGTAGTGCCCGTTGGACCCCTCCCGGCTCGCTGTGTGCTGTGGAAGACAAGAGAAGCCCAAGAATTGCAAATAGTAGATAGGTAAACTGCTCATGGTAGCTTCCGGGATGGAGTAGAGATCAATGCATATGCGAAGGGTGTTATAGATAGTCCAGTTCATCCGGCGTCTTGACTGTTAGCCACTGGTAATATGCCAATGGGAAGAGGTTTTTACTCCAGCGGGCAAATTAGAACTGCGCCGCAGAAACGATACCCGAATAAGGTGAACGCTGACTAGAGTGTGTCACACATGCATGCCCAAAGGGTGTGCCAGGGGACGTGTCAGACCACCCTCAGCGGAGAGGGGTGTGCTTGAATAGTGGGAGTAAACTGATGGCGGAGTTTCTGGCATAAGATGAAACTACCTGAAAGTCTATGTGAGAACTCTGCTACTCCAACAATCAATTCTCTCCAGACATTAATTGAGTGAAGCGTCAGGCTTAACAATATTAAGTTTTACTATTTACTTTACTGTTACACCTGTGTGGACTTTTGGCGAAAAGTTTGAAGTTTTTCAGTGCGGCTGCAACCTTGGGATCCATCTTCCTAGGGGTGCTCCTGTTGCAATAGACCTCCAAGGTGAGGAGGGAAACAAACCTCGGAATCAGTTCTGGGATGCTTACGGACTCCTTGACAGTCTAGACACCGACGGTACTTGCCATAGCGAAGGGGTGTGGACAGATAGATATTGCAGGCCGTCGCCAGTGGACTGGTTTATCATATCCTGGTTGGACTTCTGGTTACTTGCTTAGTTCTTGTTCTAAGTATTTATATTAGGATTTACTGAACTGGGTGTACAAGTCTTAGGAGAATATTTCAGTTGAGGGTAGGCAAGGTGTTGTTAGAGGAGATGCGCAATATGTGAAAAGATATGGGATACTTCCATTGTAACTGAACCGACACCGGACCTCTACCCAGCTGGGGAAATTGTCATCCTCGGTACCAGAGGAGTTGGTTCTGGCAGGACTTTATCAGACAAGCAGCAGTATTTCTCCTTTTTACCCGAGCAGAGTTTAGTATCCGGAATCATACCAAAGTGATAGCAAAGAGCATGGTGAGTTCGACAAAGGAACCACTAACTCCATAATAGTTACTGACTGAGTGTGGCGCCCCTTGTGTCAAAAGGCAAGAGACTCGGAATTATTAACCCCAGTAACCTAGGTCTGCAGAACAAGTGAACAGGTAGGAAAGATGACCACTTCCCCCCTCATATCAAGTCTGATCACTTAGGAGACAAGTTAGACCAGAAGATCGGGGCTAGAGAGTTAAGTGCTGAAGCATCCCTGGTACTGCATAGTAGGGTTACTAGGCCAGGGGTTACAAGTCAATAGGTCAAACAGGCTCTGACATCCCATATACAGCCGGAGGTACACGTGCTGATAAGCAATGAAAGCCATAATCATGTTGTCAGTTTGGTCATGCACTGTACCAAGTCCTTGGATAGCAGAATAGCCAACTGGAGGAACAAGTCCCGCTTGGAGGTTGAATATATGCAGGACAAAAAGGTCAGTTGGTACCCACCGATACCATTGGTGAAGGACCATAACCCTAGTATAATCTGAATAACAGGATCGCTGACCCGGCACTCAGACATACACAACGCTCATTGACTGGCAGAGTCATGGCACTTGGTAGTCATGGCGGACAAGTAGTTGATAGCCAAAGGCTCTCGTAATGTCCACTGGTCGAGGATTGTACAATTGGCGGGCAAAGAAGGGGGTGACCTTATGGTCAAGCTGCGCCAGGAATACAAAAACAAGGGGGACATCTTCAGTCAACAATGGATTAAGTTTCTACCAGAACAAGGGAAAAATGGCCATACAATTTGGTTGCAGGCTGCAAATGTACCTGCGTTTGGGCCTCTCCATTGGTAATTGGCAAAAGCTCTTCTGGGACTGCGGGAGCATTTCAATATGATACTACAAACTGGACTGCTACTGTTATCAGGTTGCTCTGGGGCAGCCCTTACTCTATTTGTACCAAGGTCAGATGGCACATTAAGGTTATTAATAGGCTATGGAGGGCTCCACAAGATCAGGGTGAGGAGTAAGTACCTACTTCTGTTGATAAAGGAACACAGAAGAAGACTAGTAAAAGCCACTGTGTTCACTAGTTTGATATAAAAAGCAGGGACCGCCTTCTGAGTATAGCAGCAGCGCAGGAATAGAAGGCTACCTGCTAGTGTAGATACGGCCACTACGAATACAGCAGTCATGACATCTGTGTTTAGTAAAACCCCTGGCAGGGTTCCAGAGGACGATAAATGAGATCTTTCATGACCTGTTAGATGAAGGTGTTATTCTATACACAGATAACCTCCTGATCTACGCTGAGACCATGGAGGTCCAGGTAGCACTTGGGAGTCAGGCGATGGAAAGGGTGCTGAAAGCAAAACTGTTCGTAAGTAAGAAGAAGTCAGGTTTCCAGCAGTGGGAAGTCAAATTCTGTGGACACAAGATCTCGGACATGAGGATCTCTCGGCTGTCAGGGAAGGTGCAGATAAAGTAGGAATTAGGCAGCTCTAATATGGGCCGTCGACGTTCAAGGATCTATGGGCTTTGCTAACTTCTATCATCTATTTCTACAGGCTTTGAGTACGATAGGAAAACATCAGGTGGATATGACAAAGAATGATACCCGACAGGTGTGGACACCTGCTTGTAGCCAGGCCTTTAATCCTTTGAAAGAAGCATTTACGTCCCAACCTGCCCTAGTACATTTTGACCGTGAACGGCTGCTAGCTGCAAACCAACTCTGCTGACCTTGTCTGAGAGGGGGTCCTTTGCCCATTCTGTGACGTTGAGGGTTGGTGTCTAGTGGCCTATAATAGTCAGAAATGTCACCCTGTAACGGGGTCACCCCTAGGAAGATGAATCCAAAGGTTGCCCCCATACCGAACAACTGCAAACTTATCGCTAAAGGTTCACGCAGATGTAAGTGTAAAGTAAAGGGCAAAACTGAATATCGTTAAGCCTGACAGTTCACTCGATTAAGGTCCCGAGAGGCTTGACTGTTGGAGTAGGAGACTTCTCGCATAGACTTGCAGGTAGTTTTATCTTATACTAGAAACTCCCCTATCAGTTTGCTGCAACTATTCGAGCACACCATTCTCCGCTAAGGCCGGTCCGACATGTCTCCTGACAGACGCTTTGGGCATGCATGTGTCGACACAATGTAGGTGGCATTCACCTTATGCAGTTATTGTTGCCGCGGCGTGTTTCCGTTTTGCCCGCTGCAGTGAAAACCTCTGCGCAGCGGCATCTTGCCAGTGGCTAACAGTCAAGACGCCGCATGAACTAGACTATCTATGACACCCTTCCGATATGCATGGATCCCTACTTGACCCCAGAAGCTACCCGGAGAGGTTTGTCTATCTACTATTTACCAGTCTTAGGCTTCCGGTGTCTTCAGCCCGATACTGTGGTCCAGGAGTGATCCAATGAGTGCTCCCCACGACCACTACCTCGGATACACCTTGCCTGTGGTAGGAATCATACTTTTAGTGTCTCTGCACTTCCCTTTCAAAGCCTATGCCATTGGGGACACTGTTGGGCTTAGTAGGTGTAAAACTCTCTCAGTCATGACGGCACTACCGGGGACTACCCTTGGAATCGCCATGGTTAACACCCGTTAACTCCATCAGTCTTGGTCCGTTTTACTCTAAACCACTTGGAGGGGTTACTCCACCTTCCACCCTATGCTCGGCTATATATCCTGCGAACAGCCTGCGGTTGACCGGACGGCAGCGATATATACGGTATTGCATGCAGTTCGCCACAGTTTCCTGTTGGCTAGACTGCGCACAACTACACAACCGTTTGCCTATGACGTCCTGGCGTCAAGCGGAGGCCGGAGGGGTATGATAGGAATAATCTCTGCATTTTACAGCTTCTTCGGGGCTGTAGAGCTCGCCTAATAGCATCTCCCGGAACCCCAGATTCCAGTATTGTGCATGTCTTTGCATGACAAACATTCCAGTCATTTTTTCCAAACTCCGCGAGGCACTTTGCATTGAAAGATAGGGTATCTCAGGACCTTGGGTAGGGTGACGCAAGCCCCATGGTAGGGTAACCTGATTCTTAGGGTACGGTAACCTTGTCTGGTGGGTGAGTTAACTTTTCTCTGTTACCTGGTCTATGCCGTTACCAGTAGTAGACACTTCTGACCTTTCCTCAGTTACTCCGCCTTGCTGAGTCACTGCCCCTTCAGAGGTCCTTAAGAGCGCTGACACTCCTCCGGGGTGTACCCAGGTCCTAAAGTACCTGGCCTGCGACTTCTGTTCATCTTGGAGCCTGGGCCATCGGGTCACCGCAGGTCAAGTCCTTACTTGCCTGCCGCTTCCTACCAGTTCGCCTCCGGACTACCTGTATGGGTGTAGGTTCTGACTGCCATAGATCATGTATGCCAGGTCATTACATCACTCCACTCTTCTCTACGGTCCGTCCCGAAGCGTTAGCATCGTCTCTTATTTCCCCGACTCTATTCCCTTAAGACCCTATGTTCCCTCCGCTTAGACGGATATCTTTGGTGGAAATGTAGAATGGCCTGTAGGCCTTTTCCTTCTAGCATCTCGTAGGCCTCCCATGAGTTCTTCCCAGCCCCATAGCCTTCCCCTGAAACCAGGTACTGGACGAAGGGTGATGGTAACTTCGCCTTTGCTCCACCATACAATCCACTGTCCGCAACAGCTTCCATAATGTAACTTGGCTCATTGTCCACAAGCTCCTGGCTAGAGACTTCCATAACCCTACCTGATCCCGGATCCTCGCGGTATGGTTGTTGCAATGTGACATGAAAAACCCCCTAGATGCACCATCAGGTGCGGAATTGGAGTTTGTCAGCCCGGTTACCCACGCGGAGTTTGACCACGAAAGGTCCAAATGTCTGGTGGTCCAGCTTCTCTATTGGACACTTTGTGCGGATGTTCTTGTGGTTTAAGATCTTGCGGTCTGCTTTCCTTGCCTGCCCCGTAGCCACATCTTCCAACATAACATAATCCAGGGATGGCAGCCTTTTCTGGTGGTGCCTTTTCCTTGCCTTTTCTGTGCCTGTTGAATCGTTCCTCTAATCTCTTGCCAGGTTCCTTCCCATTCCTTAACCAAGAGCCCACTGCTAGGGTGTATTCCTTGATCATCAGACACCACACCGGACTAGTTTGTCCATGGTTTAAACACATGGTTGATCTCAAACGGTGACAACCTGGTGGATTCTTCTGTCCAGGTATTGCATGCATACTCCGCAAGGGGTAGCTGCGCAACCCAATCAGCCTGTCGGTATGAACAGTAACTACGCAAGTCCTACCCCAGTGTCTGATTAGCCCTCGCAGTTTGCTCATCGGTCTCAAGGTGGAATGCAGTCGAAATGTTTAGTTTCACTTGCAACAAGTGCTTTAGACGCAATTTGGAACTAGGATGTGAATCAGCTATCGCGATCAGAGATGATTGACTCTGGGAGTCCATGCAGGCGCCAAACTTCCTTCCGGAATATCAAGGCAAGCTCCTTGCTTGGTACCTCGGTGGTGAGGAGTATGAAATGTACCATCTTCGAGAATCTGTCTACTATGACCCAGATCTTGGTATACTTTTCGAACTCTGGCAGTGCTACAATGAAGTCCACTGAAATCGTTGTCCACAGCGGCATAGGAACATCAATTGGTTCCAGCAGACCAAACTTCATGTGCCTGATGGACTTATTTCTTTGGCATGCATCACATGTCCGCAGGTAGTCGATGATGTGCTCATCCATCTTAGGCCAATAGAAGTTAGCCCTAACCATGCCAATAGTCTTGTAAGTCCTGAAGTGTCCCACAATTCAGGAGTCATGTTCCGCCTCGATGATAGTCTGCGTCAGATTCTGACCCTTGGGGACATAGAACCTGTGCGTGTACAGGAGTCACCTCTTTTGCGTCATGATGTGTCGGTGGACCTCTTTGTCACCGGCAGCCGTAGCCTTCAGGATTCTTAAGTATTCCTGGTCTTCCTTTATCGCTATCCACAGCGGATCTAAAAAGGAAGACTGGAGCCGAAATCCCTGGCACAGCTTCAACACTTGTGATCGCAAGATGTTCCGTTCCTGGCTCCCAACCCACTGTCCAGAGTGAAATGATGACCGTGGCGGAAAATGACTCCCCCCTTTGGGGCGGAAGTCCCTACACTATGACAAAGCATCTGCCTTGCCATTCAACCGTCCTCCTCGGGAAACTACCTTGAAGTTGACCGGTTGCAGGAACCCAGCCTAGCGGTGCTACCCATGGATGAGCACCTTGGTACTATTAAAGTACTCCAAATTCTTATGATCTATAGAGATCACCAATTGGTCCATTATTGTGCGTAGCATATAATCCCATTCCTTCAATACTGCTACAATGGCTGTCATTTACTTGTTATGCACATCATAATTAATCTCCGCTGGGTGAAACCTCCGACAATAGTAGCCCACTGGATGCCATCCCTCATCTTCACAGTACGGGGAGCGGACAGCTCGTAATGGAAAGTCACTAGCATCAGTTTCCAGGTGAGTTGGCCATTCAGGGTCAAAATGTCCTGCGATAGGTTTAGACACGAACGACTTCTTCCAATCGTTGAAGGCCTGCTCATATGCGGGTGTCCATTCCCATCGGACATCCTTCTTGGTCAAGTTCATCAGAGGTTTCACTATCTGGCTGAAACCTTCTATGAACTGACAAGGGAAGTTGGCAAAGCCCATGAACCTTTGAACATCAATGACGCATGTCGGAGGGGCCCAATACCTGATTGTTTCTACCTTCTCCGACAACATAGTGATCCCCATATCGGAGATCTTGTATCCCCGAATTCGACTTCCCTCTGGTGGAAACTGGACTTTTCCATACATGCGCACAGTCAGGCTTTTCGCAATTTCTCCATCTGACGTCTTACCATGGCGACATGCTCTTCCATGGTTTCAGAATAGATCAGGATGTCATCCATGTATGCAATGACCCCTTCATCCATGACATTCTGAAAGACCTCATTTATCACCCTTTGGAAAGTTGCGGGGGCATTGCACAACAAAAATGGCATGACCGTGTATTCATATAGTCCATATCTACACCGTAAGGCCGTCCTCCATTCCATACCTTCTGCCCTCCTTAGAAGGTAGTAGCTGTTCTTCAAGTCCAACTTGGTGAACACAGTGGCTTTTCTCAACCTATCTCGTAGTTCCTTCATCAACCGTAGAGGGTACTTACTCTGCACCGTGATTTTGTTCGGCCCTCGGTAATCTATTGCCAGTTTTAATGTGCTATCTGGTTTTGGAACGAAGAGGATCGGGCTTGCCGCCAAGGAACTGGATCACCGTAGCTTTCCCGCTCGTAGCATGTCTTTAAGATATTCCCTTAGTGCCTGAAGCTCCATTTCTCATACCGGATGGATAGGGCCAAACGGAGGTACAGTCCCGGGTTGCAACTCTATCGTATGGTCATACTTTGAGTACTGCATTAGTGCCGGAATCCCTTGTTCACTGAAGATATCCCCATAGTCCATATATTCGCAGAGTAGCTTAACCACAATCTGGGCACCTTCCCCATCGGAGAATTGTACAATTCCCAACAGGTATACATTACGAGGGCCTTCGGCTAGTAACTATTCATCGGTCATGAACACTAACCACCCCTGCTCTCCGAGACGGTTAGCCTGGCAGAAATCTGACCGCCAGGTTGGTGATCCCGCCTTCAATCTATGTCGGGGTTCTGGTCCTTCAACCAAGACCTAGGCAGGTACCCATCCACCTTGGGGTCAGGCATATATGCGACTTCAAAGCGCATCTCGTTATGGTGGTCGCCTAGTTTTATCCCCAATAACTTGGTATAGTCCAGACCTGACCCAGGTATGCGATTACCACTCTTGTCGCTTATTGGCACGTGCACCTTTCGTCATACACAAGATGCCTGAGTCTGCTTAACCTATCTGTTCCCGAGCACCGGCCCAGCAGCTCTACTATCGTGTAGCTGGAGTACTTCCACGCTTACGTGTCTAGCTCCTACCTTCCAGTCTAACTTTACCCAAAGGTGGCCAGCCTTGTTATGACAAGGCAAGTTGCCACACTTCTGCCTCTTCACTTTTCTTAGGGACTTAGTCATCTTTGTTTAGTGAACCTTTTGGTTTGTGGCCTGCCGATACAAGAGCGGCCACAATGGGTCCCTAAACATTAATGCATTGAGATTTTTCTCTATCAATAGCTAGGGTGTTTACTATCACGCCAGCATGATTTCGGGTACTAAACCCGCTGCACGTAAACCTGGAAATAACACTCTTTATTTGATCAAGGCCAGCCTGAACCAATTCCACTTGTACTAAACATAACATTTTCATCCAGGTGGGTAGAGGTCCCCGGTTGGACCGGTTTCAAGCGAAGTTTCCGTGCTTCCTCAATGTCGAATGACTCCTCCCACGAGAGCTCTCCCAGCATCTACCAAAATAATATCCTGTGACCAGACCATCGGGCTAAGAAAATGCTGCAAGAGATGCGTATAACTAGAACAAGGGGAATAACCTGAAACCTACCCAAGGAGAGATGGCCCGGTCCACCGCGCACGGACCGCAACATCCCCCTGCCCACACCACCCATCCCAGGAACCACCTCCGGGGTTCCTTTCGATCCATCCCTCATGGGTCTATCCGGAGCCGTCAGTATCTGCCTCCATGATCCGAGGTGATGCCTGGCGGACTTCAAGTATCTTTGATGCGGAAGCTGGAGGGGGCGCTTCAATAGGCTTTAGACGCTTGTCTGTTCTTGTGGGCTCACTTACCGTGGCTGGCCGTTGCAATGCACGAGCCTCTTTGCAAGAACTGGCGACCGGGGCCGTCGTGGTACACTTTCACCTGCAGTGACCCGTTTGTCTGCACTTGGTGTATTGGTTATGCTTCCTCTGGCGTTCGGTCAAAGTCTACAGGATTTTCTTATGCGCTATTGCATACTCAGAAGTCACTGGCTTTGCCGGTTTCCCGCAGTTGATATTAGTAGGTTTGGCAGACCTCTGGTTCTGTCTGCCAAGACCTTTGTCCTTTCTTTTAAACCTTGCAGAAGTCGATAACCTATCGTCCTTCTTATCTATTGGCCTGGACCATTGGACAGGGTAGATGACACGGTTGCTGAATAAGGTGTTGTCTTCCAGCGTGTGTCCAACTTTCCAAAGAAGATCAAGGTAGTCGTTCAAGTCAGTTGGATGGGGCTCTGGGAGTGCCCACGCATTCAGGACCTCTTCGGTAATACCTGACCGTACCTTATCCCGTAGCCGGAGTGGATCTGTTTAGCCAAGCTTATTCATCAGGCCAATTATCTTGTCCAGGTACTCATCGATGTGATGTGGCTTCATTACCAGGTCTCGCCACTTGAGAAGGGATTGGTCCCGTTCCACTTGGTCACCGCCGAAACTCCGGTCAAGCCGTTCCCAGAATCCTTTCCACATTCTCAGTAGGTTACTGTTGTTCACAGGACCTCCGGTACGCTTGGCTGCCTCCTAATTGATGCGGGAGTGCAGCCCCATATACCATGTTCGGGCGCTGTCTTCTAGAAGGGGTACCACCAGGTTTACCTTGTCCATATCGGTCAACCTGCAACCGGCAAGATACTCAAACATGACCTCCACCAAAGTCAGGAAGCTGGCAAGTCCAGTAACCTTTCCCTGAAACTCCGGGATGCCAGTCAGCTTTTCCGGCTTCTTCTGCCGCTGTCTTGGGGATGGCCACGAGGGCGATGTTCTCCGGAATTCCCCTGGTGGTTTCTTGGCATGGCGGTCCCACAGTCGTTTCCTCTCATCACCCCCGTCATTCTTGCGAGCGTCGTGAAAGAGGTCAAAACAGGGAGAGAATCGGTATCATCATCGTCCGCACTGTCATGGTCGGAGTCCCCTAGATCTCCTCCCGCTCCTGCTCGACCCCGTCCAGGTGGTATATCTCCTTCTCCATTACCACCGGCATTTCCCCCTGGGGTTTCCCGGGGTCTATCGTACCCATCAAACTGTTCCTCGTGGCTATCCTGGCTCCCATCGTTGCGGGTGTTAGCCCCTGATGGTACTGATCCCGGTGGTAGAACAGGGCGTCGCCCACCCTCAGGGGTTACGTTTGTAGCCACCTGAGTTATCAGAAATGCCTAAAGCTCCGGACAGCTCAGGGGTTGCATTGGAGGACCAGCGTGCCTCCATAACCCACAATACCCACACGTGGGCCGTCCATCCCCTTCCTTCTTCCTTCTTCTATGTTTCACCAGGGTCCAGGGTCCCTTCCTGCAGCCAAATGAGTGGTAATAAATCCACCCCATGCAGGTCTCTTTCAATTTGCAGCCTGATAGACTGAACTCGCTCTGGCTATCCGACTCGCCACTCGTGATAGGAGGGAGTACGGAGGGAAGGGTTGCTTCTGAAGGGGCACAGGGGATCACAGTTGCACAGGGAACAGTACGGCGAGGTGTCCCAGGTCCGGGGATTGGAGTCCCCCACGATGGAGCCATAGATGCTCGCTCTTTCTTATGCCATACCTGTTCAACAAGTCCCGGTGACGCCGCCAGAAGGGGTAGGAAGGACACGGTAGGAGAGGGGTCTGGGACGGGCAGCGAGATTGGCAGAGATGTGGGTCTGAGGGTGAGGTTAGAAGAAATGGGCCTTGGGACTACGACGGACGCTACAGGAGTTGCAACTCCAGGTGTTGCAGGAGAGATAATAGGAGTGGGTGTCAGGCGAGGAGTAGGGTCCGTGGTATCTGGTGCCCTGATACCCTTGGGCTACGATGTCCTTTTCTGGACACGACATCCATCAGTTGGCCCAATCGCCTGACATCTGGAACGACTTCGAGCGATTGAGGAGGTGATAGATAGAGAACGCGTGGATGCCCTTGTGAAGGATGACCTGTCGCCCCAGGCGTCGCCCTTGAGACTTTCCAGCATTCGTATACCCGCGGGCCTTAGGTATGCCCTCCACGTTTCGTCCCTGGTTCTCATGGCCAATTCCCTTGTGAAGTTCTCAGGTTTGGTATGGACTAGCGGAAGTGGGGGCGCTGCCTCTATCATCACCACATCATTCTCACAATCAATTCTATACCCTCCGGCAAAGGCCTTTGCCACTGCTGCCATATGATCTTTGAACGCCTTTTGACCGTTCAGCATCTGCAGGTATGGCTCCTGCTGCACTTTCATCAATTCTGACGTTGCCTTAGTAATCTGTCCGCGGAACACCTGCTGCTGCTTGTTGTTCCAATTTGTTATTTCTCTCTTGACCTTGTCGAGGGACTTAGGTACATCACGGGTGTTGTAAGGTTCAACTAACTCGTCGGAAAATTGACCAAAGGGGATACCCCCCAGCGGTGGAGGGCTCATGGTCTGGAGTAGAGCGGAGTCTTGGAAGAAAGAAAGCGCCGCTGTGCGAGGGTCTGTAAGCAGAAGATCAAAGTATTCATGAGGTAACCAAATAGTTGTGGCATCGAAGAGTAGCTGGTGGCCTTCCCATTTAATATCGCGAACAGCTGCAAAAACTGGGGCACGAAATGTATTGGTGGAGATCTTGTCCAGGTAAAGGTCTGAACACAAGTTGGATTGCATTCTCGTTCGAAGTTCGGTACTAGCCACTGTGCTTTCCACCCTGGATTACTTGTTTTAGACAACGTTACCAGTATTCACGCAAGGTCAGTGTCGCAAGTTGCAAACAAGTAATGAGGAGAGGAGTTAAGCAAGTCGGTCGCTTCACGATGTACTGTAATGGGAGCACCCCTAGGAAGATGGATCCCCAGGTTGCGACCGTACCGTACAACTTCAAACTCATTGCCCAAGGTTCTCACCGATGTACAAGTAAAGTATACGGTAAAACTTAACCTCGTTAAGCCTGGCACTTCACTCAATCAAGGTCTGGAGAGGATTGATTGTGGGAGAAGAAGAGTTCTCGCATTGACTCTCAGCTAGTTTCATCTTGTGTCAGAAACTCCCCATCAGTTTACTGCAAGTATTCGAGCACACCCTTCTGCGCCAAGAGCGGTCCGACAGGTCTCCACTCACACCCTTTGGGCATGCATGTGTCGACAAACTGTAGTCAGCGTTCACCTTATAAGGTTATCGTTTCAGCGGCGGGTTTCCCTTTTGCCCGCTGCAGAGGAAACTTCTGCGCATCAGCGTCCTTCCAGTGGCTAACAGCGAAGACGCCACATGACCTAAACTACCTATGACACCCTTCCCATAGGCATGGTTCTCTACTTGACCCCAGAAGCTACCGGGAGCGGTTTATCTATCTACTATTTACGAGTCTCGGGCTTCTGGTGTCTTCCGCGGGGTACAGTGGTCTGGGGGTGGTCCAATGGGTGCTACCCACGACCACTACCTCGGATACACCTTACCTCTGATCGGAATTATGCTTTTAGTGTTTCTGCACTTCCCTTGCAAAGCCTGTGGCGTTGGGGACACTGTGGGGCTTGGTAGGTGTAAAACACTCGCAGTCGCCCCTGCACTACCCGCTACTACCTTCGGGACCCCCGCGGTTAACACCTGTTAACTCCGTCGGTTTTGGTCCGTTTTACTCCCAACAACTTGGAGGAGGCACTCCACCTTCCCCCCTATGCCCACCTGTATATCCTGCGAACAGCCCACCATTGACTGGACAGCAGCAATGTATATGGTGTTGCAAGTAGGTTGCCAAGCATTCCTCCTTGCTAGACTGCGCACAACTACACAACTGTTTGCCCATGACGTCCGGACCTCAAGGGGGAGCCGGAGGGGTATGATAGACACATGGTCCCCATTTTACAGCTTCTTCAGGGCTGTGTAGCACGCCGAATAGCATCTCCCGGTACACCAGGTTCCAGTATTATGCATGTCGTTGTGTGACAAACCTTACGGTCATTTTTCGCAAACTGCCTAAGGGACTTCGTATTGAAAGGTAGGGTAACCGGGGTCCTTGGGTAGGGTAACCCAAGCTCCAGGGCAGGGTAACGTGATCCTAAGGGTAGAGTAACCTTGTCCAGTGGAGGACATAACTTTTCCCAGTGACTCTGTCCATGCCGTTGCCGGAGATAGACACTTCTGACCTTTCTCCAGTTACGCGGCCTAGGTGGGTAACCACTCCTTCTGAGGTCCCTAAGTACGATGACACCGCTCCCCGGTGTACCCGGGTACTGCAGTGCCTGGCCACCGAGTTCCGTTCATCTCGGAGTCCGGGCCATTGGGTCTCCGCAAATCAAGTACTCTCTTGCCTGCCGGTTTCTACCAGTTTGCCTCCGGGCTACCTGTATGGCTGTAGATTCCGACTACCATAGCTCATGTATGCCGGGTCATTCCACACACAGCAGATGTTAATCATCATATCCATGAACCGTGGATGACCACCATCGTGGCAGCAATCAAGGAATGAGATTATTTGCTGTTCTCAGGAATGGAGCAATTGGTGATCCAAAGGAATCATAATAATTTGAAGTACTTTGACATGCGTAAGATCCTAAATCATAGGCACTACGGGTGGGCTGACTTCCTACAACCGCTCCAATGTAAGGTGGTTTACTCGCGAGGGTGGGTGAATGAAAAGGCCAATGCTTTGTCCTGGTCCAGCGCCCTCCACCCTAAACCCTGTAGTGATTTCTTGCCAGGGTGATTTTTTCGCCCCAGGCAGTGGGTTGTGAGCCAAGAATGGGACATGTTGCAACCTGAGGTGTTGCAAGTGTGCCAAGGCTTTCAGCAACAGCCTCACTTTTTCAATGAACTGCAGGTAGCCATCAACTATTACCATTAATCCCTGGAGATACTGCAGGCAAGGACTGGCAGTTAGAATGAGGTCATTAGATACTTTGTGACGGAAACAGGGCTTCTGCTGTTCCAGAACGGCCGATATGTCCCTAAGCGTCAGAATCTGGAGAAGACAATCATGGAGATGGAACATGACTCCCGTATCATGGTACGCCGGTAGACTTATAAGACAATCGGTAGGGTTAGGGCTAACTTCTATTGTCATAAGATAGACAAGTACATCACAGACTGCTTGTCAACCTGTAATGTATGCCCAAGAGGACAGTCTATCATGGACAGCAGGTTTGGTCTATTGGCACCTATTGATGGTCCTATCTGGCCTTGGACAGCAATCTCAGGGGACTTTATTTTGGCGCTACCCGAGGCAGAAGATTATACCAAAATCTTGGTCATTATGTATGGATTTTAGAATATGGCACATGTCAAAGCCCAGACCACAGGGCTTGTGATCAAGGAGGTTGGCTTGATATTCCGGTTGCCAGTAGGGCACCATCATGGACTGGGAGATTATATCATCTCCTTTTGGGATAGAGGCTTCACATCGAAGTTCTGCCTTGGTCTGATGCACTTGTTGCAAATGTAATTGAAGGTTTCAACTGCCTTCCATTTCGAGACCAATGGGAAAATCGAGAGGGTTAATCACATACTAAAGGGGTAGTCACCTAGTTGCGGTTAGTACCGATATTACCATTACCGCTTGCCACTACCGCTTGCGGAGTACATATACAATACGTCAATACCGGGATAGACCAGGGTGTTGCCAGTCAACATCAACCATGTGTTTAATACCCAGATAAATGGGTTGAGCCTGGTGTCTGATAACCAAGGAACAGACCCCTGGAGTAAGCCCTTGGTTAAGGATTGGGAGAGAACCTGGCATAGAATTTCAGATACGATTCAACAGGCAGAAGGAAGACAGTGGAGATGGTACTACCAGCCAAGATTCCCATCCCAAGACCAGGTTAGCTAGTAGTGTATTTTCTCTGACTGGGCTGAGAAAACCAACCATGCGATGTTGAACAAAGGAACACCAGCACCAAGTGCCCGATAGGGAAGCTGGAGGACGGGATGTTTGGCCTGTTCACGGTCAAACATTGGGTGGGTACAGTGGCATACAAGCTCCAACCATGCGTCAGATGAAGTATCCACTCAGTTTTCAATGTCACGCTGCTGGAGCCATGGGGCTATGTGCAGGGAGAAGGTAGTATAAGGGATATCCCTACTCGGAGCTCACAGACTACAAGCCAAGTTACATTACCAAAGCCAGGGAGGAAAGTGGATGGCACAGTGGATCAAAGGGAAAATGTCCTCCGCCCGTCGTCTGAGACCCTGTTTCATAGCAAGGCTAATGAGCTCTGGGGAACTCTTGGGAGCCCTATGAGATCCGAGAGGAGACAGGGTTAGAGGCCATCGTGGATTTTCAGCAAAGATGTCCATCCAAGCCTAGTGACTATAAGGTCTTGTAGGAAGCAAGTTATGGGAGCAAGACCCATATTAAGGTCTGGCACAGACCGTAAAGAGCTGTAGAGTAGTGTGGCAACCCAGCATATATGAGTAATGGCAGACTGAACCTACACCTATGCGGAAGGCCTGAAGACACAGTGGGAGAAAGAGGAGGCTAAGCAAGAGTTTGACACAGGGAAGGCCAATGGTTCGGGTTCCATTGTGAACCATAAGGCATGTACCCTACGGAGGTGTTACCATATCCAAGGATTCCCGCTGACTGAGTTACCGGACTAGGTCAGGTAACTGTGGTGGTGGACAGGAGAGAAATCTATCTCCGCTATAGGGATAGACAGGGTAAGAGGGTAAAATTGCTCCGAGCTTAGAGGTAGGTTTCCCATCCCCAAGATCAGGTTGTGTAAGCTTGGCATTCCAGTTACCATGTCTAGGAACCTGCGCTACGCTGTCAGGCAAGTAGAGTTCGTTATGGGGCCCCCAGCCTGGGGCGCGGCATTTTCGTAGACTTTCAGCACCCCGTCACCCGCGCGGGGGCCCCGGCCCGCCCATGCCCTCAATGGGCCACTGTCAAATTTGGGTGGCAAGAAACGGCGAATGAATTCCAATACCTGCCTAGCGAGGCCAATTACGATGATGAGTTGATCTACCAATACTGGCTGCGTGCATGTACCACTCAGCCACAAGGAGCATGGGGCACAGCAGAAAGCAAATATACGATGACTGCAGATTTCGCAATATGCACAATTGAAACAGATCGGCAATTGGCGATGATCCGACAAATCTGGAACAGAAAGATCGCGATAAATAAATATCAGACCATGCCACAGAACCGGGACGGAACATAGCAGCAAAAACCGGTAACAAGAACCCAGTGGGATGACACCATGGACCTGGATACGGCCAGGAGAAGCCTGTACCCAAACTCATTGCGATCACAATAGGAATAAAGTATGAAAGGGATGCTATGCCCAAGATGCAGAAGAAGTTGCTATACACTGTGCAGCTCCTGCCTCTGAAGGGATTGACAAGGCAGAACACCATCAGAAGGAAGAGGGCCTGTTAGGCCTGCAAGGCCAATACTAGCTCCGACCAACCTACCCGAAATAAACCTCAATGACAAGGATGAGAAGGTGGAAAAAGATCACTCTCCATAGCAATAGGTGGTCTGAGGGACAGGAGACTGACGAAACCCATCACCCTGGCCCATCCCTACATGACATTGGAGACAGAATTATGGGAAGATGAAGAGAACCCCATGATGGTTAGAACACCACTGCACGGATAATATGAAACCAGCATGATACACACCAGGATTGCCTCAGGAGGAACAGAAAACTTTATCAATCCAGAAATATGCGACAAAAGCGGCCTTACCATCTTTGGGGAAACGAAACCGGGAGATATACACTTGGGCGACGGAATGTAGAGTCTCATGGGATCTATTACATACAAGGTGCGAATACCTATGGATGTTGGTAGGCATAGGGAACTAGCACCCTTCCAGGTGTCCAACCTGCAGGGCCATGAGACAGTCTTGGGAATGCCATGGCTGGGACCGCAGAGCCCCACAATTGTGTGGAAAAACAACAAAATCATGTTTTTGAATGAATCGTGTACCGCAAGGTGGCTGTGCAGTTCACTGGTAGTCTGTACCACCCCTGAAGAGAAAGGCCTGGAAGCGAACTTAATCAAGAGGTTCTCCCAAGTCTGGGCCCTAACTGAAACCAGGCCCCCATGGAGGCCAAGAAGATCAATGGACCCAAATCAAGAAGTTGACCTATGAGGTAAAGGTGCATGCTAAAGGTGCAACAAGGGTGGTAGCAGATGCCCTGTATACCAATAAACAACAAAAGACACCTGCTGGAGGGCAGATGACGAACTGGACTGGTGTAACAGGGGCACCCCGAGGAAGATGTATCCAAAGGTTGCGACCGTACTGAACAACTTCAAACTTATCGCCGAAAGTTCATGCGGATGTAAGAGTAAAGCAAGCTGTAAAACTTGATATTGTTAAGCCGGACACTTCACTCAATTAAGGTCTCAAGAGTATTGATTGTTGGAGCAGGAGAGTTCTTGCATAGATTTTGAAGCAGTTTGATCTTATACCAGAAACTCCCACATCAGTTTACTCCAACCGTTGGAGCACACCCTGGTCCGCTAAAGCTGGTCCTACACATCTCCTGGAACACCCTTCAGGCATGCATGAATCAACACACTCTGGTGGGCGTTCACCTTATGTGGTTATCGTTTCTGCGCTGCACCTCCATTTTACTCGCCAGATTGAAAACTTCTTTGTATCAGTGTCTTGGCAGTGGCTAACAGTCAAGACACGTGATGAATTGGACTATCACTGACACCCTTCCCATATGCATTGATCTTTGCATGACCCCAGAAGCTACCGTGACCTGTTTACCCATCTACTGTTTACCATTCCCTGGCTTCCGGTGTCTTCCATAGGATAGGATGGAATCGGAGTAGTCCAAGGGCACCACCCATGACCCCTACCTCGGATCCACCTTACCAGTAGTAGAAATCATGATTTCAGTGTCTCTGCACTTCCCTTACAGAGCCAATGGCGGTGGGGACACCTTTGGGCTGGGTGTGTATAAAACTCTCCTGGTTGCTCCGGCACCACCCACAACTCTCTTGGGGACCCCCACAGTTAACTCCTATTAACTTGGTCAGCTTTGGTCCATTTTACTCGCAACAACTTGGAGGGGTACTCCACCTTCCCCCCTATGCCACCTAGAATCTCCTCCAAACAGCCCGTTGTCCACCAGGCAGCAGTGATGTATACGGTGTTGCAAGCCGATCTCGAAACATTCCTCTTTGCTAGACTGCATACAACTACACAACTGCCCTCCCATGCCCTCCAGCCATCAAGGCAGGGCCCTAGGAGTATGATGGGAATAATATCTCGCACTTACACCTTCTTTGGAGCTGGGCAACTCACCTCATAGCATCCCCTGAAACTCCAGATTTCAGTATTATCCATGGCTTCCCATGAGAAACATTGCGGTCATTTTTCGGGAACCGCCGGAGTGACCTCATAGTGAAAGGGAGGGTAACACAAGACTTTGGAGGGGGTAAGCCAAACCCTATAGCAGGGTAAGCTGAACCTGAGTGTAACGTAACCTTGTCCGAGGGACCAGATGACTTTGCCCTGTTACCGTGTCTATTCCACTGCCAGAGATAGACACTTGCAACCTTTCTCCAGTTACCCTGCCTAGCCGAGTAACTAGCGCTGCAGGTTTCCCTAAGTACGCAGACACCACTCCCGGGTGTAGCGAGGTATGTTCGTATCTTACCCCTAATTCTGTTCCTCTCGGAGCCCAGGCTATCGGCTCTCCGTGAGTCAACTACTTCCTTACCTCCTGGTTCCTACCAGTTTGCCTACTGGCTAACCCTGTAAGTCCAGATTCCGGCTACCAGAGCCCATGTATGCTGTGTCGTTGCAACCGGGATAGCGGTCGGACTACCGTCAGGCACCTATGCCTCTATTGCCTCACGCCGCAGTTCAGCAGTCAGACATAGGCTCATAACCAATGCAGGGGTAATAGACCCTAATCGTGCGGGTGAAGTAAAGGTGGTCTTGAGAAGCTTGTACGATGCAAGAATTCCAGGTGGAAAAGAGTGGCAGAATTGCGCAATTAATCCGTGAAAAAGATCGACACCGGAGAGGAGGAAGAAGTAGTGACTGAGGACGAAAGCACTAGAGATGCGGCAAGATTGAGCAGTACATACCATGTGACAGACAAAGGATGACAACCAGAAAGAAAAATTAAAATGTACAAAACAACACCACCGTCATTGGGGAAGTTTTTCTGATAGAAAGGAATCACAGGAATTTGCAAACTATGATGGGACCAAGAGCTGGCCAGGTGGGCCAAACTCAACATAAGTATAGAATTTGCAATGCAGCACAAAAACCATTGCAAAAAGAAACCTTGGAACCGGACAATCCGAATGCAATACTACCAGTATGGGGAACTGTTGTAGGAAGAAGACACAACAGAGGTAGCACTGTCCCAGAAGGTGGTAGACATGGATCAAAAATTCAAGAGGGATGCCAAGTTTCCCACAAAAACAAACTAACAAGTTGGGGAAGGGGAATTACAGCGACGAAGGACTGACATCATACAGAACCTGCAACGAGTGTGGATTAGGGATTCTTTGATGGAAGGAGATTCGCCAATCCTATTCGTACAGTAACAGGACCAAAAACCAAGACTTGGTGGCAATATCCAGGCCTTCAATGAAATAATGAAAAAAGACCAGTATCTACTACCATGGATATCCAAGATGCTTGATAGGATTGGGTCCACTGAGCCCTTCACCAAACTCGATATTAAGGAAACATATTACAATCCTAGGATCAAACCTGGAAAACAAAGAGAAGATATTATTCGGTAGGCAATATGTGACATTCAAGCACCTGGTTATACCATTTGCGCTAACCAATGCACCTGCCACCTTTGAACAATAGACCAACGGAGTACTGAGTAGATACCTGGATGCATGGTGTATTGTCTGTTGGGACAATATACTCATATAGTCCAATAATATGAACAACACGAAAAGGACGTCAATCATATTACGGAAGCATTACTGAGATTGGGAATGCTGGTCAAAGCAAGCAAATGTAAGTTCCATAACCAGGAAGTAGAATATCTCAGCTTTATCCCAAAACAGGAAGGGGTTCAAATGGACCCAGTCCAGACCCAGGTGATATAGAAGTGGGAAGCACTGAAAGCCCACACAGCCATCCAGTATCTCATGGGATTTTGCAACTTCTATTGTCCCTTTATAGAACCCTTCAGACGAATGGCAAAACAGATATACCACCTGCACAAGAAGGACATCAAATAGAACTATGGGGAAGAACAAGACTCAGCATTCACTGAACTAAGGATAGAAGTAACCTCACCATCCACATTGCTGTATTTCAACTGAGAAAGAGAAACAATGCTGGAAACTAATGCATCAAAACATGTATCCTCAGGGATGCTGGCACAAAGGTGTGAAGGCAGACAATGGAGACCAGTCTCATACCAGTCCAAAATGATAACCTTACTGGAATGCGACAATGACCTGTACGACATGTAACTACTGGCGATAGTACAAGCTCTCAAGGAATGAAGACGATATATTAGGAACCAGAACTGCAGCACCAAGGTCCTAACATATTATAGGAACTTGGTACTATTCTTGACAAGGAAGAAACTCAACAACTGCCAAATAAGTTGGAGGGAGAAGCGAAGCTGGTACGACTTCGAAATCAAATATCAACCATGGAAGGAAGGAGCGGAACTGGATGCCATCACAAGACAAGGAAAGGACCGACTCAAAAACAACAAAGATGAAAGAACAGCAAGGAGATGGCTGACACTACTCCAGAGGGTAAAAGCACTTCCAGAGAATACGCGTAGGAGAAATTGGCGATGATATACAAGACACCATCAAGTAGGATAGTGAAAAAGACAACAAGATTCAACAGATACATCAAGCACCAGAAAGAGGGGATAAGGAAATGTAAAACGCAGCACTTGGGCTGTGGGGGTCGCGCGGCAACTACCTTCAGTATGACGGCAGGATATGGATACCAGAAGACAAAGAAATCTCAAGAAACCTGTTGCGAAGGAAGCATATTCCCCAGTGGCATGACATGGGGGAATGGTGAAAACTGCTGACCAGGTATACCCCTAATACTATTGGCCAATAATACGGGAAACGGTCAAACAATCTGTCCAGAAAAGCGACGCTTGTGCAAGGACAAATTTTGTACGATACACATCTTGCGGACTACTGGAATCAAACGCAGTACCTGATGAAGCATGGAAATCCATATTCATGGATTACATCACGGACTTACTCCCATCACATGTCCGTGATGCCATCCTGGTAGTGGTAGATCGCCTAACCAAAATGAGTCCTTTTATTCTACCCACCAAGAACATAGTGGCACAACAGTTCACCAGGACCTTTATACGAGATATACTCCTTACTTTACGGCTTGCCAAAGCATATGATAATGGACGGACGTTCACCATTCACAGCAGAAGTATCGCAAGAAATGATGGAAAAAACTCGGAATATAACGAAGACTGAGCACTGCATTCCACCAGTAAAAGAGTGGACAAACCGCAAGAGTCAACACGACATTGGAGCAATATCTAAGGGTATATGTCAACCATAAACAGAACAACTACAATAAACTCCGCCCGATGTCGGAGTTCGCCTACACCTATGGAAGACAGGAGACAACAAACAACAGGCCATTCTAGTGAAAATGTGGCCAAAATCCAAAACACGGGGCCATTGGTCTTGTGACCAAAAGTTAGATAACAAGCTCGCCTCAGAGGGTACCACTTCATAAAGTGCTGCACACAGCGATGGTCATGGCACAACTACAACAAAGGGAAATATACGATCAACACTGCTGCCTCGATCCAAACATGGAATCAGGAGGTATGGTATACCTACTGCTAAGAGATATACAAACCATGAGACCAACAAACAAACTCGACTACAAGAAAATCGGACCCTTCAAAGTCTTGGCACAAGTCGGGCGTTGCACTTATAAGCTCAACCTACCACTACCGATGGCAGTACACAATACATTGTACATCTGACTTCTCGAACCCTACTCCAAGAACAAACTACTCGCTAGTGAAATCGTGCCCCTTCCACCAATCCAGATACAGAGAAAACGCGAATACAAACATGAAGAAACAAGCGACTATAGCTTACATTACTGTAAACTCCAATACCGTGCCAAGTGGACTGGTTACTCATCGGAACAGGATATGACTTGGTACCACGTCGCCAAATTCGAAAATTCAGGACTCGCAATATGTCCCCTCCGCCAATGATACCCCAACAAACCCCAGGTGTGTCAAAATCGAAATCAGACAAAGAGAGACACCACCCATGGCGGCTCAAGAGGGATGGGACATTACAAGTGGTCTCTGCTGCAATGTTACAAGCACAAGCCCAGGATACGAATAGCCCACCACAGCCGAATTGGATGACAGACAATGCTGGGCAAAGAAAGCAGCCAAACACAATGCCATGTTATAGAAGTGCTACCATGGTGATGGGTGCTGGGTACACTTGAGCGATCAACAAGGAACAAGGATGGTTCCTGAGTGGCCCTCAGACTCACGCGAATAGAAGAGAAATTCATGAGAAGAAACAATAGCAGGCATGCAATTGGGATGTGTGCAAGACCCATAAAATGGAAAAGATTGATGTGGGATATTATTCCCAAGAAGACAGAACTGTAAAACCCATGAGAAGGGGCCACAAAGAGAGGAGGACGCACACACTAGCAGTGAGTACATGCCAGGAGGAGAGGGGAAAGAGAAAAATATGGAAACACTTACAGACATGAACAGCCTGCACTAGGAGATTGACAACCTGTGGAGAATGCTGGATGAAGCCCAAGAGATCCTCACCAACCTGCAAGCAACAATCAATGCCCCAGAAAAAACTATTGGAACAGAGCAGTGAAGGAGCAAGTTCGCCAACAGCGCCCTTCGGGAAGTGAGGGAAAATTGGCAATATGAAGGAAAGCACGGGGAGTTGTACGAAACAGAAGGAAAAGCATCATGGAGAGCACAGACACAATGGGTATAGGCTGATGGGACGCAGACTAGAGGGAGAGGAGAGCTAATGTCACAAATGGTAACAGGAGAGGAAGGTTGCTCAAGTCATGGAAGACTCAGGACGGAATGTTGGGAAACTGCGTAAGGCTTACCAGCAAAGCAGCTTGGTCATGGGTTTCACATCATAACTCACATTAAGGTTATGAGGTCTGGCAAGACTCATGGTTGTGAGCCGCTCATATGTCGTAATTGTTAATATGTTTGGATGACTTCCAGTTGCCAGGTGGTATGTTGTAATGACCTTCGCACATGACGCAATTAGTAAGTCATGTGTCTCACACATGTGACGCACTTGGCACAAATGATTATGGTAGGTGACGGAGAGGTATAAGTCACATGGCAAGGGTTAGTGTGAAGAGCGAGGATAAGAGAGGTCACTAGTACCCAGGAGGTTGAGCCCTTCATGCTATCGTCTTTGTATCTCCTTACCTATAACTTTATCATTTTAATATTCGACTATGTGGCCCTGCAGTGCAGCTATCCTTGTAAGCGAGTCATGAGATAGGAGCCTCGGGTGCTTTCCTAGCCGCCTGACATGAAGGCGAGAGGTCTCCCATGTTCGAGCGTAAAGTATTGCCGTACGTGTAAGCAAAGCGGTGACTGGTAGGAATTGTTGTAGTAGTCCTAAGTGGTATTAGAGGCAAGTAGAACCGTTTAAACTCAATTGAGCAGGGTTGTACTGCACTGCCATAGTGTTGGCAAGAGATGTTTGCAGACTGTAAAAGTACGATTCTTATGATAACTGAAGTTGTTTTGGTTGTAGAAGTGATGGGTACTACTTATTCAATTATTATACAAAATACCTACTACATGTAGCAGGCATTATAGAGTGCAATGGGGCAGTTTTACACATGGCAGCCTGGCCAGTACATGGGCCCGCGGGGCACATTTCACTGGTCCTGTTGGCCATACTCCCGTTTGATACCTGACCTTGGTCTCTCCGTCCCCCGCGTCCAGTTTCTTACAAACCAAATTTAACCGCATCCTGGTCCAGCTATTAGTGGCGCGGCGCCCCATGCAGGTAACCGGGGGGAAAAGACTGCCAAAAAGTCGACCTGCCCTCCACCTAGGGCGCATACTTGTTGCTGGCCCCAGAGGCCCTGCAAGGGACTCTAACTAGAGGATTCGGCATAGCCGCGGGTGCGATCAAAGTATATTGAATGGATAGACCCTAGCCACCAACAACTTGGATCAAGGAAGTGGATATAGCGAGGTGTTCATAAATGGTACGGTCATCCAATTGAGTGGTGAGTTAGCTACTGGCATGGTCACAGCCCAGACAGGTTTTGACTCTAGCTGCGATAATTGTGGCTTGCCAGATATACTGAACAGCACAAGGAGAATACTGCCTGGTATAGGTCATCACGTACCTGCTCTCTCAGGTATGGCAATCGTACGAATAATGCTTAATAGAAAACCATGTTATTAGACCATTGAAGTAAAGTAATAGGCGGGTTTTTGGTGTATATTGTATCTACTTAGATATTGTAAGAATGCCATTATTCTAATACAAGGAACAATCTCCCTAGACCTTAATTGAGGCAAGCATTTAGCTTAATGATATTAAGATTTGTGCTTTACTTTGTCGATCCATTTTTGTATGAACTTTGCTGATCAGTTTGTAGCTGTTTCATCTAGTCCCAATATTTGGATACATCTTCCTTGCAGTGCCTTCATTTCAGAGATAGACAAGAGTGGTTATCCCGAAGTCCCTATGGTGGCAGAAAGCCACCAGGTTACATAAGAAAAGTAACATACCAAGCAGCACATGCCTTTATATAACCCAAGAGAAGCCACTCATTACGGATCCTTATTACCCTAATGCCCTACTTATATACAGCCATACTATTCTATCAGTTTACATTAGATTCCCTTATGTTGACACCCCTACTAACCAATTCCAATAGTCACTAGATAACTACTAACATGCAATCAATCGTATACTGGTACCTGGAATGGGAGGTCCAAGGTCTCAACCACACCCTGTTTATGTGACCATGATAGTTGCATTAAACTAGGCTCTTGCTCTATTCTCTACGATAGTATCCAACTCACCACTAGGAGTACTGTACCTTGTAACAGTACTCGGCTACCCCCATTCCCCCTCTCACTATACCACCACCTTCTCATGTCCCCGCTTCTTGTACTGTTAGTTTACTTAAGAGGTAATGCCAGTATCTGAATCATGCAAAACCTGTTGCTGGAAACCTTAAGACAGCTCTTGATTGAGATACAAAAGGTAGCCTTACTCAGG
Source organism: Tuber magnatum (assembly GCA_003182015.1). Lineage (NCBI taxonomy): Eukaryota > Fungi > Ascomycota > Pezizomycetes > Pezizales > Tuberaceae > Tuber > Tuber magnatum. Next base: position 2,616,142 of record PYWC01000005.1, read on the forward strand.
TACCAGTAAGGTCCCATGCCTACCAGGAATTAGCAAACATGCCGCTAGTGGAACAACCTATAGCAAGACCTCCAAATTCTGGAAGGCATATAGCAGAAAATGAAGGTATAATTTGCACACACACCAGGCATGAGCAACCATGTAGAAAAAGATAGGAAGGCAATATGGAAACGGAGCTTGTGTGGGCAGAACGGCCTGTTGAGCAGTCAAAAAAGTGGTTTATTTGGTACTGGTAAATAAAATGAGAGTTTATAAAGTATGAGTACAAAAGCACTTATCAGGCAACATATCGGCAACCCTACGATCACTACAAATTTACTACCTATTTAACCACAACCCCTTAGAATACACTGAAAATATATCTCGATATGCAATAAATATAAATCAAGCTATATATGCAATTAGAAAGCAAAAAGGCCCAATGCTTTGTATACCATCCCCTTGCATCCTAGACAGCAGCCAGTCTATTAACCAGAGACTCCCACCACTTTTCCAGAAATTCACCTGCAATATGCTGAGTTGAAACCTGGGTGCGGGTTTCTGCTAGATGGTTTCTAAGAGCCTCTTGACTGCTCTTGGTTTTGTGAATATTGGGAATGTGCTGGTGTAGCTTTTCCTTTGCCCTATTCCAACAGTGCTCAATTGGATTGAAGTCTGAACAATTTGGTAGCCATTCTCTAACCTGCATATTGTTTTCAGCAAACCAAGCCATAGTATCTCTTGTAGTATCTACCTTTGCACCATCCTGTGCAAAGATTGGATCCCCAACTGTATCCTACACCTCCTGCTAGACATCAACTAAGCCATACTCCAAAACTTTAATACATACAAATGTATCTACACTCTTCTCAAAAAGAGCATTCAGAGGGCCCTTGTTTCTATCCCAAATCAGTGCCCAAAGCATTAGCTTCCACCCTGGCCCCTTAGTAACCCCATGAATATAGTCTTTGTGCTACTTTTCTCCAAGTGTTCTGAATACGCAAATACTCTTAGGATCTTGGAACTTCTCAACCATGCATTCATCCCTAAAGATGACTCCTTCAAACTCTTTTTTTGTCCAATCCTTGTACTTTATTTTCCAAGCCAACCTCTCCACACCATACTCAGCCTTTAAGGGGACTCTTTTTCTAGCTTCCTATTTCATTATGTTGACTGTTGCCAAAGCTCTTTACACTGAATGAAGAGAAGCATAAGGTGCAACATTATTGTGCAATTCTGATAAAGTCTGGCAGCATGCCTTCTCAGGCCCCGTGACTAGTGGGCAACAAGTCCTGATAGTAATAATAGTTCATAATCCAGGTTTTAGGGGACCGCTTGCATTATCTCTCTTTTTTCACAGCGGTTATGGTAACTTTGGACTACAGTGTAAGAGCTTTCCAATTTCTGGAAAAGAGATTTTTTTTCCCCTTTGCGCCACAATTTGGTATTTCTCAAACTCAGTGAAGTAGCCTGTCTTCTGGGGAGACATGGTGGTTGAGGGGTGGTTGGTCATCAAGGTGAGGTTTTTTGAGGTATCACTCTGTAACCACCGATTGGACCAATGCTTCCGCCCTGGTACTTTACTTCAAGAGCTGAGGAGATATATTACAAAGCAGACAAGACACAAGAACCAGATCTCTCAAACTGGTTGAGAAATTGTATTTGTGGTTCTTTAAATATTCAAAATCTGACGTTGGCAGTCGGGCACCTCGCAGAGGTGCCCCGAGACTTGGAACTGTGCACTATTACAGAATCAACAGGAATCTTGGCACGGTTAGTACAGTGCTCCTGGTCGACTATGGGGTCCTCATCGCGGGAGGACTTTAAGTCACTCTATTCCAAGCTATCGCCTCTACTTCCCTAGATTAGACATCATTGTTCGAGATATGATATCCTACATAGAATCTATCGATGAACCTTAAATTGTGGTTAATGGAACAACCCCTCAGAATCCATACTCACACCCCAAGCGAGATATATGGCCCGGCCAATATTGACAATTCTGTTGACACAAGAATGGTCAAAGAGACAAGAACACCCATCTAGCTTGCAATGAAGGTGCTTTTCAATGCATTCGATCTAAGAATGAGGTATCCGGAGCGAGGGATTCATGGTTCTTGTCGGAGCTGGTTTTTCCTTTCCCTGCATCAACTCAGAGCCATGTGCCGCTGGGCCCAAACACATGCTGCAGTGATTGGAGTGACGGAGATGCCTCCAGTGGTGATGATGACAGTACGATAGATTCCGAAGCTGTTTGTTTTGCATTTTTTTCCCTATTTATCAGGGTGTGGTTTTGGTTGAGTCATCAAGATATGCATTTGTAGATTCACTGAATCCCTTCCATGCTTGGGCCTTGAGGCTCCAAGGCTTCCGCCCCAATCACTTGCATAAACCGTATCTCTAACAACTCTGACTTTATGCCATCACAGCTAAGCGCACAGGGTCACTGAACTTTACTACTGAATTCAGTTGGGACTCCCCCCTCCTCTAATGTTAAAGTCTGCTCCTGCTGAGACCTCTAAGCTTGCATGGCAATAACTGCTTAACTTGAGCGGCCCCAGAGTGCGAGTTTAGGTTGTTTACCACACAACCAAGTGTGTTGGCAACTTCATTTGGAAATTATTGCTCTAGCGGTTACTGCATACATGGCGATTGCACCGATACTAATACCCGTTGTAGCCGTTGGTACTGCGGGCAGGAGGGGGCCATGCACATCATGATTAGAAAAATGATTGATACCCAGCCTTGCCCCAAAATAACCTCCTCAAAGTGCTAACAGTGCTTGCACTACGCATCCCCTTCATTCGCCTTGCTCTTACCCCCCACTATACGCAGAGATTTGCTTCTGTTCGCGAGTTCGAGGCCCGTATTAGAAATCAGGAGCCGTCTAAGGCAGTGTGCATATAATAAGTAACACCCGTGTGGTGCATGTGGAAGATGGAGCTTGGTAAAATGGGGATTTGTTAAAAGCGGAGGTTCAGGCAGGAATGGGCGCAAAGGGGTGTAATTCATGAATTTGGTAAATGGAGATTTGACGTAAGCGCCATATGAGGCAAAGGGTCAAGGAGAAGTGTCGATTGAGTGCACTATGGACCAAGGTGCACTGTGTTCAGTGAAGATGTTGGATCCCTTGGTCGAGCGGTATGGAGAACACTTGTATTATTTGTATTCATAGGATTATACAAGTATGGTATTCCACTACAGCCCCCCTAGCCCTACCATTCCTGGTGGGAGTGGATGGTAGCACCTGCAAAATGACGGACCATAGGCTCTAGTCTGTCCTGTGCTACCCTAAAGACGGCCGGACTGGCTGGTTGGGAATACTGAAACCGAAAAGGGGGGCCTAGAGTTAGCATATCCTGGACCCCGTCCGTGCTTGTAGTGCCATAGCTCCCTTCTACACAGCGAGATTACCTACACATATCGCTCGCGAACGTTGAATGTTTCTGTTAAGCAAGGATGTGCAAAGGAATTGAGAGAATGGTATAAAAATGAACTGAAAAGAAATGCCACGCTTTCCGAACACTACTCAGTTTCTCCCTTCCTGGAAGATATCATACACCCTGTCCTTTATATTGTTTCCCACACTATCCCTTACTCACAATCAGCATCCCTTGCACCAGCTACCCCTTAAGTAGCTAACCCAATCAGCTTTCAATCCAATTCCAAGATACAGTTGTGCAAGATTGACTTACTCTATTTAAAGAAAAAGGGTTCCTTACTGCGCAGCCCGCCAGATATTATGGGCATACTATCCAAGATCATGTGCAGTAAAGATGAAATCCCCTTCGCCTGGGCCCGGCTGGCGAAGGAAAATTTTATCGAAGGCGAGGACCAATGGAGCTCCGGTAATGACAGGTGTGGGGACAGCAGGTGCGGAAATGAAGGGTGCTGGAATAATAGGTGTGGGAACAGGTGCAGGAATAACAGGTCCGACGATATCGACCTCGTGGGTTTTCGTCGGTACAGTTATAAAAGGTTGCGGGCCGGTTTGTGAATGATGTTCACTCCCGACGATGGCCATTTCCCATTGCTCCAGGTGTATCCTGCGAGGGGTTGCGCAGATAGAAAAGAGGAGAACGATTTTCACATCTCGCACGGAGTTCTCTAGCCACCAGTGAGCATCCACCCGCAAGCGTGCAAGGGACTCTGAAAGCCCACACTCGAGGACTAAGGTTGGCCAATCAGTTTTGAGAGGACGAGATGCAGGTTTGAATGCTGAATCGGCTTCCTTTTTGGCGGCAACCCCTTGAAATGTTGTACTGTTGATAGGGTCAAGTTTGTCTTGCAATCCCATCCCTGCTACCCTCTCCCAAAAGGACAATGCAAATCTCCCGGGAGCTAATTCGTGAACCACACCTGCCATGATTTTAACAATAAATACTCCTTTGTCGTTGAGGTACATGAAGCGGAGTCCTTTGTGGCGAGGGTCACAGAGAAAAACATTGCGTACTGGCCAGCGTTACCCGATTGTAATTTCTCGGCGAGCAACTCAATTGCCCTGGTGAATGAGGAGCTGTCACGATACCTCTGGTGTTCTACCCCCTCTAGCCCCGCACTAAGATAATAATGCATGTCGAGCGGTTCAGTAGGTGCGGGGGTTTGGGAGGCGGATTGAGTTGGGACAATGCCGAGATGTGTGCCAGGAACGGGAGCCATTCTTTCGTGGAGTTGGTAGCAGATGCAGAAATCGGCGACACCTGTGTGGTAGTAGTATCAAGTGCGGTGGAGAATGGGTTTTTAAGGTTACGAGAAACTGGAGTGATAGTCGTAGCCCGTGATCAGGGCGCTATCCGGCTCTTGGCTTCTCTGATCAGTGCGGTACAGTCGTGATTGGGCAAAAGACCTATAATACCACAAATGGAACCGGAGACAGCTGGACGAGATTGCTCTTGCTTACCTAACCTTCCGCGTCTGCTGCCGTACAGCGGGCAACTTCAAATTCAACCAAGTACGCTACCTGGCACTTTTACCTAATATTCTGTGCTGCGAAGATCTGGGGGCTTGTTTTATGTTCGTATAAGTGTCTGTTTGGACACTGCCATTCTGTTCTATTGTCCCATACAAAATGACAGTTACCTAATGGAAGTGTAAGGCAATTTGTCTGGGAAAACAGAACAGAGCGGTCACATCCAAGCAGGCCCTAAAATTTCCAAGTGTATGATCCGAATGCATTCATTTGGCGTGAAAAGCCCTGGTTCCGATAAATAAAATAAAATAAAAACAACCGCGGGAGCCAGGGGTCTAGACCTTAGGTCACAGATGGCGGTTCGATGATTGTGATATTCCGACTTTGTGGATATTCAGATAATTTTCAGTTTCGGTCATTTTGTGGTGATTGTTTTCCGCAATCCGCAATGTGCAGTTGTTGCGGCCGATAGATTCCCATACATCTAGTATTAGACCAAAAGATTTTTTCGAGTGCCTGTTTTTCATAGATAGTATACCTCTTCAGCCCCTGCTGGGACAGAGCAGATCCTGCAACCTCTACCTTCAATTCAAAACGCATTTCGAATTGACAGACCATACCAGCCAAACGAAGCCTATATTGAAATATGACTTTCATACCTATCCGCTCCCCTTGTATGTTTGGTGATATGGCATCACCTGAGATTGTCAGCACATCACATGTCACGAGCCACAGGCCCCTAGAATTTAACTATTTGGAAGACTGAATGCCAGCTCTGGTACCCACTGGTGTCCGACAGTTCTGACAGAACCAGTATGGCATCTTCTGGGTCCTTGTGTGGGGAAGATATGGTTCATTGTGGTATGTGCTTTATTCAGGATTAGGGGTACTACACTGGACAGAATTTGCCTAAGCACTTATAAGATATAGGCTATGTTCGAGTGAGAGTGCCTAGGGTTTTTATGTCGTAACCTAGTGGTTGTATACAGAAGTTGTACCCGAGAATCAATTGAAGGATTTAACAAAAAAAATTTGGGTGAGTGCCTATTAGTCCTTACCATTTCCACCCAACCGGAGGGGTCCTATATATATATATACAATCTTGTCTGTGTACGCAACAGACCGTTCTCCAAATTTCTTTCACTCTCTCGCACTCAACCTTCCGAGTCCGACATCTACGCCCCCGAGATATGGCTATGCGTCACTCCGTGGAGGTCTTTGAGGACTGCAACCGGGTTGCGCGGTTACCCGGCATTGGTTTCAGCGCCCTTAAGAACAAATGTATTGGGTTCGGCGATAGAGAGTGGGCACAGTTGAGAAGTGATGGAGAGATGGTTAAATTAGACCCCAGGACGATCTTAGAATTCTTGAATATAGATTTAATTTTTCCCTTAGTTTTTCTGTACAGTGTCATGTAACTTATTGGTTAGAGAGGGGATTGAGGGTTCGGGGAAGGGTTTCGGCATCGGGGAGGAGGTTTTGGAGTCAGGGATTGGGGGCTCGGGAAACCTTTCGACTAATCCAAGCAGTATGATATGATATATGATACCTTCCCACGGTTTCGTTTGGACTTGAGTGTGTAACCTACTACCCGTCGTCCGTGAAGCAAATTCAGGTTGACGTCAACAACCGTTTCCGCGGCATGTTACGAACGCCGATGAAGCTCGCCAATAAAATTTTGTTGACCGAGTTCGGAACGCCCCGCGTCCATCTCCGGGGACGCTGCCTTCGAGGGTGCCGCTTCAATCGGGTGATCAATTGCCGGTAGTGTTCGTATCACCCTTGATTCCTAGAGGTCCGGCCGGACTGGGAAGTGGAAGGAATGTTGTCGTACCGACAGGCATGCTATGTCATCTCCGACACCCGGCCAGCAGTTACGATTGGGTCCTACAAGGTGGAAATGGTGGAAAGAACAACGCGGCACGAGCGATAGGATGTTGATTTCTTGGAGCCCGCAGACATCGTTGGTTATACGGATGGTTCCAAGTCATCTGCTGGGTGTGGGACTGCCTGGGCTGTGTTTGAGGCTGGCTTCACGACCGGTGTTCGTGGGTACTCGGTTCCGTCCGCGTGGAGCATCGTCGAGTGCGAACTGTTTCCCGTAGTATGAGCACTCCGGGAGCTGGTAGAGCTATCACCTGATCGTGTGGTTCACATCTTCATGGATTGTGTCCCTGCGATCCAGCTCATTGACCAAATGCTTCCGGACGGGAATTCGGCCGGCCTGTTTGGGTCTTCACACCGCTGTTGAATCGGACATACCGGGGTGACGATCGGCTGGGTTCCTGGAAATAATGCCATACACGGTAATGAACTTTGCGACCACAAGGCCACGGAATGCATTCGCTCACCCATCCGCCCTTCACGATGGGAGGGGGTGTGTTTGGGCATTGGCCATGACATAGTTCCCCGGGATGTGAGAAGGACGGAGCGGAAAGACTGGCACCGACAGCATGGTGAGACCTATTATGAGCCGGTGCCGGCAAGCTCAGACCCCTCCGCTACCTGGCCCGCATGTATCTGTACGTGCTGATTCGCGTCCGAAGCGCAACCGGCGTGGTCAGACACGACGAGGGAGATGACCGCGATCAACGATACCACCTCGCCGCATGCTCTGCGCTCTCGGAGGGCCGCCCGGCGAGAATGACCCTCTTTTTGGACAAAGCTATTCTGGAATGGAAAGGGTGGTGGGAGCGGTATCACTGGCTGGGCAAGGGTATCCCTAAACACGCTCAGGTTTTGGGGGGGTGTTAGGGTGGTGGCCGGGAACCCGTTTACTGGACTGTTGCTGACCTCTAGGGAGGATGGGATGGTGTGGGCAAAGGACGTGACCCCATGTACTCGGTGTCATCAGACTCATACGAACCACCTTTCCATTCAACCTTGCGAAGGTACAAAGAAGATCTAGCGATGGTTCTTCATGGACCCGGCCACGACTAACTGCCCCTCTTGCGATCAGTGATTCAGGTGGAAGGCCACGGGCACGAAGATGGCTACCGATGCCTTTTGGCGACATTTAGAACGATTGTCAGGGTGGCCGACCTTCTGCGAGTAACGCCTTTGGCGGGCACGGTGTGCAGAATCCGACAACCGCCCCCTTGAGAGATGTGTGACCCTGGTAATGCGATTGGTTGTCACGCAGGGATGGTTGAAGGGCCCGGAGTGTAACCAGGTAGACATCCGAACACGGCTCCCGTTTACCGCTATGTATCGCTTCAGGCGGTTGATAGCGCGGCTGTAGATGCACGAAACGGTAACCCCGAACGCGGTTTGAGGCCTGGGAGACCCCGCCATGTGCGAGTCACAGCTGTTCCTTGCACTTAGGGACATGACCCTCATAGAACATGTTAACGGACCCCACTATTTGCAGACGAAGGGAGTCAGGTAAGACGCGAAGCCACATCTATACCATAATCCTCGCGTTGAGCTCACCGGGAATCAAATTATCTGCCTCGGTGGGGATTGACCGGATTATTCTCGCAAAATACGGTGGTGTTTGGCACGTGCAAGAGAAACATTCGATTTCTGTGGGAAGCTGTAGTCTATTGCTTGCTCTTTTGCCGGGCGTTCCCCCTCGAGCCTTGGATTCTTGCCAGCCCGTTTTGCCTCTTCTTGTTGTAGAGCTCTCTTTCTCTTCCTTTCGCCCCCCCATGCGAGAGATCAAGCGTGTATAAAGCGATTTTAGTTGGAGGAAAGTTCATGCCAGATAGCGCGACGACGACTGAGGTGATTTATGCCGCTTGTTAGCCTCACTCGTCCCGCGACGAATTTCATGGATGAAACTGGTCACCAGAGAAGCCGCCCACCCAGGATGCACTGGAGCAGGTGCTCAGTGATTACAACCCTCCTGAACGCTGGCGATTGGCCAACACCCAAACAGAATGTATTGTGAGATTGTCACGCATGAACACCCTAGGACCCCTTGGCGAATGGCTACTCCGAAATTCTAGAGCTCTTTGCGCATCGCATTAAGAGGGGATTAAACGACGCGGGATTCCAGCTCCCATCCCGGGAATGCCAACATCCGGGGTCCCGAAAGAGGGACTAAAGAGCTCACCGCGCTGCAAAGCTCCAACTATCGGTGGGTCATGGATCAAAGCTGCGAACGTTGGACGAATCGGCCTTTACCTTTTCGCTCCTCCTGATGTGCTATCGGATAGGCTGGGAGTAGTGCAGAGTTGTAATATCATACCCGAGTAGTGTGAAAAAATGGTAGATAGTACCAAAGCAGGGAGATAAATAATGACCTGGTGGCCTTCTCTCGTTCTCGGGCTTCCAGGTATAGAAATTGGTCTTCCAGATACATTCTCTTGGTCTCTCTTTATTTTCATCCTTTCCACTTTTCAACATTCTCCCTTCCCAAAATTTGGTTTGAAAGATATGTACTATACTTGTTTTGCCTAGGGGGTTTGTAGTGAGATGCCTACAACATTGGAATGGAATCCCATCCCACGGCACAATTTCTCGTGACCAGGCGCGCTATGATAGCATTACCACCATGCTAAGAGGTTTTGCCACCTGTGTTCTTGCTTCTTCAATCATCCTTTTGCCAAAGCAATTGTGGGTGGCAAGAGGGCTTATATCGCGGTTTGGGTATGCACCCTGGGGGGTTCCTTCAATCTCATTCCAGACCACATCAATACATCCTGTATAGATACAGGTAAGTTCGCCATAAGCTGGAAAAGACTTCATCAAAATTTCTTCTCTGCCCGACTATGGGCTCAATCATCGCTAGCGCTTTGCGGCTTCCTACAAGCGAGAAAATTACACTCCATTCGGCACCGGACGCTGAATTCGGCCTTTATAGCTCAAAATACCCTTTCCGGTAAGGCCCTCTTCCACACCTTCGGAAACCGGACGTCTAGCCCAATCCAAACCCTAGTCCAACACCACAGCGTTGCACGAACTCCGGGCTAGATGGTCCTATTTCGCAGCAAAAAACAAACAAACAGAATCCCCTCACTGCACTTGCCTCCCCCTCCCCAATTCACCATTAGAGAGGGCTTTACGCCACGGGCGGGCGCTTCGATCGCCCTTTTGTTAACCTGGATGAGGGCGCAATTGTATCGGTGTCAAGAGACCCCCTGTTCTCATTCTTTGGAGCTTACATATGGTAAGTGGTAAGTGAGGAACGGCGCAGTTACTCTTAACTAGTCCTCTGGGGGTGGCCCAAGGATGCCACACGCCAATCTCGCACCGCGCACTACTCGTGCCCTTGTTGCGGTGTGGACACCGCAACCTCCCAAAAGTTTGCAAGCTCACTTTTGGGGGGCACTCCATAGGAGTGCCCAACAGCCCAATATCACTTTGCCGCTCAACGTCACTTTGTGGCTCACCACCACTTTGTGTCTCAACACCACTTTATGGGTCAATGGTACATAATAGCTCAATAGCATTTAATAATTCTAAAGTATGGTTCCGGAAGACTAAACTCTGGACCAACTTTCTGACAAAAAAAGTGACAATTCTTTTGTGATGCCAAGTGTAACACATCCAAAAGGGCAGCCCTAGCCCCTCCACAATCATGAAATTACTCAAGAGATAGAAATATGAGTGAGGAACAATGTTTGAAGTCCCTGGAATTGGTAAATAGAGCCTCATTAAGCATATTTAAAGATTTATCCTGTAGGAGCTATGACGATGACCGGTCTTCTTTCTGACACCTCCCAAATCACCGAATTCATCCCCCCTTAAACACCTCGATTAACAAGATCTCCATTCACCAATTCCAAAACCCCATCGGCCTCCTCTTAAGCAATGTCTTCACTCCAGAGTAAGCTTCTCATTAATAAGTTTCAGTAGAACTTACGAAATTAATGATATCTGATCAAATTAATACAGTCAACAAGGAAATACAAATCCATGGAGGCAAACCAGCAAGCAGAGAAAAAGCAAGCGGCTACCAGGGAGCCTGTTCGCAGGTTTTGCAAAAGGACCAATCCTATGGTATTTGGTCCTGTTCAGGCACCAGTCTCTGGCCAGGCATGTATACGGCAGTGTGGTATATGGGAAAGGTAGTATGAAGGCCCTGAAAAACCCAATTGTCCTACTCCAAAAGCGCCAGCTGGAGCAAGACCAAGGAATTTATCTTATTTATGAATGCGAAGATACCGTCAACGCATTCATGAAATGTCAGGCATTGTGAAGCCTGATCCACTTAGTGGCCATGAGCGATCTTGACACTGGTATGCTAAAAAGCAGCAGATCCAAATTCAGGCCAGATGTTTTCGACAAGAAGCAGGTCCCTCTCCTGCCAAAGTAAGTCTTCCTCTTTCTTGGATTAAGCACCTCTACCAACCTATAACTGAGGCAACACCAAGGAGCAAGGCCTATTTGGATTGGCCAAACCTCTCAGGAAAAGCTTTAGATGTTAAACTAGAGATTCTGGAGCAAGCCTTGGAGAGATTGAAGGTCCAAGTACATCCAGGGATTCAAAGGAAACAAGGAGGCATAATGAGACTCCAACTTGATTGAAATACCCAGCTGTATACTTTTATCAAGTTACAGTTAAAGGAGGAGAGAGAGTGGGAGGCGGCACAGTTGAAACAACTTCCAACTGATCCTATTACCAAGAGGAGGAGTCGTAGCAAGCTGGCCCTGCTAGTAGCGAATGCAGGTGGATGGGCTACTCCTCTAATGACCAGGATTCAACAACAGGAGGTTACTTATATATACAGCAGAAAGCCACCATCTCCAAAGCAAGGAAAACATATTAAGGTAGTCAGTTGGCTGACCGATGAGAGTACTGTACTGGCTATTAGACAGTATATCTCTCTCACTGGAGAAGGTAGAAACTTATTTATTAATAGTTTTGAATGACATGAGAAAGGCTAATTATATTATCATCTAATAGCAATGGATTCTGCAGGATTGGCTAAAGCTATAACTGATTATTGGACTACAATCTACCAGGATAAAATTGGTCAGAGTGAGGACCAATTACCCATGCTAGCTATTGCTGGAATCCATAGAAGGAATAAAAAAGCTCTATCCAGCCGAACTGTCAGAGCTTGGCTGTTGAAACTGGGTTGGAACTGGAGAGAGGTTCGAAAAGGGATTTATAAAGATGGTCACAAAGGAGAGTATGTCAAAAATATGGCAATAAGGTATTCCTTCCACAGATGGAAGTATGTAAGAGGCATATAATAGAGTGGGATGAAAACTTAGAGGTAATCCCAAAGGATTACAGCAATGGGGAAAAACCTCTTATATTTATCACCCATGACAAGTCTATACTCAACTCCAATAATGGCAGAAAGAGGATCTGGATCAATGAGGACCAACTACCAATTCACAAGAAGGGCTGTGGACAGGGTTTGCATGTTTCAGACTATTTAAGTCTGATTGGAAGACTTGGAGGAGGTGAAGTAACTGAAATCCTGAAGTGTAGAGGGGATATCTGGTACACAGGCGAGCTTGTGTTAAAGCAGCTTGTGGAGAAGGTTATACCAGTGTTTGAAAAATCATTTCCCGGATGCCAGGGCCTATTTGCCTTTGATAATGCGAAGAACTACCAGAAATATGCCTCCAATGCTCGTCGAGCTAGGAATTTGAATTTAACACCTTGCGGCCGAAATACGATGCCAATGCGGAATAGCTATTTTACAAAGCCTGGTAATCCAGCAACCGTCTATCAACAGAAGATAGTTCTAGATGATGGCCAATTGAAGAGATTAAAAATAATCCTAGAAGAGCATGGCCTGTGGCCAACAAACCGAAAGCTGTTAACTCAATGCACAATTCCTGGAGATTCCCATGGAGAAAGAAAGCTAAAGCCATCCTGCAGGTATGCCAGCAATGCTGATTGCTGTGCAAGGGCCTTGTTGTCTTCACAACCAGACTTTCAGAATCAAAAGGGAGAATTGCAGGAAATATTGGAGGCTGCTGGGCATATCGTAATTTTCTATCCTTCTTTTCATTGTCAGCTTAACTTCATTGAGTACTTTTAGGGTAATGCAAAGGTGCATGCGCAAGCCAATTGTGAATATACATATCCAGCATTAGTGCACATTGTTCCTGTAGTACTTGCACAGGTATCAAACAAAGTAATTTGGAAATACTATCAATGTGTATTTAGAATGATGGAAGTCTATCTGTATAACATGGTTTATGGTTCTGATAATTTTAAAAAACATGTATTTACCCGATACTCCTCTCATCGGAGAATACCTGAGTCTGCATTACATGTACAACAGTTTCCTTTTTTCTTACAAAGTGAATACATAAAGGTTCTTGCTTTTTTCTTCATATACTCTCATCTTATCAAACTATGCAGTTCATAGTACATTTTCATCATTAGGTCCGAAACCCTACATCTCAAAGGAGCATTTTCCAGGTGTTACACTTGGCATCACAACCAAAATTGTCACTTTTTTTGTCAGAAAGTTGGTACAGAGTTTACTCTTCCAGAACCATACTCAGTCATTCATCTATACTTGATAGATCAATAACATTTGAAGACTCAATCGTACTTCATAACTCAATCTGATTTAATGGCTTTAGAATACTTGACCATTCATGTATAGTTGATAGATCAGTGGCATTTCAAGGGTCAATGGCGGTTGATTAAGGCATATAATTTTATAAAATAATGTATGGTTCAAGAACGGATAAGTGTCAACCATGTGGCTGGGTGTGCAACCCAACATAACCAATCCAATAATGGATCAAATGAAGTAAAAAAAACCGGAGAAATGTTGGAAACATACGGGAAATAAAAGTACGGTTTTTTTACTTAATTTGGTCCAGTATTGGGTTGGTTATGTTATGTTGCACACTTAGCTACCACTCAGCCACATGGATCACACTTATCTCTTCTTGAACCATAATATAATATAAATATCATAGTTCTACTTCTTTTAACTATATCTACAGACCATTTCCGGATATCATTTTACCACTATGCCTACACCTACAGCTTTTATTCTTCCCAGTCAGCGTGTTCATCCTTACCATGATCCTGAGATCAGCATCCAGGCTGCACTGGTTTCCCTTCGTGATACTAAAGTGGATAAATGAAATGTTGATGCAATAGCTAGGGTATTGGAAATTCCAGTCTGTTGATTATATGTATGGTGGAATGGATATCAATCTAAGCAGGAGCTATAAGAAACAAATAAGAAGCTATCCAAAGGCCAGGAACCAGCTCTTCGTCAATACCTTAACCGTCTAGATGAAATTGGAACAAGTGCATGGCTTCAAATGGTTTCGGGCTGTACAAGTTGGATTTTGCATCTTGGACATAGTGGTACACAACCTTCACCATGCATTCATGAACCTTGGACTTAGCGCTTGCTCTCTAGCCATACTGAGTACTCAATTCGAAAACAATCTACTATTGATGCAGAACGCGAGAATAATTATCATTCTGAAATATTCGTGAGTGGTTTTCGAAGTACAAAAGGGTTTGCGGAAAATATGGTATTCATCCAGTTAAACAGTACAACTTTGACGAAACTACTTTTCGGATAGTAATTGGTCTTGACCAATCGATTATCACCAGGGATACTAATCGTGAGTGCCACTTGGGTAGCTCCATCAACCGAGAGCCAATTACTGTATATGAAACAATTAGTAGAGATGGAACAGTATTACCTCCAATGATAACTATCCCTGGAATCATTCATCAAGAGTCTTAGTATACAGCAACAACTGTATCTCACAATTATCTAATTGGTACATCTGAAACTGGCTACAATAATGATACCTTTACAATGGACTCCATTGTCTACTTTGAACAATTGTCAGCTAGGCGGCCAGTCAGATCCTATAGATTATTAATCCTGGATACATTCAGTTCACGTTGCACAAGAGAATTTCGCACATTTTGTGATGAATACAAGATCCTTGTATTTTATTTGCCCCCACATAGCAGCCATCTACTACAGGAACCATATGTAGTAGTTTTCTAACCTTATAAGCATTATTATGCAGAGGCTGTAGAGGCTGCTACACGTACCAGTGGTGGTGATTTTGAGAAATCTCAATTTCTCAATACAAGCAATTCAATATACTAGCAAACATGCACATGATCTACCATCCAATCAGGAGTTAGAGCAACTGGACTTATACTTTGCAAGATTGATTTCGTTATTTCAAAACTTCCGGAAGCTATTACCTGTTAGATATCTTCAATACTCGTATCCACTTCTGAAACCATACCAACCATTGCCCTTACCATCCAATGTCTTAGATGCCAAGATGAAGAGCCTGAACACCAAGCTGCTGATCTCTCTCTGACCTTTCAGTATCATCTTAAACTTGTTCTACGAGGAGCCTTAACTCAAGTTCAAGCTGGTACATTAGCAATAGAGCAGCTAGAACATGGTTGAGTGGCAGAGCAAGCACAAAATGCATAACAGCATGTACAAAATTGAAGTCAGATTCAGAAAGCTGGTGTAATTTATGCATCTCAAGCACACTAAATGGTTAAATGACATGAGGATGCAGAGGTAGAAAACAGAGAGAGACAGATTCTGTGTTCACAGAATGCTAAAAAAAGAGCAGAAGGTGCAGAGCGCAAACCTTTGGTTAATGAAATCAGGGCAGTGGGGAAAAAATGGCAGACTACTCAGGCCTATAAAAGAAAAGTATCTAAATCGATAATAACAGGCATTAGGAGGCAGGTAAGGCAGGGGAAAATAAGTATAAATTAAATTACTTTATTAAAATAAATTCTATATTGACCTTGAAATCAGAATTGAGGTATTAAGTGGTGTTGAGCCACAAAGTGGTGCTGAGCCACAAAGTGATGTTGAGCTGTTAGGCACTCCTGTGGAGTGCCCCACAAAAGTAAGCTTGCAAACTTTTGGGGGGTTGCGGTCTCCACACCGCAACCAGGGCAAGAGCAGGGAACAATATCGCTGGTTTAATCCTCTGCTATCCACCTCGATGGCATGACGATTGCCAACCTATTGAGTATAGTCTCAACGATTGAAACATCAACAACTTGCATTGGATTGTTTCACTCACTGCTTTAAATTCCCATTCAATCAGGGTAGTCCCAGGATTGGAGGCTCTAAACCTTCAGCAAAATAAATGCCTTGCGATCCCTTCCTCTGATTTCACTCTTCCCCCCCATCCTACCCTCTTTCCCTTTGCCTCTCCTCTGGTCCTTCTGTACCGCTCCCTCAGCGTTATACCCCCTGCCACTCAACCACCTTTCTCAATCTAGGAGATTAGTTACCATTTCATTCCATTAATTCACCTCTTTCTTCCTCACGATATTGTGATTCCATATCTTCATTAATCTTGTTCCCCACTTCAACCTCCTTTTTCGTTTCAATTTTATTTCATTCATTCCCTTCACTCCAGCTTCATTTTAGATTTATTCCGGATTTTCTCCAGTTCCATTTCAGCTTCATTTCCGATTCATCCCACTATTCACCGTTCCCGCTATGTGGATGGTCTACACCACGGTCTCTGGGGTAGATGAAGATCATTGATGATGTGAGCGCCCCCCTCTAAGAAAGGCCCTGTTTCGCCATACTTTGTTTTTACGCTTTGCCAAGTTTGGTTCTCTGTGAGAACAATTCAAGACAATCTCGGCCTAAATGAAGCTGGATATCAGACCACCGCTGAATAATCCTCTTTATAGTTTTGTCCGCCTATTGCTCATTTCGGTTCACCAGTTGCAGACAATCCCGCTAGGAACTTTGAACGCTGGCCGGGACTCAGCCTCTAGGCCGTTCATTGGGCTCTGGCTGGATGAACTGGTTTGGATGTTGGGTTCAGTGGGACCTCGCGATAATGGATCCCGTTATACGGTAGGCCTCACCATTCGGAACATATCCTCGCAGAATTTACACCCCATACCAGCAGGTTATAATATAAGGAGTTCAAAACCTCTGTATGAGGAACGAGTTCTCTTGAATTTTTGGTTTGCACTATAGCGAGATGCGACAGTCGAGGTTGGTTACCCTCGCGAGATAGCAGGCCCGTTTATCCCTGCCCCCTCTACTTGCCTTGACATCGGAGGCCAATTAGACGCGGTTCTCGCAACCCATGGTTTGAACCCCACAATCAAAGAATGTCTCGGGAGCACCGGAGTTGGGATCGGGGTGGGAGAGTTTTCCAAGGCCAGTGCAAAGGGCCCTAAGGGAGTCATTATGGATGGGCTCATCGGGAGGGCAATCGAACCCCCACGATTTGTATATTTTCTTCCGTAAGCCACAACTCATGACATCTTGGTGTCCTTCAATCCTAATTGTCTGCAGCGCTACGGAAATAAACGGACTGTGTCGCCTCATCCCATCGCTGCCAGTGATGATTGGTCTCTTGGACACACTTGCAGTGCTATTTCTTCGCCATTCTAGGCACTTTGGGTGGACTCCCAACACATTGCGCCAACCTGGGGAATTTTGTAATTTGAACTGGCTGTGTCTCTTTCTGTGCACGGGAGGCTTCGGTTTCGGGACTCTGAACATACGGAATTTGGCTTTCTTTACTTATGTCTGCCACAATCACTTTCCTTCTCCAGCAGACCTTTACTGTTATATTCTTTAAGCAAATAAAGAAAACAGACTTCTGGACCCCTCTGAGCATAATCTGGGCACCCCCACTTTCACCCCTCATTCCACACATTCTCCGAGATTCTCTTGACTTTTCTTTACCCCGGTTTTGTCGTCCAATCTCTGTTCCCTTACCACCACGTGCTACATATTCCCAATCCTGCCTGCCGTCTCTTATGATCCACAGATCTTAAGGAAACCCCAGAACCTTCTATCCAGCCTACAAATGCACAATGGATAAGTATTACAAATAAAATGATACCCAATACTCGACTAGCTCCAGAGACTCCCCTCATATCTGCTGTCCATATAGGCACTGCGGGTATGACTCTCAATCGCAGTACCGGTGATTTGAAATAGGGAAAATGTAAGGATCGGGGTACATCAGATGTCTTGCGATAACCTGCCAACCGTTAAAGCCAACCAGCTGACAAGGACCTGCTAACCCTCCAGGAGGCGGATCACTTCGTTACCGGGGATACTTGCCTGTGTGACAGCTACAATCCTTGTGAGCAGAAAGCAATGGGCTCGTGGGTGAATATGTCTGCCCTCCATAGCCCAAACAGGTGCGCTTGATTTGCTTTCCTCAATGCGGACTTCGTCACCCTCAGACAGGACACTTACACAAGGGGACCAGGGCAATGAGAGGGAACCGGGAGCACTCAGCTCGGGGTGGCAATATGACCAACTTGGAATAGCAGAACACGCTCCCAAACGAGAACAACAAGATCGGATGGTTGGACTTCCTAACTGAACGTTGATACGGTCCCGGATTCGTACTCGCGACTGCGTCCTCAACGATCTGGTGCCCCGGTATGTAATGACAGGGTCACCTCCTGATGGCCGGGATCGGAATGAGCCAGAAAATGTGGTCTGTCCTAGGCACGGAAAGATCAGGAGGGGCATAATTTCCCAGGGGAGCATGTCCATGTAACAGGGGTTGGCATGGGAGATCACGAGGGATGCTGAGAAAGTAGGGTGAGAGCGGAGGAACTGTGGGCCACCTTGGGCCGCCGGTGAATGCAAGTGATGGCGGGCGACTGGAGGTGCCATCAGCGCCGTGGGCCGCGGCTAAAGAAGATAGTGCGACACCCACCCGCCACTTCACATTGCATCCGCCTTTAGGCTGTGTTTGGCTGCGACCGTTCCGTTCCGTTCGTCCATACAAATTGCCTTACGGTTCCGTTCGCGAAAGGTCATCTTCTATGGGCGAACGGAACGGAACGGTCGCAGCCAAACAGACCCTTAGAAATGAAGTAGCCTCTTGGGATGGTCAAAATATAGGCGAGGGGGGCTGGGGTGCCCTTAGATAAAAAGAAATAAGCTGACCCAATTCGCACCGAGATAACCAAATGATAAATTTAGAAGTTCAAGGTTTCAAGATCAAGATCCAATTGCGAATTGACTTGCTCTACTCGTTATCACTACCTTATCCCGCCACTATCAACCCACCATTTCCAGACCGGCTCCTGCGAGATAAAGAGTGCAATTGCCTTCTTAAAAATAGGTTATGAGCGCCCGGGAATGTGTTGCGGTCCTGGTTCTTTTCCAGTTTACCGGAAGTGTCGTATATGTGTATGATACAATTTATTCTAATGGCGAAAGCAAGCTCCTCAAAGCCTCCTTTACCCTCTCCCACTCCATTTTCCTTTCCTGACACCACGGTTCAATTCCTAACAACTGCTTCACAAACACTTCTCACAAGAGTTATACATATGTTTTACATGCGCCCCCACGCTCTCCATGTCGTGACAGTAGCCAGTATGATCGCTATTACAAACACAACCGATGGCGTTCAACACTAACGAACAGGACTCTGCAGATTTTCCACTTCTCCTGACTCCCGCGCGAACTATATACAGCTCTATTCTCGTCATGATGCCACGCTTCCCTGATACTCACCAACCAAGAAGTGCTACATCTCGACGTACCAATCCCTAACATTGCAATGTTTGACTAAATGAAGCAATGAAACATCATGAATTCCAACATGCCCTACATTTAGAGCTCAATGCAGTAAGCCTCAAAGTTTCGGGGGTGCTGTTCGAGTTATGCTATCAAGGAATGCATCCTATGCACTGTGACTCGCCATACCTAACTTGCAATTTGTTTCCAAAACACAATTTGAGGGTCTTATAGTCGTTCCGCTACCAGGTTGCCAAAGAATAAACACCTCCCCACATTCCCCTTGGCGCTTTCTCGAACCAAGTTAGGGTAGTTCAGGAAGCGTGTCGGGCGGTGTGCCCATTTTTCCTTCTGATGTCGAACTATTGAATAAACCAGGCGCCATTTTGTAGGGTGACATGTGCCAAAAGCCGGTTACTATTTGGAATGATGGTTGTTTTTGCAACATGGAGTTGTTAACCGGCCATGCGAATTCGATATTGCAATTTATATGACGGTCCGAGTGCTTTTCTCTGATAACAACCCCCCCTTTGGTCCGCTCCCAGCATCAGGGATGATAGCCGAGCCATAAGGCGCCGGTCCGGGATATTCCCCGTTGCAGAATGCAGGACCTGGGTGCCTCTGTTCCCCTCGCCGGTGAAGGGCACGGGGGCATAGGTCTCGGATGGAATGGCACAAGGCGGCCAACTGTCGCCTACTCCGTCAGTGGAGGTATCATATCACTCCTATGGGAACAACCGGTCTGTTGTCGCGATGACAACGGCACGGCAACCTACACCTGGTTTGACGAGTAATATCGCGATCACATGGGCAATATTTACCGCTTTTTCTTTTCTTCTCCCTTCATTGAACACGGGGGTATCATTGCTGCCTCCAAGATGTTCCAAGGCTGGAGTGACTACGCGCAGGTTCCGAGAAGTACCTTAAGGCCAGGATTTCCACAGTCGATTTGTTACTCACCTTGGGCAAATGCTCCTTGTTTGACAGGGTGGGCTGCCTATCCTTTCCCTTAGGGCCTACACCTTTTCTAGTGGTCTTCGCTCTTGTGCTCGCAATAACCATGTTTCTCAGAACTGGCTATCCTCGTGGCAGCGACAACCAAACCTTCCATCTCGTCGTCCCCTATAAGCTCGGGTGCCCTAAGTCGGGTGCGCTAGCTCGCCTTGTGCCGTCCCGGTGGATGCTCGCGGGGGGTATTGGTGCGGCGCAATTCACCGTCTTGGCTACAAATTGTATATGCGGGGCGTTAATCGGTTTGGGAATTGCTGTTGTAGGGAATGGTGTTTGGATCAAGGACGTTTTCACAGAGATTCCTATTGTATTTGCCTGGGAGCTATGTCGCTCGTAGCGTCGCCCCCGAGAGTGTCGGGAAATTACCGGTGGCGCCAGATGTAGGGCTGTTCTCACATCAGTCTGATTTCCTACTTTTATTTGGACACGGAGCATTGAGATGGCTAGGCTGCAAATTTCGTCACAACCATCTTTCCCCCGCTGCCTCCTATTTGGTGGTATGGATGCGCTCCCCGCGATACCTTACCATATCGTAATGCATTCTCGCACAATCTTTACAAATCTTGGCCCCTCATGGAATAGCTATTTTTGCATCACAATGGTAATCAGAACTCGGCGGATCCAAGGAAGCGAGCTTCGAATCTTGAGCGGCCAGACAACGCCCGAGACGAACCCTGCCTCTTGAAGCGAACATGACTGGAAGCGATGCGGACTATAGGGGCCAACCGACAGGACAAGTGCCCTCTCTCTATAATTCTTGTAAATGCTTCTAGCCAACTTCAGAGCTCAAGCAATCTCTAATAATAACCTCCTTCTAAAGCCCGACAGCGTGATATTCGACAACCATCTCTGCAAGAGCCTGAAAGCCCGCTGCACCAGGTTTTACCCCACCAACCTCCTTAGGTCTCTCCCCCTTTCCCGATAAACCAGGGCAATCGATAATTTCAACTCCTCAGTTACCCTGGGACCTGTTCGGATCCCCTCGAGCCTGGAAGGCCAATTCTTCAAAATAGGCGAGCACGATAAGCGCCGTTGCTAGGAAGCACAATCCGATTACCTAGCGTACAGTCGTGAGGTCGCGTCATTCAATATGGGGAATAATATGCTGAATTGGAATGCTTCGAGGGATCGGCAGACTAAGGGGGGGGGGCTGTACGTTCATGATTGCGGTTGTAGGTACCCAATTTCGAGTGCAGTTGGTTATAAGTCTATCCCGGCGCAGGATATCGTTGAGGGGGGGCTGAGAAAGCTCGGTATGAGGCGGTCTCTCCCTTTTATAATCCCCGGCCGACCTCTGTCCAGCGCAGCGAGGGTGGATTACGGTACTTTTCCGTGAAGGTCGGACTAGTGCTAATGTGGGTATGCTAAATTTTCTATCGCCATCTACTTAATGAATGGCGATCCCGGAGTGTCCCCGCCTCGTGCTGGGGTCGGCTGCACATAGCTGCAATCCGTATCCTGTTAAAAGATAGCGTAAGGTCTGCTGTCATTCGTGCAGCTGGTGCCGGGCAGAACACTGTAGTGTTGAATGTGAGCATACGTGTGGATAGGCTACAGCTATTTGTGGATTTTTTCGCGGATACTAATTCACATTGTGGGGGAAGGAGTAGCGAGGATGAGAGTGCTCCGTGAATGGATATTGAGAACATTCCCCGGGTAACCCCAACACCGGTATGCTGCCAGACGTGACAGCTGGGAAATGTGCAACCCATCCGGCGACACAGTGGCTTGTGTGCAAATTTTGGCTTGAGCAACTCTTGGTTTCTTGGCGGTCAACACTTCCTTGGTCTGGTGAAGGAAGAAAAAAACCCCCGATCTGCGCGGTTACACACCCCTTCTCCACTGCCGCACCCACCGCCGCCAATCCTGCTTCGCCGGCCGTGTATGATCCCAAATCTGCTCTCCCATTGGCCGGGTACTGACAGACTCTGGAGGGACCTACCAGATCACAGCAGCTACTGCTCCGATTGACACCCTCAACGCCGGGATCACGGAACCCTTCAGTGGACACGCAATCTCCCTTTTCAGACTCTAGAGTACTCTCCAGCGTCACCCACTCCCCACTTCCCATCGCCCCAGTGACACGGCAATACTGGGGGAGGTGGGGTCTACCTTCACGACTCCCGGGGTCTTTAAAAAGCGGGATATTGATGGTGGCGATGTACTTTATAGGTTCTTCGGGGGGACGATCAGGCTTCCCTAGGCAACCTCACAGTTACTGAAATCATGAACCGAGAGCAGTCCGCTTGAGATTGCACACCAGCGAACGCGGGAGAGTGCAGGTGTTACAGAGAAAACGTGATCATCTTAACAAGCTCGGATAGCAATTGGCTTTTCCCGGGTTTGAGTAACGCCCTCCGTTTACTAGTATCACGCCGCTCTCGAGATATCATACCTGGTACCTCCCCCCAGCATCTGCTGCCCAAGGGGTCGGTCCGAAAAGAGGAAACAAGGAACACCGGGCGGCGGGAGAGATAGAGTGGCGGTTAAACACATCGGGGAGGAGAAATAGAGAGCATCCTGGCCAGCAACGTATCTAGCAATCCTTAAAGAGCATTATGTCCAACGCGGAGATAATAACCAAACGCTGCAAATCGAGTCAAACCGGGTCCTCAAAACACGTAAACTCCGATATCGTCTCAGTAGATGGGGAGAAAGAATTTTGGGGAAATAGGGCAGAAGGTTGGAACCACTCATGAGCAAAACAACCGGGCCGTTCTTTATTTTGAATCGGACGCACCTCGCGGGCGAGATTAACCATGTAAGGGGAAGTGGTTTTGGTGAGAGTGACGCAAGTACGAAGGCACTAGCAAAGGTAAAATCCTGACAAGGTCGGAGGGGTACTGTACATCGCAATTGAATCACAAATTTTAGGATTGAGCTGTCCCCAGGGAATAGCTCATCGCAACCGCGACATTTCACGGACCCCGAGGTCTTCCGTGAGGCATCTCCCCCCACCATCTCAAGGTACCGCAGAAACGGGGATTCCGATAACGATCGTTTCACGTCCCCCCACCTCACCCTCGGTATTTACCATTGGAATCAACGCAAGCCGAGCCTGCCTAACGCAAAACGATCCCGGAGTCTCCACACATTGGGCGACGGCCGAAAGGGGATTGGGCAAACCCTCATTGGAGTGAATCCCACTTTTATGAAAGGTGCTACGGCGGGTCAGACTTTCCACACGTCGTACGGGCCAAGACGAAGCCATGACAGGGTGAGGCCTCCTCGCCCGTCTTGAGACTGCCGGGTCCGTGAACCCAATCCGAGAATACCCTACACTTGCATCCCGTGTACGAGGGAGAAATAGTGAGTTCAAACCCCATTCCTCTCATTCCCTGATGACCGAGCACATCATGGGCAACTGGGTTCACTGACTGCGCTCTATGCTGGGAACATCAGGATTCGAGATCTTTGTTTACACCTTTATGCCCCCCAACCGGACATGCCCGATACGCTATTTCAGGAGGCATTGCTATAAACCTTCCCCTCGTTTACCGCAAAGCTGATTCACACTGTCTACTCACATAATAACTCCCGTGTACGAAATCTGGAACGGCTATCTGATCACTGAGGGGGCCAGGATATCGTTAGAGTGGCGCGGGAGAAGATCGGGTGGATGTATTCGATAGATGATCGCGTTATACGGTACGAACAGGAAGTTGCCGATGGACGCGATGAAACCAGTGGTTGGTGGTGTTCCGCAATGAGGGGTTAACGCATGGGATACGGGAGTAGATCAGATGGAGAAGCGAATCGGCAAGGGTGAACCCAAATGTCAAAACCCTGTCTTTCTCGATTGGCGCCCACATGTAGGAAGAGAAAATTCAGAGGAGTTGGAGATAGTCCTGACAGCACAGCATTTTGTATTTTACCCGCTGAATTTAGAGTCTACTCGGGTAGACTGCGGCGAAAATTGTGAGCCGAGGATTCCAGTAAAATGCGCATACGGAATGATTTACTCCGGCCTTTGACCCACCCCCTGGTGCAACAAATCCGTGGTGTTTGATATCAATGGGGCAGAACACTTCGTTACCCTATTATTGGCACAACCCGTCCCGAGTCGCGACGTCAGCGATGAATTGGCAAATGCAAAGTCCTGCCAGTACTCAGCCAACCCAAATGATCGAACCTGCAAGGCGTGGATTCAAACGTTCTATCCCTACTACCTCAAACCTCCGATGACTGCTGCTACGAAGTCCAAGCGCCCAGGTCGAGGGTAAGAGCAGTACTGTGCGAAGGATATTTTTGGGTGCAACTTTGACCCCAAGTGCCACTAGGGACAGTATACCTTTCAGCAGCAACCGGGTGGAGAAAGAGATTAGGGAAATTAGCTTCCACCCACGCACGGATCGCCCGCCGTGCCCCCCAAAAAGAAAGTAAAATCCGGGGGACCGTCCCAAAGCCATCGCCAAATCATGAAAATCCTATAGGTCATAAAATATAGGCTATGTTCGAGTAAGAGTGTCTTGCGGTCGTTATCTTTTCTTGCTAACCGGAAGTGCCCTATATACACAATCTTGTCCTTGCACGCAATAGACCCTTCTCCTAACATCCGCTACCATCTCGCACTCTGATTTCCATGTCCGACACCTGCGCTCCATTCCAGACACTACCGATATACTCGACGGTGCAGGGATAGGTTGTCCGGGGTGTTTCGAGACCACTCGGGCGGGCCATATCGTTTTGGGGGTAGATGGCGGGAGAAGGGTTTACAAGACGGGAAGACGCATTAATCCGGGATGGCGTTGATCGCCATGAGCGCCCGTCGGCCGGTTGGTAGCGATTTCCCGGATCCTGTTCAGAATGTACTGGCGTCCCGCTGTCATCATACTGTCACAGTAAGGTCGCACGTGGCGGGGGAAATAAATAGGAGCTTGCCTCATAGTTTGCTTCGATAACCAGTGAGTTCTTCTCCGACACCTGGATGGCCTCTGATCTCGATGAGGACACATCTGGCCCCCCCTGTCCTTCCCGTGGCTACTGCGGATGATGGGGGCTCAGGAGGGAATGGAAGAGCGACCGCTTGCACAAAACCAATTATCCCTCCGGAACGGGAGCTATGTGTCAGTGGGCCCTTTTTCGGTAGTAAAACGGCGCTGAAATTGAGGGAAACGGATATCGAGTGTATTGACAGGCAAGAAAATCCCGCAGACCGGGGAAGTCAATACATCAAAAGCAACCGATATTTGAGTCGAGGCGCCACTGCAACAGATAGATTAAAATAGGTAATGTTAGGGATAATATGTGATAACTATTGATCCCCCTTTCGAGGTGGGCAGTGAGAACATGTTGGGGTGAGTTGACACAGCGGCCGCAGGCAATCCTTAGGTGATTCCACCGCGGAATCTACCCATGGCGAAAACGGTAGGGGCTCCCGGCGCTAGCCCCGAAATATCTCATCATTCCGTAAACCAAGGAAGCGTCGGTGGAAATTCTTTTCCGCCCTAGGGCGTTCATACCAGGAGTTGCGAAGCATGAACCGCACAGACCAAGGATAGCCAGGATACCGGAGGCAGGGCCTTGATAGAAGGTATTATTAGCACACGAATGAAAGTAAGCCAAACTAAGTTTTGAAGGGAGAATTGAGCTATCCTACAGAATTGAGCATAACCCAACACCAGGTGGCCCAGAATTGCATTTTCTGGGGCATTTAATTCAGCCCAGAGTCAAAATTGATGTTAGACCGGAGCCTGCATGTCGATCAGTCACGAGCCCACAAAGATGCTCCTGCAAGCACAGCAGCAGGCTTGTTCACACCTAAATGGCCGAGGGTCTAAACAAACTGAAATGAGATTAAAAAGAGAGATCTTTGACGAAGAAAGCTAAGTTAGCCTGAATTCCCAGCATGAGAGAATTGGGCAATCGAAAAAAGCGCTCAAAAGGAGTGTGGTATGATACCATATTATGTGAAGCAAGGTGACCAACTATGAAAAGAGTGGTGATTAGCCGTAGCGAGAATAAACACGGAGGGCGGAGGGGTAAAGAGGGAGGGGTAAGAAGGAGGACGGGTGAGGGGAAGGGCGAATTGGAGGGCACAGAAGGGAAGTGAAGGGTTTTGTTTATGATACTGTGGGCTTGGGGCCCCTCGTCATTGTCTCTTTGTCCACTATTTTTCCCGCCTCCATAACGTCGTATGCCCACACATGGCCCCTCTGGAGTTCTGGGCCAGGCTACGGGAGCTGTGTGTGCAATGGAGCACGAGGCAACCCCCTCAGGACCCCGACACCATACAGTATCGTGTGTCCGTCTCCCATATAACACGAGAACAGGGCAACGGACGGACCCTGGACATCCATCATCAGGGGTTGCTAAGCAAGAGGTCAGGAATTCTATCATTACACAACACTTCACTCCTTTTCGCGAAAGTTACCGGAACGCCCTTCAGACAGTTCTTCCATCAGCCCTGCTACTTGAAGAGGAAGCCTGTGATCTGGGCTTTCTGCAGAAACAAATGGTTAAGCCATCGAACGCGTTACACAGTTTCCGATACCTCCAATACTCACGATCCCCATCCTAAGGGGACCAGCACGCTCACTCGCTCGATACTAGATCACGAGTCGAAATTACCGTCCTCCCCCTATACGCCAAGTTCGAGGTCTCATTTGATGGGTTAAGAGAAATAGGAATACTGTTTGACGAGGTCCAACGCAACCCCCTTAGCTAATCTTAAACACTCTCAGGGAACCTCTAACCACACTTTGTCTTCCTACCTTCTAAATACGGTTGTCGGAGACCCGGTGGAGATTGGGAATCGCGCGAGATTGGACCGTATGCCAGTTATCATACCTAACATGCGCTGTCAGTCCAGGATTGCGCAAGCTAGGGCTGAGGGATGAGTGAGTATGGCGGCAAAAAAAAAAGTACCTTGTCCCCTTGGTCAGGAAAGAGGGATTAGCCCTGGCGGTGGATATGGAAGTCAACCACTTTGCGTGTGAACCGTGCTGAAATATTCCTCATTGCAAATCGCTGGAGAACGTCAACCCCCTAGATCAAGTTAACAAAGGAGCAAATCAAATTTTCTTTGCTATCAGGAACATCTCTTACCCCTCTCATTCCCCGGCTCCCATCGTTGGGCGCCCACCGGGACCTCCAGATATCTACCTTTTTGTTACTTTCTACCGCATCCACCTCCTACGCCGACCCGGTCCTATGCCTCATACCTTCTGGCAACAAGTGCTCGGGCAAGGTGATGAGAATATTTGTATCTAAGTCACTTGTACTTGTGATAGTGGAGCAGACGTAGTGAACAAGATATATCTTTAAGACCCAGAGATTAATCTAAGCTTGCATGCTCTTCTAACTGAAAGGAAAAATACACCCCTATTTATACCCTTCTATGGTTACGTGAATACTGACTTATACCAAGGAAATCTATAGAACCTGCTAGAATCTTCTACCATAACAAAAGGTCGTGTGACAGTGTCACATGACTGACATATTCATACCACCATACAGGAATAGAATAACGTCATTTTGAACACTTCCTTTACGGTTCCATTCCCAGCCTATTAGAAAACCCTTCAAATGTCACCTTTACAAATCCCTTTGCACATATATCTGCCAAATTGTCCTCCGTTCCAACTGCTATCACATCTAACTTTCCTGCTTCCCATAGCTCTCTAGTGTAGTAGTGCTGAACATCAATATATTTCGTTCGGTCAGAAACGTCCGCGTTTTGAGTAAGCTTGATGGCCATTGTGTTCTGACAATATAGGGTCGGCACAGTCTCAATTCCCATATGCGACGTTCCTCAGCTTGGCCAGACGCTTTGTTGAGCGGCAAATGTGAGTAGGATGTATTCGGCTTCCGTTGTAGATGTTGCTACGGTTTTTTGTTTTTTCAATCGTGATATCGCGGTACTTCCATAAACGTATATGATCAGACAGTTAAACGACTTGCTGTCTTCGAGATTTTAGGTGAATGAAGCATCACCAAAGATCTACAAAGGATGTTCCTTATTGTCCCGGTTGTATCGTAATCCCTTGGTCTTCATTCCTTTTAGATACCTTAGTACCCTTTTGGCGGCGGTAGATACATGGTGGTAGGCTTTGGGGAGAACTGGCTGAGGAAAGCAGTAGCATGTACGATGTCAGGCCTTGGGGCGACAGTGGCGTACATCAGCGATCCAATGATAGTCTGGTATTGTGGTTGATCGCATAGTTGACCCTTATCTTTTGCTTTCATAAGTGTGGTGTGGACTTCAATATGAGTAGCAACTGGTTTGGCTTCGTTTAGGTCAAATCGTGAGACGATCTCAGCAATGTATGGTTCCTGCTAGATCTTGAGATTCTCCTTCAATATTTCAATCTGCATGCCTAACAGTAGTGAACCTTGTCCAGAGTCCATACCTTGAAAATGGTATTGTGCTTTGTCAATGGACTTATCGACTGAAGAGGGTTTTCCGGCTATTACGATATCGTAAACGTAAAGGCAACAAAAGAGGTTTTTTGCTACGAGAATACACCAGGTGACGTCGGTAACTTTAAGCTTCATAGTTTCAAGGGTTTTGGTTAGTCATTGGCACCATAGTTGTGGGCATTGCTTCACTCTGTAGATGGCTTTCTTAAGCTTCCCAACCTTGCCTGGTATTCGATACTCTTTCTGGTGTTCCAGGTAGGTTTCCATGTCTATGTTGCCATACACGAAGTCAGTCTTAATATCGACTTATGGGAAGTTATAATCAAGTTTGACAGCTACTCCTAACAGGAGTCTCAGGGATTCTAACCAACCGACTGCGGCATAAACCTCTTCATAGT
The DNA here is from genome assembly GCA_003182015.1 of Tuber magnatum. Classification (NCBI taxonomy): domain Eukaryota; kingdom Fungi; phylum Ascomycota; class Pezizomycetes; order Pezizales; family Tuberaceae; genus Tuber; species Tuber magnatum. Next base: position 2,645,214 of record PYWC01000005.1, read on the forward strand.
CTTTGCCTGGTGCTTGGTTGAAGCCTTTGGCACAGCATTGTGCTTTTTGTCACGATCTGGCGGGAGGAGTGCTAGCCAGGTGACGGCAGCAAGGAAAAGGTTTCACATATGACGTCGGTTAGACGTCCGATAGTTAAGTTATTCCTTCACGCACATGACCTCTTTAGCAGGTCAGGGGGCTCATTTATGTTCCTTATATTTCGCACATGATATACAGTTGACGTCATGGGGAGGGTCTAGGCTTGTCAGTAAGGTTTAGCGGCAAGGCAGACTCGTTTATGTTTTACGTGTGACCTAATTAGTAGGTCATGTGCTTTGTTTATGCGCTTGATTTGTATTGTGTTTCATTTATGTTTTTGCACATGATGTCAATTAGAGGTCATGGGATGTTTTATGTTGCGCACATGACTTATTTGAGTCAGGTGATGGATTTTGCACCTGACCTTGCTTGAGGTTAAGGGCTGGGTTAGGTTTGTGGGAAGAGGCCTATATAAAGGCCAGGTTTTCACAGATGGGTTAGCTCTTCACACAACCATCTACTATTATTTCCTATCCACTACTTTACGATCGTTACAATACAAAAACCTTTATGCTCTGATCTTATCCGCTAGATGAATCCGCTCTGGAGTCAAGAACCTATCCGCTACGCGGATTGTGTTAACAGAATAAAAGACCGATACTGTGGGCGCTGGTGAGAAACCGATTCTTACCTGAGAATACTAAGATAGGACCTAGAGACTTGAGGCGCTCTAGGACACAGCGCAGCGCAGTTCGGAAGAACAAAGAAGGTCGTTACCCGTCGCAAGTAACATGAGTAGTGGGAAACCGTAACATTTGGTTGTGTCACCTGCGACATCTACCGACAGCAAGACGGCAACCCCTCGAAACGCGGAGTTCACACAAGACACCGAAGGAGACATTGAGCTCACAGACGACACCCTAGACCTAGGACGAGTACGAAACACCCTGGGCGAAGCAGCAAGCCAACCCTCTCGAGCCGCAAGCCCGGTTACATCAGAACAAACCTCAACGACGGATAGTTCCTCAGAAGGAACACTACGACCAAGAAGAATGTTGGCAGCGGCAACACCAGCACCCCCGGCCGGGCCTACTATGCAGGCCCTGATGATGCACGAGGACCAGATGACAAGGTTCCTGGGAGCAATTAATACCCATCCGGAATCAAGGCCAAAAGTGAAAGAACCGGACCTGTACGAGAGAGAACGCGAAAAATTGAGGCAGTTCCTAAGCCAGCTGGAATAGTGCTTCAAAGTCAAGGGCTATGGCGTTGGAAAAGACACAATCAAGTGGGACTATGCAGAGTCCCTCTTGAGAGAAGCAGCAGGGCAATGGATAATGCTCTAGTGGAAGGAAAGCCAGACCGAGTATGGGCCTCGTGGGAGGAATTCAGGGAAGCCCTCCACACCTGGTTTGGAGACAGAAACGCCAAACAGACGGCAAGACTCAACCAGGAAAAATGACACCAGGAAAGGACAACTTTTCTGACTACTGGGACAAGTTCCGCGTGGTATTAGGCGAAGCAGAATACGACGACAACACGGAATAACGCTACCTCTTGGGCAGCACCAACGGAAGGCTATAAGAAGCCTGGTCAGGTTTGGACCTGACCGATCGAACGGCCGAAGGCCTCCCTGTACGGGCCATCGATAAGGAAGACAAGATCAACCTGGTCAGACACACCCAGAACAAGACAAGAGGGATAACCCATCCAACCCCACCGCCCAATAACAACAGCACCTACCGAACGGACAACACGCCACGACCCACACCAGCAGGGGACGCCATGGACTTGGGAGCGGCTGGAAGGAAGGATCGACGATTCCAAAGACTGTCCTACCAGGAATTCCAAAAGAGAAGGCAGGAAGGGGCATGCCTCAGATGCGGACTGAAAGGACACTTCATCCAGGATTGTCCACACAAAGGGACCAAGCTCCAGGAAATGGAGGCAACGGAGAGGACAGAGAGGCGCGAGAGTTTAAACAAATAAAGTCCCCAGCAAAGAGTGTTCTGCGGGACGAGGAAAGAGGCAAACCCACCGGCATCGCACACATATCAACAAAAAGAAAAAAGAAAAATAAAAAGGCAACGATCAACAGCACAAACAGTTATAAGAAGAACAACGAACATCTTATAATCAAGATAAAACTCTGCACAATGGACAAGGACACAGAAACGAACGCAATGCTTGATTCAGGGGCAACCGAGGATTTTATTGACCGAAACTTCTGCGAATCCCATGGATTACCCCTGGGAAAGCTAAAGAAACCAAGAGACATATACGTGGTCAAGCGGGAGAAAAGCAAAGCAGGACCCATTACCCATACAGCGCAAGAAGTAATGGAGATAGGTCACATCATGAACCCATGGTATTCCAAGTAGCGCTCTTGCAGAAACATAGTGCCATACTAGGAACCCTGTGGCTAAAACAACATAATCTGAACATCAATTGGGAAAAAGGCCAAATCAACTTCAACAGCGAACTATGCACGCGGTTGTGCCTAGAAACTTCCCCAACAATTGCAACGATCCCTGAAGAACAAGTACTAAGAAAAAACCTAAAGACACAAATCCTCAGCATGGACACCAAACACAAAGAAACGATCCCCGATGACGAAGGCATAAGAGTACAGGTGTTACACTCAAATGCCAAGAAACTAACGTGAGGATCCACGAAGGCAGCAGCTCATGACCTGTACAGCACGGAAAACACCATGGTCCCCGCAAGAGGACAAAAGATGATAGCAACAAGAATTGCAGTAGGACTACCTGACAGCACCTATTAAAGAATCGCTGCGAGCAGTGGTATGGCCACCTGACATGCGATTACCACAGGCCCGGGAGTGCTCAATGCGGACTATAGGGGTGAGGTACAGGTTCTGCTAATAAACCTAAAGGATGAGAACTGTACGATCCAGAAAGGGGGCGCATAGCCCAGATAATTATCGAGAATATCGATACCAGGGAGCTCCACGAAGTCTGAGACCTAGGCAGGACCAAAAGAGGTGAGGAAGGATTTGCTAGTATCAGACAAGGAACCCCAAGGACAACACCCTAACCAAAACGACGGAAGAGAAACCCTAGAGCATATCTTTCATATCAGCAAAGACCTTCAGTCAACTCTATTGGAGAGGGGAACAGACAGGGATCCTCAAATGGGATGAAGAAGAAGATGGACCAACGATCGCAGAAGCGTCAATGATTAGTATGTGAGTAGCTGTAAAGGAAGAAGCCAAGAAGAGGAAATTAACTCTGAGGCAGCTGGTCCGGAAAGAATATCACCACTATCTTGGAATATTCGAAGAAAAGGAAAGGACGGATCTTCCCATGCACAAGAGTGAAGATCCCCAAATCAAGCTAGAAGAAGGAAAGGCAGCCCCCTTCATGAAACTCTACCCGTTAAGGGAAGAGGGGTTGAAGCCACTGCGCGAATACCTCCAACCGAACCTGGCCTGGCAATGGATCAGACCATCATCCTCCTTAGCAGGGGCACCCATCCTATTTGTCAGGAAGAAAGATAGGAAACTGAGATTTTGCGTGGATTTCCGGGGACTGAATGCGGTACCACGAAAGGACAGGTACCCTCGACCATTGATCGGCGAAGCGCTGGACCCACTAGGACGGGCCAAGCACTATATAAAACTGGATATCAAAGACGCATGTCACAACATAAGGATAGCCGAAGGGGACGAATGTAAAATGGCTTTCAGGACAAGATACGGACTATTCGAATATTTAGTCATGCCCTTTGGCTTATCCAATGCACCAGCCACATTCCAATGGTGGATCAATTCCAAGTTGAGCAAATACCTGGACATATGTTGTATTGTCTATCTAGATGATATACTCAGCCATTTGGACAACATGGAACACCACTACTGAGACATATAGAATGTCCTGCAGGCATTGAGGGAAGCTAAGGTCAAACTAAAAGCTTCAAAATACGACTTCCATAGGGATGAAGTCGAATACCGAGGATTTATCCTCAACCCTGAAGGAGTACGAACCGATCCCGTGAAAAGGGTACCTATCGACGACTGGAAAGCACCTAAGAGTGTGAAAGGAGTGCAAACCTTCCTGGACTTTTACAACTTCTATCCAAGATTCATCGCACGGTTTAGCAGGGTAGCTAAACCCGGCTATAATATGACAAGAAAAGGAGTCAAATGGGAGTGGGCGAGAAAGAACAACAAGCATTCAACGATATGAGGAAATGACTTACTACAATACCGATATTATGACACTTCGACCCCATGCTACCCGTCATGATCGAGACGGATGCATCCGACCATGTATGCACCGGTATCCTCTCCCAGCAGGGAGAGGACAGATTATGGAGACCGGTCGCGTTTCGATCAAAAACAATGTCAAAGGGAGAACAAAACTATGACATTCATGACAAGGAACTGTTAGCTATTGTTCAAGCAGTGCAAGACTGCAGGAAGTATACACTAGGAGGTCAACACGTGATCCGTGTTATCACGGACCACAAGAACTTACTAGCGTTTACCACCACCAAGGAACTCAATGGACGACAGATCAGGTGGAGTGAGACATTAAGCCAATACCATCTCCAAATAGAATATCAACCAGGGAAAGAAGGAGGAAAGCCGGACGCATTGACTCGATGAATGGAGGACTTCCCTGACAAAGTAGAAACATGGTCGCAGCAACAAAGGATACTTTTCTCCAAAGAGAAGTACTTCGCACAAGAAGAGGACAAAGACAGCGGATACGAATCCCTAAACGAAACGACCGTGGCCACGAGCAATGACAAACAATATGAAGAATGGATAAAAAGAGAGACCACCAATGACCAGGCAATTAACGAGATAAAGAAGGCCTTGAAGGGGGGCCTAAAACAGATGAAAGGAGTAGCCCTGGGGCTATACCGGAAGGAAAACGGATACCTATGGTATGAAGACAAGATAAGACTACCGGATGAAGAAGGCTTACGAATGGAAACGATAAGAAGAAATCGCAACATCCCACCGGTGGGACACGGCGGAATGGCAAGAACAACAGTGTTAATGCGACGCTAATGCTACTGGTCCTCGATGCACCACGATATGAAAAGATATGTGAAGAATTGCGACATATGACAATTGACGAAAGTGGTTAAACACGCACCTTGTAGGCTGCTCAAACCACTCAAAACTCCTGGAAGACCGTGGCAGTCAGTCGCAATGGACTTCATCAGCGGAATACCTGAATCGAATGGTTATGACCCCACATGGGTCGTAATCAATCGTCTCACGAAAATGGCATACTTTATACTGTACAGAATGGATATGACAACACCACAATTCTTCAATCTGTTTAAAGACCAGGTCTTTAGACTCCACAGCCTACCAAAGGATAGTACCTCTGACCAAGGATCCCACTTCACGTCGGACGTATAGAAAGAAAGCACACGACAGTTAAGTATCAGCCGACACTTGAGCACGGCCTTCCACCAACAAAGAGACAGCCAGACCATAAGAACAAAGGCGATATTGAAACAATATCTGCGAGCCTACGTCAACTGTTAGCAAAACGATTGGATGGAGTTCCTATCCTAGCCAGAGTTCGCATATAACAATGGGTAACAAGAAACGATAAAGACCACACTCTGCTTTGCGAACTACGGATACGACCGCTCATTTGATGCGGCACAATATCAAGTGCTGCAAAAAGATAATAAAGTCCGATAATATGATAAAAGTACACAACACATTACGACACAAAATGACTCTAGCGCAAATGAGTTCAAAAGAAAAAAGCGATAAGCACCGAAAGCCAGACGGGAACCTTACGGTCGGCGACAAGGTGTGGTTGATACCACGCAATATCCGCACCACAAGGCCCTCAAAGAAGCTGGATTACAAGAAACTTGGACCCTTCAGGATAATCGAATGGGTGGGCTTGAGAGCATATAAACTCTCCCTCCCCCCCTCGATGAAACAAGCTCATCCAACATTCCATACCAGCCTCCTCGAACCCTACGAGGAAAACTGTTTTCACTCACAGAAGAAACTTCCGCCTCCGGCTATCTACATGGACAGTGAAGATGAATACGAACTCGAAGAGATAATCGACCCTCGCTTGCACTACGGTAAACTACAATCCCGTGCCACGTGGGCCGGTTATTCCCCCCAACACGATCAAGCGTGGTACGCGGCTACCAACATTACGAACGCTAAAGATGTCGTCCTCTTCTTCCAGCAGCGCTATCCGCGCAATGCAGCAACCGACTGTCTGTACCGATGTGGGAGAAAACAGTTGGGAGGCAGTTGAGAACTGTAAAGAATTCGAACAGAACATGCTGCAAGCACAGAAAGAACCAGAAGAAGGGGGGAAGCAGAATCAAGAACATGCAAAAAAGACGTGGACGGCGTGCACCAACGACGAATGCAGGGCACAAAGCGCTGCGAAAGAACGACAACGGTGGTGGCCAACGGAGGCCACCAAAACAAGAGACTCGGACAAAGACCCGGAGTGGGCAAACCCCTGGCAACAACAAACCTGGGAAGGGGAAACCCCAACGACCCCAACGAGGCCCAGACACCTCAGGATCGCTTGGCAGAACTGCATGCGCAGGTTCTGCCCCTACCACAAAAGGGAAGAAGAAAAAGCATGACAGGCTCAGAGGATGGAGAAGAGCAAGAAGGGGGGGCATAAAGTTTCTTTTGCCTCCAAGGAAACCCAGAAAGACACCATCTGCACCAGAGACGAAACCATAACACAGCAAAAGGACATGATAACTGAGCTGCAAGAAATCGTGGAAAGACCTGGAAGGACAGTCGAGGGACTACACGCAGTAAAAAGGATGCTGCGGGAGCAAGGGGAGAGACAAGACTGGGAACGATGGAAACAGAAGGAAGTACAAGACTAGCTCCTCGAAGAATACAACTTGCCGAAATACCAGAAGCTGCGAACCCACAAGTATGCAGCACCCATCGAGGAAAGGAGAAAGAGAAGCAGATAGACGTATCCTCAGGGACGGAGGATATGGGAGAGGGGAGCTAATGTTACAATCTGGGTAGAGGAGCGCTAGCCAGGTGACGGCATCATGGAAAGGCTTTCACATATGACGTCGATTAGATGTCATACAGTTAAGTTATTGTTTCGCGCACATGACCTCATTAGCAGGTCAGGGGCTCCTTTATGTTGATTGTATTTCACAAATGACGTACAGTTGAGGTAATGGGAAGGGTCTAGGGGGGTCGGTAAGGCTTACCGGCAAGGCAGACTCGTTTATGTTTTACGCGTGACCTAATTAGTAGGTCATGTGCTTTGTTTATGCGCTTGATTTGTATTGTGCGTGATTTATGTTTTTGCACATGACGTCAATTAGAGGTTATGGGATGTTTTATGTTGCGAACATGACTTATTTGAGTCAGGTGATGGATTTCGCACCTGACCTCGCTCGAGGATCAGGCCTTGGTTAGGGTTGCAAGAAGAGGCATATATAAAGGCCGGGTTTTCACAGATGGGTTAGCTCTTCCTGTAACTATCTACTGTTATTTCCTATCTACTACTTTACGATCGTTACAATACAAAAACCTTGATGCTCCGATCTTATCCACTAGAGGAATCGGCTTTAGAGTCAAGAACCTATCCGCTATGCAGATTGTGTTAACAGAATAAAAGACCTATACCTGCGGTACTGGTAAGAATACTAAGATAGGGCCTAGAGACGGGAGGAGCTCTAGGACACAGGGCAGCGCAGTTCGGAAGAACGAAGAAGGTCGTTACCTGTCGCAAGTAACACGAGTAGTGGGAAACCGTAACACTTTTTGACGTTCGCTAGTACCATCCTTCTTGGCTTTGGGCTTGTAAACGTATCGCCCTCTTAATCACTTTTTATCACTTAGTTTTGCCAATTCCACTCCCACTTCTTGTTTTCACAGTAACTTTATTTCTTCATCAATGGCATTCTGCCATTCATTTCTCTCTTGCGATTCCGTGGCTTTTCTGTACATATTGGGGTCTGGTATGTGATACATGAGACCAACAACCATAAGTCTTTGAAGACTCTCCGCTTCATTTCATCATTGTTCATCAAGTTTGTAACGTGTTCGGGCCGGGCCCTAGTTATGTAGCGGTACGATAGGTGCAGATAGTTTCTTGATGAACAAGAAGCTAGCGCTGCTTACTAAAGGAGGCTTCGAAAGGGTGTAATAGGAGATCAAAGAAGTAACCATTCAACTAAGTTTATTTAGAATACTGTCAGTTGAAGTCAGCTGTTTTTATCGTGGAAATCAGCGGTCTTTAAAAACAGTCTGTCGCTTATCTTCAGTATGAGCGATATTCCAAAACGTTGTATGTACCAACCGATAGCACACGAAACAATACACGTATCAAATGATACTGTAAAACCAAACATTCAACAATGTGTGTATCAACCGATAGCACATGAAACAATACAAGTATCAAAAGACACTGTGAAACCAAACATAAAACAATGTGTGTATCAACCGATAGCACATGAAACAATACAAGTATCAAACCATACTGTGAAACCAAACATAAAACAATATCTGTATAAACCGATAGCACACGCAACAATACAAGTATCAAACGATACTGTGAAACCCAGCATAAACCATAACCTTGTACCTGTACCAGTTACAAAGTTCCTCTCTTCTGTCTTGGAGAACTTGCATCTCATCCTCAGTTAGGCGTTCCAGCTTATAATCCTGTTCGTTTCCTTTTATTTGACATTGTACATCTGGAAAAACAAAAAGTGCATCTGACCCGTAGTGGTTGCGCCCCGGCGCAACCAATGTTGCTGTTGCGTCCTCTGCGTCCTGTGCACCCGGGCGTCTCTTACTACACCTTCTTGCATTCCAGGAATCCGGGGCTGCCATATCAGATTCACTTGGATGCACATGTGACGTCGCATCAGATTCACGTCCAGTCTACATCTAGGCAATTCTCCTATCCCCTATCCGTCCGGACCGCACCCAGGTAGATCTCTTACCCCTATCCACACGGGCCAGAGTCAATACCCCCCCCTTGGTTGCCTTTCCAGCCGTCACTCATAGAAAGAAAAGGTTAAATATTGGCAAGGAGAAATTGGTTAGTATGGGCGCTAGGGGAGCAAGCGGAAGGACCTTTAATTTTAATCAGCGCTATACCCGCCCTTGCAGGGTAGTATTCTATTTTCAAAACATAATCTTTGAGGCAGTGAAAATGCCAGTTTACTTCCATCTGAAAGCGAGTAATAGCTAGGCCACTGCCAGTGGCACCCTTTGGTGTTGTGGTGACTCAGCACTTAGACTTAGATGCGCTGTCAGGCTCCGCTTTCATTGCAACACACATCCCCCCTTTTCTGACTGCACGTGCTGGTTTTGATGCCGGAGTCCTCGGGACCCCTTCCGCTCCAGCTCTCGACACTTTGCAACCTTGATGTACCCGACGCCAGCTTTCCAATGCACTAAAGAACGTCTACTCGTGATTAATATCGGTGGAGCTACAGCCTGTTCTGGAAGTGGTCTTTTGTGGCAAAGTTCTTACTATGTGCTGACTTTGACGCCAGATCCCTCGGGTTCCTTGGGCTCTAGCGCTGGGCGCTTTGCAGACAGGATGCACTCGATGCCAGCTTCCAAACGCACTAAAGAACTTCCACTCACGACCAATACTGGTGGAGATAAAGCCTAGCAGGTTTCTGATATATGCTGATTTTAATGCCGGATCCCTCGCAGTTCCTTTGGCCCCTGCTATCGACACTTTGCAGACAGGATGCACTCGATGCCAGCCTTCTAATGCACTAAAGGACGTCTACCCGCGATCAATACCGGTGGAGCTACAGCCTGTTATGGAAGTGGTCTTTTCTGGCGAGGTTCTGACTATGTGCTAACTTTGACACCAGATTCCTTGGGGTTCCCATTGCTCCAGCCCTTGACACTTTGCAGCGAAGGTGTACTCGACGCTGGCTTTCTAACGCACTAAGGAACGCCTACCCGTGATCGATACTGGGGGAGCTACAGCCTGTTATGCAAGTGGTCTTTTCTGGTGAGGTTCTGACTATGTGCTAACTTTGACGCCAGATTCCTCGGGATTCCTGTGGCTCTAGCCCTCAACACCTTGCACAATAGATGCACTCGATGCCAGCTTTCCAACGCACTAATGAACGTCTACTCGCGATCAATACTGGTGGAGATAGAGCCTGGCGAGCTTCTGATGTACACTGAGTTTGATACCCGATTCCACAGGCTTCCTTGTGCTCCAGGCAGCGACACTTCGCTGCCTAGATGTACTCGATGCCGGCCTTCCAACGCACTAAAGTACGCCTACTTGCGAGCGGTATTGGTAGAGCTACAGCCTGTTAGGAAAGTGGTCTTTTGATACCAGGCTTTTGCCGAGGTTCTGAATATGTACTGATTTTGACACCAGATTCCTCGGACGCCCTTGGGCTTGAGCACTCGGCACCTTTCGACATAAACCTACTCGACATCAGCTTTCCAACACACCAAAGAACGTCTACCTGCGATCAACATTGGTGGAGCTACAGCCTGTTATGGAAGTGGTCTTTTCTGGCAACATTCTGACTATATGCTGAGCTTGACGCCAGATCTCGAGGGGTTTCCATGGCTTCAGTCCTCGACACCTTGCACAATGGATCTACTCGACGTCAGCCTTCCAACGCACTAAAGGACGTCTACCCACGATCAATACCGGTGGAGCTACAGCCTGTTATGGAAGTGGTCTTTTCTGGCGAGGTTCTGACTATGTAATGGCTTTGACGCCAGATTCTTTGGACGTCCTTGGGCAGCAGCCCTCGACTCCATGCAGCCCTAATATACTTGATGCCAGCTTTCTAACGCACTAAAGAACGTCGACTCACGATCAATATTGATGGAGCTACAGCCTGTTCGGGAAGTGGTCTTTTGCTGCCGGGCATTTGGCGAGGTTCTGCCTATGCACTGACCTTGACGCCAGATTCCTCAGACATCCTTGGGCTGCAGCCCCCGACAGTTTGCAGCCTTGATGTACTCAATGCCAGGCTTCCAATGCACTAAAGCACGTCTACTCGAGATCAATATCGGTGGAGATACAGCCTGTTATAGAAGTGGTCTTTGCGGGCAAGTTTCTGATTAGTAGAGGGTGTTTAATAGACGTGCCTGTGTTATCATGTATATTAGTGTTTTAATAAATTATACTATCTTGATAAACTTTAATTCAATTGCTAGTATGATCTAAGTCACAAAGTGTGAAAGGGGGAACCCTTCAGCAACATAATTTCAGAGGATTTGGTAGAGTATAGACTTAAGTCAAGATGGTATGCAGATTGGACGTCATGTCCTGGTTGTGCCCAGAGGATGCAGTGTTGTGCCTGGTTGTGTCCTGGCAATGTAGTGTTGTGCCTGGTTGCGCCCTGACAATTCTCGGTCAACCTTGTTGCACCCTGACCCAAGCGAGACCCGCCGTGGTGTCCTGAATCATGATTAGGGTTCTGAGTACTCTGTGGACTAGACGCACTGGACGCTTTGGGCGCAAGCCTATATTGCTACTGATGTAGACACCGTATCTTTTTCTCTACTTGAAGTTGGTCCTCATCTCATGCTTTCTGGGTCTGAGTTTGTTCATGAGTGGAGCGACAGGGTTCTGGCGGTGCTGAGTAGGAGGTGTGGGGAGGAGGACATGGTGTTGACCGGAATTTGCCAGGCATAGAGGGATTCGGTGGTGCTACTGGTGTTGTCGGTCTTAATGCTGTAGATATCCCATCCTCATTGGTATGTTCCAATTTACAGGAATGATCCGACTTTTCCTTCTCTTCTCTTTCTATTGTTTCTTGAGGATATTAAAAAAATGATAACTCTTTTGTCTCTCCAGATTTCACAGCCCTTGCTTCGATCACACTGTGCCGTTTAGGTATGTAAACATGGTATATTGTCGGACTGGAAGTGTAGCTGACTAGGTGACCTTCTTCTAAGGTCCGGTCAAACTTTCCTCGCTTCTCATGTGGGATATGTACCATGACATCGGCAAACCAGGAATGGAGATGACTAATCATCAGTTTTATTTTATATAGTTGCTGGAAGCGTGTTGTTTTTATTGATGAATGCCAATAACAATTATAGAGCTAAGCCACTGTGGAATAGGCTCCACCCCATAATGATCTTCGTTCAGGCAGAATCATACATTATACCATTTTTGTGAGGGTACGGTTTCACCTTTCTGCCAATCTGCTTGAATCAGGGTTGTCGACTGGTGATGTGCTGTGGATGACTCCTTTTGTGTTCAAGAATTCAGACACGTTCCGGTTAAGGTACTCGCTTTCTTGGTCACTATGCAATTGCTTGACTCCTTGACTGAATTGAGTAAGTACCATTTCCTGGAAATGTTTAATCGCAATTTCTGCTCCATCTTTTTTCTTTAGCAGGTAAATCCAACAATACCTGATATAATCATCTATGAAGGTCATGTAGTAGAGATTTTTCCGCAGTGTAGATGTGGTCATTTGACTATTAAGATCAGAGTGGACTTTGTTGAAAGCTGACTTGGTTTTGATGTCCTTTGACTTTGGTTTCACATGCGTGGTTTTATTCTGATTGCATGTTGTATAATGAAAGTCTGATGGAGGTGTTATAGGGGTAGCATCCTGGTAACAATTCTTAATCACACTTGGATGTCCAAGAGCTTTGTGCCATTCTTCCTAAACTGAAACAAGAGACCTCTCATACCACAACCCACTTTTCTTGTCCCCAACCATGAAAATCCTTCTTTACTTGTCAAACATCCTTTTTCCTTTTTCTACCATAACCTTTACTCCAAGATTGTCCGATCGGGATTCAGATACCAATGAGTATCGAAACGTGGGTACATACAGTGCTCGTTTGAGGATGACTGTATGGTTGGTTCCACCCAACCGGCGCACGTGGAGGTAAGCATCTCTGGATGCAGTTGGCTACTGAATTCAACTATCCGCTATTACTATCTTTTCGGAGTAAGACGTAAGACTTTGGAAGTCACCCGAATTGGGTGAAATGTGGTTCGATCCTTCTGAATCACATAACTATTCCATTCCGACTTCCCCGGTTATTATACTACAGACAACCTTTTCCTCTGATGTAGGAGGTTCCCTAGCTTTTGCTATCAGAACTGTGACTGTTACGTCACTAACCACTACGGTGTTTGGTTTGTTGTCCTGTTTCTTCTTCTTGCCTTTTTCCCTTGAAAGACCGCAACATTTGTTCGCGTTATGCGCATCGCTTTTCCCACCTCTTGCTGCACACCATGTGCAATGCATCTGTTTCTTGTTCCTGTAAGGTACAGACAGCACCTTTTCCTCCTCTTTACCCTTCCCTTTTTCTGCTGCCCCACTTAGGAAGTAATCCCGAACATCCACGTATCTGGTTGTCTTTCTTGCTGACAAGACATCGCATAGATCAGGGTGCCATTCGTTGATAGATAGCATGAAGACAGTACCTTTGACTTCTTGTGCTTGTGTCCAGGCTCGCATCATGGTTCAGAACTCGTTAGTTGTTGTATCCTCAGCAGATGAGCATTGTTGGGCGAGGCGGTTCCATGCTGTTTCAAATTTTGTAGCATGGTCAGAGATGGATTGTGTGGAGACAAGTTTTATTTTCCAGATGTCTTCAAGTAGTATCATGTTGGTGGCAGGAGTTTCTTTGTCAAATTGGTCTTTGAACACTTGCTAGACTTCCGCTACTGAACTTGTGGCAGAGATGTCGGCATGGTAGATGGAGTTTACTGCTTAGTGGAGGTGGAATCTGGCTTTCCTGTTCTTTTTCTTCCATGTAGTAACTTTCGCAGCATCATAAGATGCTCCGATCGTAGGAATTGGGGGCTTCTTTTCAGTTGCGAATACTACTTATGATAGTCTGAGAAATTCGAAGGCAACCAGATAGGCTGGCATGTAGGTCTGTTAGTTCTCTTTTCCTTGTACTTTTGGGTAGTTGGTTACGGATAACTTGAAGATGGTTTCGGTATCCTGCGACATATTGTATTATCATGGTACATTTCCGATTGCATGTTTTGTGGAAGGGGTCGGCTTCTTTGTGACCAAAATGGCCAACTGTTTATCTCGCTTAGGCTCTTGATTTCGTCACAACGTAGCTCGTCGGAGTATTTTCCACAACAGGAAGGGAGAAGATAATCAGGTGAAAGAGAGCATATTTTGTTACAGTGAGGACAGTTCCATCAGTCTAGTAAGGGCGGGCCAGGTTGGTTTTGTTGAAGAAGGTATTTGAGTGGAGGATAAACGGTATATGCTCACTTAGGAGTGCACTTATGGCCTTATAGTATATAATGATCAGGTTTGCAGAAGATCTCACAAACTTGGGCTCATAACCTCAGAATATTTGTATCAAAGTCACTTGCACTTATGATACTGGAGTAGACGTAGTGAACAAGATATATATTTAAGACTCATAGATTGATCCAAGCTTGCATGCTCTTCTAACTGAAAGGAAAAATACACTCCTATTTATACCCTTCTATGGTTATGCGAATACTGACTCATGCCAAGGAAATCTATAGAACGTGCTAGAATCTTCTAGCATAACAAAAGGTCATGTGACAGTGTCACATGACCGGCACAGTCACACCACCGTACAGGAATAGCATAACGTAATTTTGAACAGGTGACCTGTACGACGGGCTGAGGGGTCACTCAGGCTATACAGACTGAGCGTTAGTCATTGGACTCGTGCACTAATTAGCTTCCTCGATACCATGACGTCAAGCCGTTCTATTGCCACGCCCTCGGGATCTCTCCTGCACGGATGTCTACGTTTTGATTATTCTCCATAGAGGCGGTATCTTTGTCAGCTACCATAATACCTATGGAAAGGACGACCGGTTCGATTCGACAAAGTGCGCACAGCTTTCCCGGGGCCGACCGGTACCAATCAAGCAATTCAATGGCTCTGCGACACCGGAATAGAAGTCCCGATGGACGAGACATTCCTTCTCCGAGTGGGGCGTTCCGCCCGCATCGGTTAGCACGCTTATATAACCACATCCGTGCGATCGCCGGGAGTCGATTCGCCGGTACAACATCGGTGGACCGGGATGGCGCTATCTGCGAGGAAATTGTGTAGAATTGTCGCTTGCTCGCCGCTGGAAATCTTCGAACGCTTGTATCCCCCGCTGCAGCAGGACGGGACTTGGGTGGTTTTCGCATCTGTGAGGAGCACCACCAACTCTTTGCCTGTCAAGTCATGATAGAGGACGGATGCTAAAGGGCCTTTCCACCCGGAACAGGCAGACATTCATCATCACTTTGCGATTGTATGTTGATCCGCCAAGCCCTGACCTTAATATAAATAAATCCCTTGCCAATCATCCATATATTTGGGGTAGAAATTAACAATAATTCAGATAGGCTCGACCATTCCCTGCTCCAATCAATGGTTTTAGGATCCAATATCTATATCAGGACCCGTCATACCTTGTTTATCCCTCTATTTATGTCCACAGAATTACCAATCCCACTTCTGATACCGAGATAGTTTCCGTTCGAGCGCTTGGAGATACTTCGAGACTCAATTTTGCGCAAAGCTTTCTTGGAATGGTACCCCGGTTACCCATGTCCTTCGCCATACTTCGACGGTTTTGCTAGAGATTTCGGAGAGTAAGTTCTGAGGTGTGCACAGCGGCAGCCCCGAGAGACCCAGGAATCAGCAACGGCAGGGCTGCGCTAGCGCGGTGAAAACTTGAGTTCCTGATTTTCTGGCGACAAGAATTCTCTGGTCCACAGTAACCACGCCCAGCGCCCAGTGCCTGCCGACGCATGGTCGGAACGGTAGTATCCCTCCTGTCAACGGGAGTGGTGTGCCCGTTGGGCGGGTGTTTATAGCCAGACAATCGAGGGTACGGGGGACATGTTGCCTATACCACATTGAGATCATGCCCGGCCACATACACATTGAAGCTCATGCAAAATGACACCGCAGGTGGGGGAGGGTGTTTTGGAGCTCAGGGTGGGGAGTGGGGGGAGAGGCTAGGGGTGCTTATAGGTTGGGTTTGGTGTCGGGTGGAGAAGACAGTGTTGACCAACTCGTCTTGCCCCAATCGCCGAACAGTCGGGTTGAAAGACGACCGCATTCAGATACTCCAGAGACATTTGGAAAGAAATTGGGCGGCATGGTTTGGGGGGCCGAAAGACTTTGCGGGTGGGCTGTTACCGAATTGGTCGATTAAATTGTTGCTGCGTATTTGGTGGAGGGTGGCGAGACCGAAATGGGCATTAATCCGGTATGGTGTTTATAGCTATGAGCGTCCGTCAATGCGTGCATAGTGATTTTGGTTGCGGGTGTTGGAGGAGTGGCTGCGAGGTGGCTCTGCCCACGGGAGTCTCGTAGGTCACCTAAGAGCGATGGAGGGATTAGCTAGTTATAGTGTAAATGGGCTCAAACCGAGTCTTGAAACTTAGCACAACCCTATATCTGATCTGTTGATCACAACAAAGAATTTTACGGAAAAAACAATGCAGGGACAAGATCAATTCCAAGAAGCACAAACTAGGGGTCTTTTTTTTTTTTTTTTCAATTAATGGTTGTATACCAGAAGAGTTCAAGAACTAAAAGTGAAAATTCTAGTGAGTGAAACTAGTGACACAATCCACCCAGTTCCAGGCTGGGGGTAGTGTGGTCTGTATCTGTGAGTGAGACAACAAGTACTGGTGGAAGAGTATCATACTCGTACACTTAATGCTCACATTGCTGGATTACAGCACAGGACAATTATGTTTACTGATGTTGTATAGAAAAGGTATCGCCATATTTCAAGGGCTCTAGGTGCTTGCCAAGACTTTTATTCTCTTTTACTCAACCATATCTTCACAGGATATGCGCTAACTGATTCTGATGATTTCTGTCTCATGCTCTACCCTCCTGACAGCTCAGGGGTGTATATATCACCCCACTTTATGCAAACTATCTTGGCAAGTGTTGATAACCAGGATCCATTGCGACAGGATTCCTGTTCCACTGTCCGACCCACCTTTAGTCACTTAGCACCGTTCGCCGGGTTAGCACAACTAGAAAAATAAATTTAGGTTGAACTGCCCCCAAGAGGTGCTCGCAAGTGAGGACGGGCACGCTCACCTTCCAAGGAATGGCCGGCTGCTTTACGAATAGGAGTTAGAGTGTCGAAGCGCAAGGGGACTAGTTGGGCCGGCAGAACCATTGGTATCTTCAGGGCTTGTATTTACAGCAATTTGCAAATGTTTTGTCCCAGGCATTGCGGAAGACTTGTTTTTCTATTTAGGATAGATGAGCTAGACTCTTGTGTACTGTTCCTAATAAGGTAAGAGCATGTGCGAGTGTGTTGCTAAAATAGGAACAGGGGAGGGAGTACAGTACTAGTACTGTATACAAAATTTTCCAAAGAGTTTACCTTTGCGCATTTCATTTCCAAGATTTCCACAGTTTTCTGGTAAACTCACCGTGACGGGAGCTGAATGGTACAAAGGGCCTGTGAAACCAACTTGTGAGTACCGGGTTGGGAATAACAAAGAATTATTATTCAATTCCTTCAATTGATTGAATGCTGATCAAGGTACCTGTTCGCAGTGGTTAGAGAACTCAAATGAAATAACTAGCCAACTACAAGAACCAAATCACACACTGCAGTCCCACGTTATAGAGTACCTACTGGAGTACCTTCACTATCTCCTATGCAAGCCATTCAATTGTCTTTAATCCAATTATACACTGACTTCCCACCGGACTGCTCCAATCTATTAGCATGCCCCACTTTCATACATGTTTTTCCATTACCCGCAATGAACTCAGGACACAACCTTTACAACTTGCGGTAAAGAGCAGTTTAGAAATGGCAGGTTTTGATGAAAGGAAATTTCCGAATTCAGTGCAGAGAAGGAGAAAGTCCAATACACCAGGAGTATTGAAAGTTGAAAAACAAGAATTTTACTAAAACTAAGTGTAAAGCCTTGTATTAGTAGACTTTCCACAGCAGCCAAAGATTTTCAGCAGATTTTGGATCACATAGTTGAGAACTCTAGAAAGAAATAAAGGAGACTATAAGTTTATATATGCAGAAGTGAGGGTTAGTTTATAATGAAAGAAAAAATTTTCAACTAGGAGATAAAGAACAACATACAATAAGTGATCATGCTAGCAACATTAACCAACCATTCAATCTAGACAGCAGGGGAGATGAAAACAATTGTTCAATGGCTGGAGGAGTCAGATATTATGAGAAAGTTGAAAAATGGCTCTGGTGTTATGAAAAAGGAAATCATAAGGGAGATCGCGGAGAAGATTCCACCAAAAACTGAGATTAAAGTTGGTTATAAATATGATGACATATTTAAATCCTATCATGAGGTTGCAAAACTGGATAACCAGTCTGGTTGGGGATTAAATATGGAAGATTTGAGTTTTGGGAAAAAGGTACTTCGAGGTATTTAATTAAAATAATTTATTGGTTATAATTTGATTGTATTTTGTATTTACAATTATTTGCTAAAAAAAGTTTAAATTGAAAAATCACTTTCAGGATACTAGGTTTTCTTGTGACTGCAAGCACTTCTGGGAAATCATACAAACAATCGTTCTCCTGCCCGGTGTGATATGAGTTCAAATACTAAAGAAGGGGAATTAGCTGTTGGATGGCTACTTTTAGTGATGAACGTCCTGATTGGGGAGGGGGAAGGAGAAAGGGTTCAAGAAAAAGGTGACATTGAAAGTGAGAATCGTAAAAGTGATGATTTTAAAGTGGGAGATGAATTGGTATAGAAGGAGGGTAATTGTAACCGGTACGGGTTACTAGGGTTTTATGCATTGTTTCGTGTGCTATCGGTTGATACACACAATGTTTTATGTTTGGTTTCACAGTATCGTTTGATACTTGTCTTGTTTCGTGTGCTATCGGTTGATACACACAATGTTTTAGGTTTGGTTTCACAGTATCGTTTGATACTTGTATTGTTTCGTGTGCTATCGGTTGATACACACAATGTTTTATATTTGGTTTCA
>PYWC01000005.1:2665599-2689800 GCA_003182015.1 Tuber magnatum
AGAAAATAGCTGGGAACCCCTTGAGGGATTGGAAAACGCGATGGAAGCGGTTAATCGATGGTGGAAAGACAACAAACCGGAGGACAAGCTACCCCCTACCATAAACCATGTGACGGTGGCATAGAGCCCAACCTTACCAGAAATCCAACATCTGCGCCCAGACACAGACCAAGGGATACAAGGCGGATTCTGGTCAGCCCACTTTGAAAGCGACTTCGAAAGCAGCGAAGATGAGAATCGGGTAATGGAAGATGAAGCGGCATACCTAGCCCGACTGGCCGAGGCGGAGTACTGGCAACAACGAAAGAAAAGAACACTCTATCCAACAGCCTTACGATGTCAAACTATGAGCAAGTACCTTGGAGACTGCGCCATCAGCTTATGGGACTGTTGGTGAACCGTGATATTATCCCTAGAAGACACCTTACCCACCGACTATTCATACACATATGCAACAAATGCTTAGAAATAATAACAGAATCGACAGGACGAATGTGGGGAGAATCAGTGTCAGATATTTTTCGCTTCGGTAGCAGGTGCTACCTGAGCATTGAAAAATGCGATGGTTGCATCGAGACGGAAGAAACCGAAATTAAGCAGCAACCCCCTTTCTATGAAGGCCTAAGCGAGGCCAACACCTGAGCGAGGCCAACACCTAAACGAGGTCACCACCGAACATAAATACCACCCACCAGCCCCTAAACTATCGAAGAAAACAAACCACCCTACCTGACCTCCAACCCGTTAACCGCTTACAAAATTCTTCACTATACTACGAAATTACCCTTATGCGAGAAAGAAAACAAAATGTCAAACTACGCAGAAGTCAGCATCAGGGGACGAGAACTCATATTAGAGTACCTACTTTACTGAGAAATCATTGCAGAATACGCATACTGGAAGATATTCTACATCGATCACTGCGAGGATTGCGGACCGATCGATGTCGAGACAGAGGAATGGGGGGACCGGATAGTCCGGAACTTTGTGGACCTGCCACATTACTGGGAGTCTGGTTGCTTTGTGCGCGGAGCGCCATGCGGGGAGTGCTTGGAGAAATGGTTGGAAGATGAAAAATACATGTTGCAGGACGAATTGAGATTGCTGCACGATAGCGATGACGATGAGGATGGATCCTATCTGGAGAATAGCGGGACTGCCGGCCGTTAGGAGCATTGGGATTTCCTTAAATTGTTTGGTTTTTTATCAAATTGTTATTTTATTTTGGGAGTGTAACCGGTACGGGTTACTAGAGTTTCATGCATTGTTTCGTGTGCTATCGGTTGATACACACAATGTTTTATATTTGGTTTCACAGTATCTTTTGATACTTGTATTGTTTCGTGTGCTATCGGTTGATACACACAATGTTTTGCAGTATCGCTCATACTAGAGATAAGCGATATGGTCTATTTAAAGACCGCTGATTCCCGTGATGGAAACAGCAGACTTCGACGAACAGTATTCTTTAATATACTTGGTTGAACGGTTACTTCTTTGATCTCCTATTACACCCCGTTCGAAGCCTCCTTTAGCAAGCAGCGATCGCTTTGTATTGATCGCAAAGCTATCTGCTCCTATCGTACCGCTACGTGACTAGGGCCAGGCCCGAACACGTTACAGTAATGACATTGGAGTAGAGGGGGAGGAAAATGTTGATGTGAGATTGTATACAGAGAGGGGCAGAGAGAGAACTGCAAACCTAGAACTCCTACTAGGGTCACGATTTGGCTAGAGGAGCACTAGCCAGGTGACGGCAGCAAGGCAAAAGGTTTCACATATAATGTCAATTAGACATCATATAGTTAAGTTATTCTTTCGCGCACAGGACCTCGTTAGCATGTCCTGGGGCTCATTTATGTTTAAATTGGTTTTACGTACATGACCTCGGTAACAGGTCATGGGGCTCGTTTACGTTCATTGCATTGGGCACATGACATAGAGTTGATGTCATGGGGAGAGTCTAGGCTGGCCGGTGAGGCTTACCGGGAAGGGAGACTCATTTATGTTTCGCGGGTGACCTCGTTAGTAGGTCATGTGGCTTGTTTATGCGCTTGATTTATATGGTGTTTGATTTATGTTTTTGCATATGACATCACTTAGAGGTCATGGGATGTTTTATGTTGCGCACAGGACTCATTTGAGCCAGGTGATGGATTTCGAACCTAACCTCACTTGAGGATCAGGGCTGGGTTAGGGTTGTGGGAAGAGGCCTATATAAAGGCCGGGTTTTCACAGATGGATTAGCTCTTCACCCAACCATCTATTGTTATTTCCTATCTAATACTTTGCGATCTTTACAATACAAAAAACCTTGTGCTCCAATCTTATCCCCTAGACGGATCCACTCTAGAGTCAAGAACCAGTCCGCTATGCGGATTGTGTTAACAGAATAAAAGACTGATACACTCTGCGCTGGTGAGAAACCGATTCTTATGTGAGGATACTGAGATAGTGCCTGGAGACTCGAGGAGATCTAGGACACAGTGCAGCGCAGTTCGGAAGAGACCAACTCGGGTCGTTACCTGTCGCGAGTGACTCGAGTGGTGGCAAACTGTGACATTTGGTTGCGTCTCCTGCGACATCCAATGACGACAAAATGGTAACTCCAGAAAACTCGAAGTTCACCCAAGACAGCGAAGCAGATATCGATCTCGCGGACAACACCGTCAATCTAGGAAGAGTACGCAACGCCTTAGGTGAAGCAACAAACGAACTCTCACGAGCAGTAAGCCCGGTTACACCCGAACAAACTTCACCTCCAGAAAGCTCCCCTGAAGGAACACTGCGACCAAGGAGAATGGCCACAGCAGCCACACCAGCACCCCCGACGGGGCCTACCGCACGGACCTTGATGATGACGGAGGACCAGATGATGAGATTCCTGGCAGCAATCAACGCCCGCCCGGAGTGAAGGCCAAAAGCCAAAAAACCGGACCTCTATGAGGGAGATCGCGGGAAGCTAAGACAGTTCTGAAGTCAGTTGGAACAGTACTTCAAGGTCAAAAGGTACGGAGCCAGAAAAGACACGATCAAGGTGGAGTACGCAGGGTCCCTCTTGAGAGAATCAGTGGGGCAATGGATAATGCCCTACGTGGAAGGAAATCGAGACCGAATATGGGCCTCATGGGAGGAGTTCAAGGAAACCCTCCACATCCAGTTTGGAGACAGAAACACCCCGGAAACGGCGAGGCTCAAACTGGAAAAAATGAGACTAGGAAAGGATAACTTTTCCCACTACTGGCAGAAGCTCCGCATGATATCCGTCAAAGCGGAATATGACGACAACACGGAGTACCGCCGGCTCCTGAGAGGCACCAATGAAAGAGTAGAAGAGGCCTGGATAAGCTCGGACCAGACCAATGAAACAGCGGAAGGCTTCGCGGTATGGGCCGTCGACAGAGAAGACAAGATCAACCTGGTCAGACACGCTCAAAACAGTGCTAAGGGGATACACCAACCAACCCCGCCGTGCAACAGCACCGGGACTTACCGACCGAAGAACATACCAAGACCAGCTCCAGTCGAAGACCCTATGGATCTGGACGCGGCAGGAAACAAGAGAGGACGATTCCAAAGATTGTCCGACCAGGAATATCAGAAAAGAAGAACGGAGAAAGCATGCCTCCGATGTGGACTGAAGGGGCACTTCATCAAGGATTGTCGGCGCAAGGAGACCAAACTCCCAGAGATGGAGGCTACGGGGTGGAAGGAAGGGCAAGAGACTTTAAACAAATAAGGTCCACAGCAAAGAGTGGTCTGCAGGACGAGGAAAGAGACAAACCCAGCGGCATCGCACACATATCAACCAGGAAGAATAAGACACCCCCATCAACGAAACAAGGCAACAAAGCAACAATCAACAACATGAACGGTTACGACAACCACAACGAACATCTGATGATTAAGGTAAAACCATGTACGATAAATAAGGATACGGAGATGAACATGATGCTTGATTCATCAGTAACTGAGGATTTCATCGACAGAGACTTCTGCGAAAACTCGCGGATTACCACTGCAAAAGATAAAAAAACCAAGAGATATATATGTAGTCATCAGGGAAAAAAGCAAAGCAGGACCCATCACCTATACAGTACAGGCTGTAATGGAGATCGGGTCACATTATGAAGCTATGACGTTCCAGGTAGCACACCTACAGAAACATAGTGCGATACTAGGAACACGCTGGCTAAAATTAGACAATCCGAATATTGACTGGGAAAAGGCCAAACCAACTTCCCCAGCGAGCTATGTACGGAGTTGTGCCTGGAAACTTCCCCAACGATAGAAACGATCCCCGAAGAACAAGCAATCAGAAAGAACCTGGGGACGCAGATCCTCCACACAGATACCAAACACGAAGAAGCAATCCCCCACGATGAAGGCATAAGGGTACAAGTGTTACACCCGAATGCTAAGAAACCAACACGAGGATCGAAGAAGGCTGCAGGTCACGACCTGTGCAGCATGGAAGACGCGATGGCACCACAAGAGGACAAAAGATGATACCAACAGGAATTGAAGTAGGACTACGTGACGGCACCTATGCAAGAATCGCTCCGCACAGTGGTATGCCCACCCGAGATGGGATTACGACGGGTGCGGGAGTGATCGATGCGGACTGTAGGGGCAAGGTACATGCACCACCAATAAACCTAAAGATGAGGACGATACGATCCAAAAAGGGGATCGCATTGCTCAGATGATTATCGAAAATATCGATACCAGGGAGCTGCGCAAAGCCCGAGACCTGGACAAGACCAAAAGAGACTAGGCAGGATTTGGCAGTACCGGCCGAGGAACCCTCAAGGACAACACCCTAACCGAGATGACAGAAGAGAAACCCCTGCCCATATCTTTCATATCAGCGAAGGCCTTCAGTCAACTGTAGCGGAGAGGGGAACAGACAGGGATACTCAAATGGGATGAAGAAGAAGACGGACCAATGATCGCAGGAGCGTCAAGGATCAGCACACAGCTAGCGGTGAAGGAAGAAGCCTAAAAGGGGAAGATAACCCTGAGGCAACTGGTCCTGAAAGAATATCACAATTACTTCAACATATTGGAAGAAAAGGAAAGAACGGATCTTCCCACACACACTAGTGCAGATCACCAGATCAACCTAGAGGACGGAAAGGCAGCCCCCTTCCTGGAACTCTACCCGTTAAGGGAAGAAGAATTGCAGGCACTGCGCGAATACCTGGAACAGAACCTGGCCAGGCAATGGATCAGACCATCATCCTCGTCAGCGGGGGCACCCATCCTATTTGTCAAGAAGAAAGATGGGAAACCAGACTTTGTATGGATTTCCAGGGACTGAATGCGGGGTCACAAAAAGACAGGTACCCTCTACCATTGATCGACGGGGCGCTAGACCGACTAGGACGGGCCAAGCACCATACCAAACTAGATATCAAGGCCGCATACCACCACATAGGGATAGTTGAAGGAGACGAATAGAAAACAGCTCTCAGGACGAGATACGGACTATTCGAATGTTTAGTCCTGCGCTTTGGCTTGTCCAATGCACCAGCCACATTCCAACTGTAGATCAATTCCAAGTTGAGCAGATACCTGAACATGTGTTGTATTGTCTATCTAGATGATATTCTCATCCATTGGGACAACATGGAACAATACCACGGAGACATACGGAATGCCCTACAGGCATTGAGAGAAGCCAAGGTCAAACTAAAACCTTCGAAATGTGACTTCCAGGTGAACGAAGTCGAATACCTAGGGTTTATCATCAACCCGGAAGGAGTACAAGCCGATCCGGTCAGGACAGCGGCTATCGATGACTGGAAGGGACCCAAGAGTGTAAAAGGGTTACAAAGCTTGGTAGGCTTTTGCAACTTTTACTGAAGATTCAGCGAAGGGTTTAGTAGGATAGCTAAACCCCTCTATGGTACCACAAGGAAAGGAGTCAAATGGGAGTAGGCCGAGAAAGAACAAAGGGCATTAGACGATATGAGGAAACGAGTTGCTAGGACACCGATATTACGACACTTCGACACCAAGCTACCCATCATGATCAAGACGGATGCCTCCAACTACGTATGCTCCGGTATCCTCTCCCAGCAGGGAGAGGATGGATTATGGAGACCGGTTGCATTTGGATCAAAAATGAGGTCAAAGACAGAGCAATACCATGACATTCACGACAACGAACTGTTAGTCCTGGTTCAAGCAGTTAAAGACTGGAGGGCGTACGTGCTAGGAAATCACCACGTGGTCTGTATTATCACGGACCACAAGAATCTACCCGCGTTTACTACCATCAAGGAACCCAATGGATGACAGACCAGGTGGAGTGAAACATTAAGCCAATACCACCTTCAAATGGAATACCGACCAGGAAAACAGGGAGGAAAGCCAGACACATTAACTCGAAGAAGGGAGGACTTCCCTGACAAAGAAGAAACACGGTTTTGCAATGACAAAGAACACTTCTCCCCAAAGAGAAGTGCTTCGCAAAAGCAGAGGGCGAAGACAGGGGAGACAAATCCAGGAACGAAACAACCACGGCCACAAGCAACAATGAAGAATACGAAGCAGGATAAAAAGAAAGACCGCCAATGACCAGGAAATTAACGAGATAAAGAAGGCCTTGAACGAAGGCCTAAAACAAATCAAAGGAGGAGCCCTCGGACTATAGGGGGAAGAAAATAGAGACCTATGGTATGACGACAGGATAAGGCTCCCAGACCACCAAGCCTTACGAACGGAAACGATAAGAAGAAATCACGACATCCCACCCATGGGACATGGCGGAATGGGAAAAACAACCGCGTTAATTCAACGGTCATACTACTGGCCATTGATGCGCGACGACATTAAAATATATGTCAAAAATTACAGCACATGTCAAGGAACAAAAACGGTTAAACACGCACCCTATGGGCTGCTCAAACCACTCGAAACTCCTGTAGGATGATAGGCGTCAATCGCAATGGACTTCATTCCAGGAGTACCCGGATCGAATGGTAGTGATGCCACATGGGTTCTTATCGACCGCCTCACAAAAATGGCGCACTTTATACCATGCAGAATGGATATGACAACACCACAATTCTTCAATCTGTTTAAAGACCAGGTCTTTAGACTCCGCAGCCTACTAAAAGATAGTACCTGCAACAGAGGACCTCTCTTCACGTCGGATGTATGGAAAGAAATCATACCACTGTTAAGTGTCAGCCAACACTTGAGCACGGCCTTCCACGCGCAAGTGGATGGCCAGATCGAAAGAACGAACGCGATATTAGAACAATATCTGCAAGTCTACGTCAACTATCAGCAAAACGATTGGACGGAGTTCATATGAATGGCAGAATTTGCATATCACAACGGACGACAAGAAACCATAAAGACCACACCCTTCTTTGTGAACTACGGATACGACTCCCCATTCGATCCGGTGCAATATCAACTGCCAAGAAGGATAACAAAGGCCGACGATACGATAAAAGTACATGACATATTAGGAGACAAAATGACGCGAGCGCAAATGAGTCAAAAAGAAAAATTCAAGAAGGACCCGAAATGAGACCCGAACCTCACGGTCGGCGACAAGGTGTGGTTGATACCAGGCAAGTTCCGGACCACAAGACCTTCGAAGAAGCAGGATTACAAGAAACTGGGACCCTTTAGTGTAATCGAACGGGTCGGCTTGCGAGCATACAATCTCGCCCTCCCCGCCTCGATGAAACAAACTCATCTAACATTCCATACTAGCCTCGTCGAACCCTACGAAGAAAACCCTTTTCCCTCACAGAAGAAACTTCCCACTCCATCTGTTCACATAGACGGAGAAGACGGATAAGAACCCGAAGAGATAATCTACTCTACCTTGCACTATGGTAAACTACAATACCGTGCCAAGTGGACCAGTTATTCCCCCGAACATGATCAAGAGTGGTACCCGTCTACCAACTTTACGAAGACTAGAGATGTCGTCCTCCTCTTCCACCAGCGCTACCCGTGTAAACCACCAACCAACCGTCCGCACCGAAGTGCAAGAAAACAGTTGCGTGGCAGTTGAGCACCGCGATGAATTAAAACGCAATGTGCTTCAAGCACAGAAAGAAGCGGAAGCAGGGGAAAAACAGAAGAAAGAACACGCAAAAAAGACGTGGAAGGCGTGCACTAAAGACGAATACAGGCTACACAGTGACACAAAAGAACGACAACAGTGGTGGCCAATGGAGCCGACCAAAACAAGTGACTCCGACAAAGACCAGGAGTGGGCAAACTCCTGGCAACAAGAAACCTGGGAGGGGCAAACCCCAAAGACCTCAACGGGGCTGAGACACCTCCGGATCGATTGGCAGAACTGTATGCGCAGGTTCTGCCCCTACCACGGAAGGGAAGAAGAAAGAGCAGGACAGGCTCCGAGGATGGAGCAGAGCAAGAAGGGGGGGCATAAAGTTTCTTTTGCCTCCAAGGAAACCCTGAGGGACACCATCTGCACCCGGGACGAAACCATAATGCAGCAAAAAGAAACGATAACGGTGGTGCAAGAAACGGTGCAATGACTTGGAAGAATAGTGGAAGGACTACACGAAGTAAAAAGGATGGTACAAGAGCAGAGGGAGAGACAAGACCGGGAGCCACAGATACGGAAGGAAGTAGAAGACTGGCTTCTCGAGGAATACAACTTGGCGAAATACGACGAGGTGCGGACCCGCAAGTACGCGGCATCCATCAAGGAGAGGAGAAAGAGAAGCAGATGAACATATTCTCAGGGGCTGAGGATAAAAGGGAGGGGAGCTAAGGTCACGATCTGGCTAGAGGAGCACTATCAAGGTGACGGTAGCAAGGAAAAAGGTTTCACATATGACGTCGATTAGACGTCATACAGTTAAGTTATTCTTTCGCACACATAACCTCATTAGTAGGTCATGGGGCTCATTTATGTTTAAATTAGTTTTACGTACATGAACTTGTCAGCAGTTCATGGGGCTCATTTACGTTGATTGCATTTCGCGTATGACGTACACTTGACGTCATGGGGAGAGTCTAGGCTGGCCGGTAAGGCTTACCGGCAAGGCAGACTCGTTTATGTTCCACATGTGACCTCGTTAGTAGGTCATGTGGCTTGTTTATGCACTTGATTTATATTGTGTTTGATTTATGTTTTTGCACATGACGTCACTTAGAGGTCATGGGATGTTTTATGCTTCGCACATGACCCAGTTGAGTCACGCGATGGATTTCGCACCTGACCTCGCTTGAGGATCAGGGCTGGGTTAGGGTTGCAGGAAGAGGCCTATATGAAGGCCGGGTTTTCACAGATGGGTTAGCTCTTCACCCAACTATCTATTGTTATTTTCTATCTACTACTTTACGATCTTTACAATATAAAAAACTTTCCGCTCCAATCTTACCTGCTAGACGGATCCGCTCTAGAGTCCAGAACCTATCCACTATGCGGATTGTGTTAACAGAATAAATGACCAATACCCTCGGCGCTGGTGAAAAACCGATTCTTATATGAGGATACTAAGATAGGGCCTGGAGACTCGAGGAGCTCTAGGACACAGTGCGGCGCATTTCGGAAGAACCAACCCCGGTCATTACCTGTCGCGAGTAACTTGAGCAGTGGGAAACCTTAACAACCAGAGAATGATGAATTGGAATATGAAATGAGACCTTCCACAAGCTGAGCAATATCCGTCAATACACCTGCTACATACAATCGAGAGCAGTGTTGTGCTCCACAATGGTTAGGTGCTGAGGAGGATGACCATATTGGGTATACCGGTGGGATGAGTGCTAGAAAGAAGAAAAGTAGTTGTGTAGTACTGGTTGATACAGTAACAATTCTTGCATCTTCAAAGACTAAGTCTGCAGAAAAGAAATTCAACTTTCAAAAGCATCATTTAATTCAGCAAGGACTCCTATGAAGAGCAGAATTGGAGTTGATATGGGAGAAATTAGCTCTTAAAAAATAAAACACAGTAGCGGAAAAACAGAAAACAGGACTTGTAACATTACAATTGCGTGCATCAATGGAAGAAAATTCTGCATCATGATCTCCAAATTGAGAACCTTGTTTTCCTATATTTTTACTTTTATCTTTCAATTTATATTACTTATTTCCCTCATGCTTTCTCATAGTTCTACAGACTTCCTCACACCTGGATGGACTTTCTCTCACTTCCTTACAATTTCTCATATTTCTGCGGACTCGCTTATACTTTTGCACACTTCCACATGCTTCCGTGCACTTTCTTTTACTTTCACACTCTTTCATGCCCTTCTCTCCTCTTTTCTCCTCTCTCTTCCCTCTTCCCTCTTTCCTCTTCTCTCTTCACTTTTCTTCTCTTCTCTGGAATGATCTGTGATGCTATGCTATACTATACTATGTTATATTATGCTATTCTTTCTTTCTTGTTTTTGATTATTGTTTTTGTAAATAATTTCATTTAATCTCTGCTCTCTCATTATACCTACAATTATATTAAGTAATGCCTCATTCTGTCTCACCATTCCAGATGTGCCTGCTGCTTACCTTTCAACCCTAGATGCTTCGCAACCTCTTCTTCTTCCACATGCTTATTATCAATATCCGGTTGGTGTATATCTCTTTCTACAGTTTACTAAACCTTGTCATCCTCCTTGTTGACTAAGAAATTGTAAAGTATAGTGCAAAGTGCTTAAAAGGTGTACCTGGAGGGTACAATTTTGTAATACCTGTTTTGAATTAGGGC
Source organism: Tuber magnatum (assembly GCA_003182015.1). Classification (NCBI taxonomy): domain Eukaryota; kingdom Fungi; phylum Ascomycota; class Pezizomycetes; order Pezizales; family Tuberaceae; genus Tuber; species Tuber magnatum. The sequence goes on from PYWC01000005.1 coordinate 2,676,315, forward strand.
AAGGGGTTATAAATGTCAAAAAGTTATTTGAAGGTCATATGTTCAATTTATACCTATATTGAGTTTTTATCTAGGATACTAATTTTTTTTTTGTTTGAAAATAGAGTCTATGACATGATAAAGAAGAGAATAAATATCACTCACTGGTTATTTACACATTGGTAACACATCTATGAGATTTATATCTCTTATTTATGAGACTGGCATACTCAGAAGAACCATAAACTACATTTTTCTGATATACCTCCATAATCCTATCAGTATGAGCCCAATACTTCCAGATAAGCTAGTTTGATACTGGAGCCAGGGCAGTAGGAACAAGTGTTTTGAAGGCCTCAAAGTTATACTGACAATTATTTCTGGTATATACCTTTGCTGCACTCCAATAATACTCAATAAAATTGAGTTCACAGTGAAATGCTGGATAGAAAATAACTTTATGCCCAGCAGCTAACATGATCTCTTCAACTTGACTCTTTTGATTCTGAAAATCAGGCTGCGTAGCTAGAAGGGCATGAACATAGCAGGACTCTCCTGCCAAGCAGTATGGATTTGGCTTTAAGCTTTTGGTAATAGTTGACTGAATAGAACATGGTACTAGAAACCTTTCCCGATTCTGTGGCCAAAAACCAAACTCTGTAACCGGTACGGGTACTAGGGAATGTTTTATGCTTGGTTTCACAGTACCGTTTGATACTTGTATTGTTTCGTGTGCTATTGGCTGATACACACAATGTTTTATGTTTGGTTTCACAGTATCGTTTGATCCATGTATTGTTTCGTGTGCTATTGGCTGATACAGAAAATGTTTTGTGTTTGGTTTCACGGTATCGTTTGATACTTGTATTGTTTCGTGTGCTATCGGTTGATACAGACACTGTTTTGGAATAGCGCTCCTGGTAACTGGTACGGGTTACTAGGGATTTATGTTTGGTTTCACAGTATCGGTTGATACTTGTATTGTTTCGAGTGGTATCGGTTGATACACAGAGTGTTTTATGTTTGGTTTCACAGTATCGTTTGATACTTGTATTGATTCATGTGCTATCGGTTGATACACAGCTTGTTTTATGTTTGGTTTCACAGTATCGGTTAATACTTGTATTGTTTTGTGTGCTATCTGTTGATAGACAAGATGTTTTATGTTTGGTTTCACGTTATCGGTTGATACTTGTATTGTTTCGTATGCTATCGGTTGATACACACCTTGTTTTATGTCTGGTTTTACAGTATCATTTGATACTTGTATCGTTTCGTGTGCTATGGTTTGATACAAACAATGTTTTGCCATATCGCTGATACTGGAGATAAGTGATATGCTGTATTTAAAGACCGCTGATTCCAGCGATGGAAACAGCAGACTTCGCCAGACAGTATTCTTAAATATACTTGGTTGAACGGTTGCTTCTTGGATCTTCTATTACACCCCGTTCAACGCCTCCTTTAGCAAGAAGCGCTCGCTTCATGTTGATCAGGAGGCCATCTGCTCCTATCGTACCGCTACATCACTAGGGCCTGGCCCGAACACATTACACTCATATTGGACATAAGCGATAGGCTGTATTTAAAGACCCCTGATTTCCACGATGGAAACAGCAGACTTCGACTGACAATATTCTTAATATACTTGGCTGAACGGTTACTTCCCTGATCTCCTATTACACCCCTTCGAAGCCTCCTTTAGTAAGCAGCGCGTGCTTTCTGTCGATCAGGAAGCCATCTCCTCCTATGGTACCGCTACGTGACTAGGGCCTAGCCCGAACACGTTACATTTTTTTAACCGCAGCAAGTGGTTAGAAACCTCCCTGCACCAGGTCAGATCAACCTATGAAGTGTAAAACCAAAGCTATCAGCGGGGAGCGGCAGAACCAAGAAAGGTTCGGCTCTGCCACCACAACATCATTGAGTCGTTAGAAACTCGAAGTGTGAAGCAGGTCCAACAAGAAGTCCTTACCAAAAGAAGGCAATCCAAGAAACCGAAAGGGTGAAAGTGTGACTTCTCAATTGACGAAGCAGAGAGAAAGTGAGCGCGAGACTTGGCCAAGGAGACCTTTAGCAAATCGACCGACGAGTTAGCAAAGGCAGCAACCAGCCTTCCTGGGCTTTTCCCCCTGAGTCCCAGTAAAGGAAAGGCACTGGCACCACCGCCAAAGAAAGAAACATCACTTGCTCACACCTCAAGGAAGGATGATGACAACAACGAGGAATCAGACCAAGTAATAGTAGCAGAACCACCACGCAAATCACCAGAAGATTCTGCAGACGACTCATCAGACCGCAGTTCCAGCAGCACCCAGTCTGAGCGCAGTATGTCCGAAGGAGAATCTGGCGCGCCGCCCGCACTGGCGGCTGGGTGAGCGGCACCCAAGGTCAAGCTTCCTCTGCCACCGACATTCTCAGGCGAAAAGGAGGACCTAAAACCTGCGGCATTTGACTGATGGGTAATAACCACTTCATAGTACCTCGCCCTGCACAGCGTGGACAAGACAAAGGAAGGGAGTGGAGCGTAGTTCGGAAGTTTCTGCACAGGAAAGGCAGAAGAGGCTTACCACCAATCAATGAACCACCATGATAGTAAGGACAAAATACGAGGAACAACTCTGATAAGATACACGCGAGACAGATTCCAGTCCTCACGAAATACAGGAGAACTGTATAAGAAGTTCAAGGAAATCCAACAAGTGCGAAATGGGAAAACAGATAGAATAAGACTAGTAGCGACGGACCTCCTAATGTACCATGGACGGTTCCCCAATGGAACAGTGTCCCAGTATACACTGTGACAGAAGCTGTATAAGGCAATAAATCCCAGACTATGCTAAGAGGTAGAACCTATGGAAGAAGATAGAGACTGCTTTGGCAGGATCGTCAAAAGAGCTGAATGGAAGGATGCCATCCTGTACGAAACGCAAGTCTACCGAACATACGCACCCCAGCTGCGGAGCGGGAAAGGATCATCAACGCCTGATAACACAAGGCGAGAACAACCTGACCGGAAAGGGTCAAGGGATAAGAAGAATAAGAAAGATAAGAAGGAGAAGAGGCGCGAGGAAGGCACATTCTTCGAATGCGGGAAAAGGGGCACTATCCAAAAGACTGTTATGCCAAGAAAGGAAAAGGAAAATCAGCGGACCGCGATGCGAGCACAAACCACATGGAGGCAACTGAGTACGACGAGGTGGAAATTAACTCGGTCGAACTAGAGAGCCTCTGGACGCAACCAGTACTGGCAGTTAGGCCCCGTGACACTCTAAAAGGTACGATCCTCATAGAGGGCCACCAAGCAAAGGTACCTTTCGACACAGGAACAATTGGCTGTGATATTGTCAGCACTACCTTTATCTCCACCCATGGCATACCAAGGAAACCCCTACCCCAACCAACAACAGTCAACATGGCAATGAAAGGTTCCTGCTCCTCAAGCCACAAGAAATGTGGGTGGACTATAGGAACCGGGAAAAGGAAATGGGTGAATCAGGAGATGTTGGTAGGAAACTTGGCGATATATGATGCCCTGATTGGAATGCCATTCTTGAAAAGACACAATGCCCTGATCAGGTGTGGAGACACAACACTGGAGTTTTCTGATGACAAGGTGTGGGTGCTATGCAAACCAACAAGCAGGGAATTCCGAGCCGCCATTTCAGACGCCACATCAGCAACACTGTTGGAAAAATACAGGGATGTATTCTCAGACAAGGTTCCTGAAACACTACTACCTATTCGTAAGATTTACCACCATATTCAGCTAAAAGATCCAGCCGACCTAAAAAACCAACCTACATACCCGATTCTGGAAGCATTCATGAAAAAACTCAGGAACTGGATTAACGAGAAGCTACGGGCTGGGGTAATTGTACGACAGGGAAGTTGCCGGAGCAGCACCTATGTTTTTGCAAAGAATTTCTGATGGGAGGATCCGCCCCATGGTAGATCTGAAAGTTCAAAATGACAACAGAATCATGGATAGTCCATCGATCCCCAACCAGCAGCAGATCGTAAACCGCATTGGGCGCACGAAATTCAGGAATAAGATCGACCTAAGCGACGCATACTTCCAAACATGAGCGGACAAAGACAGCGTTAGGTTCAACGCATTCAAAACCCCATTTGGGGGATTTGTTAGCAAAGTAATGCTACAGGGAGACATGAATGCACCGGCAACGTTTATACAAATAATAGAAGATCTCCTGAGCGAATTCCTGCATCATTTTGTATGGGTATACATTGATGACATCCTCATATTCTCGGACACACCTGAAGAGCATGCAACCCACATACGCCAAGTATGTGACCCACTCAGAAAGGCAAAATTCTATGCGAGCAAGAAAAAGTCAACACTTTTTGCAAAAAAACTAGAAGTGCTAGGACACATAGTGGATGACCATGGGATTCATGCCTCCCCACAAAAAATATCGACTATTGCAGGTTGGAAGACACCTCAAAAGAAGGAAGAATTGCAATGATTGCTAGGAATAGTGAATTGCGTGGCCCAATTCCTCCCACACCATGCTACCCTAACGGCACCACTAACGGATCTAATGGGAATCGCTGAATTCGTATGGACACCCACCAATCAGAGGGCATTCAAGATGGTCAAGAAGTGAATTGTTGACCACCAAGTCATGTGACCAATAGACATACGTGGCAAGGAGCCAATTTGGTTAGTTACTGATGCCTCAGATCTGGGAATAGCAGCATGGGTAGAACAGGGACCCACTTACAAGACGGCTCGACCAGCCGCATTACACAGGAGAAAATTCACCAAGGCACACGCAAATTATGGAACTACCGATAAAGAGGCCTTAGTGATAGTGGAGGCGCTTAATCAGTTCCACAATGTACTAATGGGAAATTCCTTTACAATAGTCACAGACCACCAGCTCCTGACACATCTACGAACTGCAAAGAACTCAAGTAGAAAGCAAGTCAGATGGCTTCATGCCTGCGGAAAACACGATGCAAAGATAGTATACGCTCCAGGAAGCATGAACTATTTAGCTGATGCCCATTTCCTGAGATACGAGAGAGAATCAGACTCGAACCCACTCTATGTCCACGGTTATACGAAGGGATCAGATGACATGTCGGGTGACACAGTCTACGAACAAGAATCAAACACAATGGAGCCCAAGCAAGATATCTCCCCTACCTGCCCCCCTTACTCATACACGAAGTGTGCTAACGAGGCCCCGATCCCCCCTGCAAGCCCCCACTCAGTCACGGCTGGAAATGATTGGTGAGACAAGTGCACCATGTACAGGACACCACCCGAGAAACTCCGACAGACCAAGCTGCACTATTCGCACTCTTGCGTGAACCATTGTCCATATTACCAAACTGAGGTCAAGTTCATGAATAACCACCTCAGACGGCAACACAAATCAACTCCCCGACCTCCTAGTGAAGGACCGAGCCCTCCAAGCACAGAAATTGACCCAAGCTCCCCGGAGCCCCCAAGATCTATGATTGGGAATGGCAGCAAAGAATTGGTGGAAGACCAACTGGTGCCGCAGAAGGACCGTCCACCCTCATTCAACCGACGCCCAGGTCTCATGCTATCCCTGCCATACTAAACCCTGAAGCTCCGGCATTCCGAATGCCTGACAACCCGCCACCAGTCAAACCGGCGGAACCAACAAAATACCTTAGCAATGAGACAATAGTTTCAGTAATGCCCCCAACAAAGTACGAATATCAACAAGAATTGTACGAAGTCTTGGAAAACAACGAAGAAGAGGACCAAGCCGAAGTGACCACACGAAGCGAGATCGAAGACGAGCGAGACATCAGACGAATAGTAAATAAGATGATTGGAACATTCCGTGTGCAAATGGTTGCAGCATACCGGAAGGAGCCAATATGGAAGAAGGTTAACAAAACAATGAACTTGACAGGAGATTTATTCTTCTACACGGTCGCAAATGGAATGCTATATGCTAAAACCAGATATGGGGAGGAATGCCTGTATATTCCAAAGGGCCCCGCATTCGGAAATACTATGCTAAGGCAGTACGTTATAGCCGAAATCCACAATAAAGACCATCATGGTGCGGAACGAAACATACAGTACCCTACCGAGTACCTGTTTTGGCCTGAAATGCAGAAGGATTTACGAGCATACATGGCGTAATGCCACACCTGCCAAACGAACAAGGAACCTACGAAGCTACCAGAAGGAAAGGCCTAGACGATTATGCTACCAGCGGAGATTTTCGAATCAATAGCTATTAACATTGCTGGACCATTCCACAATTCATGGGGATACGACATGATTCTGGTGGCCATTGATGTGTTCTCACGATACACCTGGCTCATGCCAATCAATAAGGAAGTAACAGCGATAACGACCCTGGAAATGCTACGCAACAGTATATTCACAACACATGGGTATCTGACAACGATAGTAAGTGATGCCGGCCCACAATTTGAATCACATGTGTGGAGACAGCAATGACGATCACGCGGAATTGAACACATCAAAGCAGCACCAGGTCACCACGAAACAAATGGACAAGTTGAAAGGAAAATTCGTGAATTAACGACCACTCTCCAAAACTTAGTCAATATAAGACAAAAACGGTTAGTTTGACGCCATACCCGAAAAGGCCGCATACTTAAATGCCGGATGGTCTGAAGCCGTCGGTATGTCACCATACAAAGCAGTATATGGAAAAAACTACCCTCTACCTCCCCTGGCGAAATTCAAGAACTCCACAGTCCCGGCAGGCGATGGATTGTTAAATAGGCACCAAGCGATCTGGAACACTGCATTCAATGCTATCAAACTAGTACAATTCAGGAGTACAAGGACAGCGGCAAAGCGACGAAGACACGACACTCCAATCGGGATAGGTAACCAGTTGCTAGTGTACGGAAACCTATTCGCAACCAAATCAGGATGAAGCAAGAAGCTCCAACTGCGCTGGCGAGGGCCATTCAAAATAAGTGGATATGAGGACCATATGGAAAGCTACATAGTAGAAATGGACGGAACAATGTATAGAAATCGACAAGCAACATTCCACGCATCCAGAGTGAAAAGATAGCTCGCAAACGACGAGACCGCATTCCTAGGAAGAAGCCATACAATGCCACCCCCTATCCGGGTTAGCGAAGAACCAGAATAGGAAGTGGAGGTTATACAAGACCACAGAAGACGCTATGATCACGACCAATTCCTAGTAAAGTGGATGAGATATCCACAAACAGAAAACAGCTCGGAACCCCTCCAAGGATTGGAATATGCGATGGAACTAGTAAACCAATGGTAGGAGTACAACAAGCCGGAGGACAATCTGCCCCCTACAATAAACTATGTGACGGTGGCATGGAGCCCAACCCTGCTGGAAATCTAACACCTACGCCCAGATGCGGATCAAGGTATACAAGACGGGTTTTGGTCAGCCCATTTAGAAAGTGATTTCGAAAGCAGTGAAGATGACAATTGAATCATGGAAGACGAAGCTGCATACCTGGCGGGGCTAGCTAGACTTGAATGCAGGAAATAGCGAACAACCAACGCACATACCATCCAACAGCCTGACGACGTCAAACTATGAGCAAGTGCCATGGAGACTACGCTATCAGCTAATGGGACTGTTGGTGAACCGTGATATTATCCCTAGAAGATACCTTACACACTGATTATTCATATTCATTTGCAACAAATGCCTCGAAATAACAACAGAATCAACACGACGAATGTAGGGAGAAACCCAAAGCAATGTTTTCTGCTTTGGTAGCAGTTCCTACCTGAGCGCGGAAAAATGAGATATGTGTGTGGAAACAGAAGAAACCAAAATTGAAATACCACACCCTTCCTCTGAACACCTAAGCGAGATCGACCCGGAGACACAAATACCATCCACCTATCTGCAAACATAGAAAGAAACAAATAACAACAATATTACCACCAAAAAAGACCTTTACAAAACACCTCACTACTACGCGAAAGAAGCAGAAAAATGTCGACCTATCATGAAGTCAGCATAAAAGGACGAGACCTCATTGTAGGAGGACTGGATAGTACGGAACTTAGTTGACCTACAGCCCTACTGGGAGTCAGGTTGTTTTGTGCATGGGGCACCTTGCCAAGAGTGTGTGGAAAGATGGTTGAAAGGTACGCAATGGATGTTGCAGGACAATTTGAGATTGCTGCAGGATAGCGATGACGATGAGGATGGGTCCTATAGAGCAGCGCCGGAGGATAGTGGTTCTACCAACTATTAGGATTTCTTAAGTTATGTTTTATTGGGTGAAAGTCTTATTTTGTTTCGGGAGTGTAACCGGCACTGGTACTAGGTAATGTCTTATGTTTCGTTTCACAGTATCGTTTGATACTTGTATTGTTTCGTGTGCTACCGGCTGATACAGACAAAGTTTTATGTCTGGTTTTAGAGTATCGTTTGATACTTGTATCGTTTCATGTGCTATTGGCTGATACACAAAATGTTTTACGTTTGGTTTCACAGTATCGTTTAATACTCGTATTGTTTCGTATGCTATTGGGTGATATACACAATGTTTTGGAATATCGCTCATACTAGAGATAAGCAATAGGCTGTATTTAAAGACCGCTGATTTCCACGATGGAAACAGCAGACTTCGACTGACAATATTCTTAATATACTTGGTTGAACGGTTACTTCTCTGATCCCCTACTACACCCCTCCGAAGCCTCCTTTAGTAAGCAGCGCTTGCTTTCTGTTGATCAGGAAGCCATCTGCTCCTATCGTACCGCTATGTGACTAGGGCCTAGCCCGAACACATTACACACTATGTAAGTACCGCCTTAAGGCCTGTAGGAACACTATTTGGAAAGGTTATTTGCTGTATAAAGCCACTATTGGGGCAGTTGGGATCAATAACAAAGGTATCATACATCACTTTCACATTTTTGCCACCTGGTTCCAAGTTTATCTCTGAAACTGGCAAAGCATCAGGAGCATAGTTGATGTGGGTGTGTGCATTATCAAAAGCGAATCAGGCCTTTCATTATAGGAACTGTGCTCCAAAGGCTGGTATTGCCTTACCAACCATTTGTTCAAGCAAGTGATCCCTATTCTACCAGATATCTCCACCACATTTTATTGTAACACATGCAGCTTCATTACCAAGTCATGCAATAGGATCAAAAATCAAAAAGATGAAAGCCTTGACCATGTCACTTTTCCACAACGGTTTATGCTTATCATGGACTCAGATGAAGTGACAACTATCATTTGAATTGAAAGTACATTCATCTTGTCTAATCAGTATAGGAGGTTGTATTTCTCTAGATTCATGAGCAGCATTTGAGATCATATTCAGATCCTTATCCCATTTCATGAATTGGGAATCATAGGCAGCCATTCAGGGAAAAAAAACTTCACCCCAACACTTGTAAATATCAGGTCTTTCATGACTACCATTGTATACACCCTTTTGATATTCCGTATACTTAAACCCCAACTTCTTCAACTATCTTGTTGGTGTTAAAGATGATATTGCCTTTTCAACGTGTTGAGCAACATTGTTAGTAGAGTGGTTCGATATTCCAGCATCATTTCTTGACATTGTCCAATAGTTTGCTATAGCAATTGCTAAACTATGTGATGTTAGTTCTATATCTATCTATTTTGTTAATCATTGATCTCTCTTATCAATTAGAACCTGATAGAAATTAACTTACTATCACCAACTAACTGGATATGTTGCTAAACAGCCAACATGGTCTCTGCATCGTCAAGCAAACTGATAATCTTTTGATCAGAGCTATTATGTAGTGCTGGAATCTGCCACTTTGTGATCCATAGCACCTCATACCGCATAATCTGCTCCATTACTTTCCTTCCCCAGCCACCTCCATTGGCCACCTTCTGGACTAGTATCTTTCTCCTTTGCAAGATACTAGTCTCTCCAGTAAAGAAATCCTCTCCCTTAAGTGACTCCCTCTCATTCTTCACCTGCAACTGCAAAAATTGATATACTTGAAAATGCCAAGTGAAACTCTTTCCTACTGGGCGACAGACATGCTTGCTCTTATAATAGGTAATCAATTTTGCAATTGATTTCTGGGCTGCTTCTAAGATTTCCAATCTCTTCTCGCAGGGTTGATTTTGACGTTCCAGGTGCTGTAGTCATTTCGTATAGTACTAGCTCAGCCTCTGCCTATGGCTGATAATTCTATATTGTAGTGGAGTTGTTTTCTTGGCATGTACGACTAAGACATTCAAGTCCTACAACAACCAAGATAGAATAAACCATACTTCCAAAATGAAAAAAATAGTGAAAAAATGCGAAAGGTAAATAATACATAGTAAACGCATGAATTCTGTAATATAAATAATGGAAATATTCAGAAGGAATTAGATAAATATACATAAAGATAAAAAAATGCAGATTTTTGAGAGAAGGATTGGTAATCAGTAAGAAGTGTTATACTTATATAAGCAGTGGTGCTAAGGCTACAAAAACTATTACACACGTTCTGTGGATAAAAATACAAGAAAAGGTAATTCTACAGCATACACCTTTACAACCATACAGCCTAAAGTGCTATCATACTATTTTCATTCCTTACAGCATTCTGTACTATATTACTTTCGATTGATCAAATTTCATAAGTGCATATTTTCGGTTGAATATGATTAAGAGGCGTATACTGTGTAACTAACAAGAGCGTGTAGTACAACGTCAAATCAACCATGCGGCAGGTGTAAGCGACAGAAAGTCACAACAGAATACGATAGAAATAGCCGTGGACAGATTTATAAAACATGCAGGGAATGTTTAGTAAGTATTATTATTTTCAGATATTATGAGAAGTATTATGAGGTGCATAAAGTTACTGATATAATATAGGTCAAGCATCGAACAGGAAGAAGAAGAGGACCGATACAGAGACTGCGAGAGATAAATATTAAAAGAGAAACAGATTCAGTAAGAGAAGTATATCAAGTAAAGTGGGATTTCAAGATACATAAGCTAATTTGAAAAAGAGCCTAAATCTAGAGTCACAGACGGTATCATTGCCAATACGCGAACATATATAGGAACTGGTAGTACTACTTGCATTTACTACATAGTGACAGAGATAGAAAGTATTGAATTTGGGACAGATGAATATCATTTGCAAGGATTGTCATGCAAAACATTGGTTTAATGAATGCACATCAGGAAGCACAACAACATGGTCCATTTTTGAACAGTGTTGCAAAAAGGGTGCAGTTCAGCTATCAACTCTATTACTACCGCCAGAACCACTGCAATCATTAATCAAGGTCAAGACACTCGAAGTCGGACATTTGGCACTAAGATTCGAGAATGTAACTCTGCACTTTCGTTTACATCTATTAAATATCAAGCAGATACATGCAGAACAAACTGGTGGCCAGGCGTTCAATGCTCTCAGATTCATGGTGAACTATATTATTTACAAAGGCCACTAGAACCTGCACCTCATACAATACCTCAATTTGCACAATTATTCCTATATGATCCTCAATATGCGGCCAACATGTGATTTACATTCCATCCAGATTTAGACTTGGATCTTCTTCAACAATTAACACTTATGTTGCATGAGTGCAATCCATATATTAATATATATCAAACAGCAAGAGATGGATTAAATACTGCAATCAGTAATGCAAATAATGAAATATCACGAATAGTATTAAACCCACAGCTGCAATTAATTATGGAATCAGGTGCTAATAAGTGAAGATGCAATCTCCCAACAAGTAATGAGGTTGCTATGATAATTGTAGATGAATATGCAGAGAGTGGATTTCATGATATAACATTAGCATTAAGAAATAATGAAAATAGTCCTCATTTTGCTACAATTAATGGAAATCATGCCTCACACATGCCTTTGCACTATGTGCTATTCATTCTAAGAGGCGAACTAGGTTACTACTGGGCACTGCAATTACAAGATAATGGAGGCCAAAGGAGAAATGCACGATTAGCTCAATGTGTATTTTATCAGTATCATTTGCATGCCAGAGTGGGACAGTCTGATATTTTATTTTGGAACCAGCGATTATGGCAGCAACACTTAGTTGATGCATGGGCAGTCTGTGATCAAAATAAATTACAGTGGTTGAGACATCATCAAGCAATCCTTTGAAGTGATCTGTATAATGGCCTAGCAGATGTAATGGTTAAGGATGAGATTGATGCATCAGCAATTGGCAAATGAACAATATTACCTTTCAGCTATACAGGTGGTGATAGATTTATGCAACAACTATTTCAAGATAGCATGGCAATAGTGTGGCATTTTCGAAGACCAACATTATTTATTACCTTTATAGCAAATCCGAAGTGGGACAAGATTGTGCAAGAACTTTTACCTGGACCGAGTGTGGCTGATCGTCCTGATTTAGTTGCATGAGTTTTCCATCTTAAGCAACAACAATTACTTCATGAAATTAAACATGATAATATATTTGGACGATTTGCGGGCTGTGTTTGGACAATTGAATATCAAAAATGGGGCTTACCACACATGCATCTTGTTTTGTTCTTGCATTCAGAGGATCGCTGTCTTACAGCTAAGGCAGTTGATAAAATAGTGTGTGCAGAACTTCCGGATCTAGCAACAGATCCAAATGGCGAGCTATTAGCACTTATCAAAACAACTATGATACATGGGCCATGTGGATGGAAAAAGCTACAAGCACCTTGCATGGTAAGTAGTGGCCCTGAGCTAAGTGCAAAATGCTCAAAGCGATTTCCCAAAGAGTTTCAAGAGGAGACAATTGTTCAGGATGATGGTTACCCACTGCATTAGCGGTAGAATAATGGTCAAACCTTTGATATTCCTATACAGATAAATCGTACTCCTGCATCTTTCCAGTTTGACAATCATTGGATTGTTCCATATAATCTCTATCTAATATGGAAATTTAAAGCACACATTAATGTGGAAGTTTGTGTATCAGTGCATGGGGTAAAGTATATTCATAAATATATATATAAAGGTTCTGATTGAACCACATTGCAGGTTGCAGCAGAACAGGATGAAATTCAAAGATATTTAAGGGGACGTCATATTGGACCAACTGAGGCAGTATGGCAACTGTTTGAATACGTGATGCATGAAGAATTACCAACAGCTAAACACCTTGCGGTACATCTTCCAGGTGAGCAACCTGTATACCTTTCAGACAATGCAACCTCTGATCAACTTCAATCTTGCATGGACTTAGCGAAAACTACATTGATGGCCTTGTTTGAATATAACCCTTTACACGAGGATGGCAGATATTATCTCTATCAAGATTCTCTAACCAGCTTCGTATTTCAAGAAAAGCAACATGTTTGGACAGCAAGAAAGAGGGGAACAGCTATTGGCCGAATGTATCATTGCAATCCTTTTATGGGTGAAAAATACTCCTTGCGATTATTACTTACAATTGTAACGTGTTCGGGCTGGGCCCTAGTCACGTAGCGGTACGATAGGAGCAGATGGCTTCGTGGTCAACACGAAGCG
>PYWC01000005.1:2696640-2768214 GCA_003182015.1 Tuber magnatum
TTTAAGAATACTATCTGTCGAAGTCTGCTGTTTCCATCGCGGGAATCAGCGGTCTTTAAATACAGCATATCGCTTATTTCCAGTATGAGCGATATTGCAAAACAATCTGTGTATTAACTGATAGCACACGAAACAATACAAGTATCAAACGATACTGTAAAACCAAACATAACACAATGTGTGTATCAACCGATAGCACACGAAACACTACAAGTATCAAACGATACTTATGAAACCAAACATAAAACAATGTGTGTATCAACCGATAGCACACGAAACAATACAAGTATCAAACGATACTATGAAACCAAACATAAAACAATGCGTGTATCAACCGATAGCACACGAAACAATACAAGTATCAAACGATACTGTGAAAACCAAACATAAAACCCTAGTAACCCGTACCGGTTACAACAATAGTTACAGGTGCAAAAGGGGTTGGGCACTTGCAAACAGTTAGAGGCATTACTTACGGAACATTTTGCGAGGCATGTTCTGCAGTAGGACTATTAGAAGATGATCAAGAATGGGTTACTTGCTGCCAGGAGGCAGTTACCTTTTCAACTGGTGAGAGTTTACGTACATTATTCACTATAGCTTTACTATTCGGATCAATCTGCAATCCATTAGACCTATGGAATAAATTCAAGGATCATATTTGCGATGATCTCAAATACCGACTAGAGCAGCAAAATCTTTTACACCTTGGTGCAAGTGTACCTGATGCACATATTGGTTATGGCCTACATCTAATATCTCAAATACCTGCAGATTTGAATAAGACTTTAATACAGTTTCAAATACCTTCTCCAATGATAGTCTGGGATCAGGACAATGGTAATGCACCATTAGCGCAGGAATATAATTATAATATGGAATTACAGGCAGTGCTATTTAATACTCTACTTGCACAAATGAATATTCAACAAAGAAATTGTTTGGACAAAATAATTGCAGGACTTAATAACCCAAAAACAGTGCAATTCTTTTTGCAAGATCGGGCCAGAACTGGCAAAACATTTCTCTATCGTGCATTGTGCAGTTATATTCGTCAACAGGGAAAGGTTGTTCTTCGTATTGCATCTTCTGGTATTGCTGCACAGTTACTTCCTGGTGGTATGACCTCACATTCCTGCTTTAAGATTCCATTACATCTCAATGAGTCCTCAATCTGTTCAATAAGAAGCAATAGTCAGCTTGCACAATTAATCAGATCAACTGCATTAATAATTTGGGATGAAGTGCCAATGCAGCATAAATATTACTTTGAAGCAGTCCATCGCACCTTGAATGATATGTGTCATGCAAGCGATAATGATTTGTTTGGCAATATTCCTATAGTTTTTGGAGGGGACTTTGCACAAATATTACCAGTAGTACCACGTGGTAATAGAGCTGCAATTGTTTGTGCATGTATTCAGCAGTCCTTGCTTTGGCCAAAGTTTAAGGTATTACATCTTACACAAAATATCTGCATTATTAGTGGGAGTGCTAATCTGGAATTTGCACAATTTCTTTTCTCAATGTCCTATTTACCAGCACTACGAGGAATAATTGAACTTCCTAATGGAACTGAATCTTTTTGTACAATGCAACAATTTTGTCAGGCTATATTCCCAACAAATCTTTTAGAGGCATCGTGTAGCGATTATACCCTGTTGGGCAATCGTACAATTCCTGCATTTCGCAATGATACAGTAACTGAATTCAATCATGAATTAATTTCGCAATTTCCAGGACAACTCTATTATTTTGATGCAGTTAATAGTGCAGATATCAATAATGCTCCATCGGAAACTGAAGAGCTGCCCATGGAGTATTTACAGAGTATCAATCATTCTTGACTTCCACCTTCGAGACTTATACTTAAACTTGGTATACCAGTTACCCCACTTTGAAATCTAAATCCTAGAGAGGGTTTGTGCAATGGCACCCGAATGACAATTATTCAACTTAGTCGCACTTGCATTGGAGTGTGAATCCTGGGTGGGGACTTTGATGGTCAATGCAAACTTCCAACTATACATAGTTTTAAGTACAAATGAAGGTTAGTTACTATTTGTTCTAAAGCGAAAGCAGTTTCCCATTCCTCTCTGTTTTGCCATAATGGTCAATAAGTCTCTGGGTCAGTCTTTTAATACTGTGGGTATCGATCTTCGCACACCAGCATTCTGCCATGGTCAACTCTATGTCATACTAAGCCGTGGTACTAGCATAAATGGACTAAAAGTCTTCATTGCACCAACCGCTTCTGCAACAACCGATAATGTCATATATCCCGAGGTACTACTTTCCCCTTTATAGTATCAGTTATATTAACCTATATTTACCTTACATCATACCTATATCTCTTAGTATTTATATTACCTTTTTGCATTACTTATTTCTATATATTAATATCAATTTCTATTATATTCTATCTTTGCACTCTTCCCCTTTCTATTTTATTATTATAATATTATTTTGCATGAAGTGAATTATTTTGCACACTCTTGCATATTCTTATATTAATATTTCTTAGAATGCAAAGCTTTAATTAGATGATATTAAAGGTGTTAAGTTAAAAGCTTCAAAAAGGGCCAGTGTACAGAAAAAAATATGCAGTGCAAAGAGAAAGTATGCAGTGTAAAGAAAAAATACGTAGTGTAATCAAAAAAGCTTTTTAATAATCAAATCCCTCACAATGCCAGCCATGCCTACCACTCCATCCGTCATAGCATCCCAATGTTTTCCAACCTCTGCCCCTCTTCCTCCTCTCCTGGTGCATGCAACCTTGGCAGGTGGTGGGGCAAAACCGTCCTCTGGGTCTGCAATGATCTCAAGGGAAGGAGAGCACTTTCCCTTGCCTGTAAATAAGTGTAAAGTATTAGCATGGTCATGTAAACGATATTAGATGTACTTACCTTTCCTTGCACGAAATGAACACTGTTTACCATTACTATTGTAGTAGCAGTTGGTGCATGACTTAGTAAACTCCCCTGGGACAGTTACACACTCTGCAAAAGGTCCTCCACTCTGCTCATAATGTTTGCAC
The DNA here is from genome assembly GCA_003182015.1 of Tuber magnatum. Lineage (NCBI taxonomy): Eukaryota > Fungi > Ascomycota > Pezizomycetes > Pezizales > Tuberaceae > Tuber > Tuber magnatum. Next base: position 2,699,678 of record PYWC01000005.1, read on the forward strand.
ATATCCACATCCACAATTCCTCTGGTGTATCTCAAAATTGCCTCGTGATTTGCCATTCTTGACCATGACAAGTCCTTAGCAGTTTTCCCCTCTCTTAGGTCCACATCCCTGACCTTTTGCATATACCTAACCCTAGAAAATGCGGCACTACTCTTATCAGGAGACTTTTCAGCCACATCTAAAAGGGAAGGACCCCTAGTAGGGCTAGGAGGGGTATCTTGGGTGGGGGAAAAGGTCTGTGTGATCTGGATAGCAGTAGTAGGAGCAGGTGTGGCAGGGGAAGGGGTAACAGGAGCAGGGGCTATAGTAGAACTACTAGAACTAGCTATAGTAGGAAATTTTAGGAAAAATAGGTGAAATTGTGATAGACAGTAATAGGCAAAAGAAGAGATAATAATACCAAATAGGACAAATGAAATGATTTCAGAGAGAGTGAAAAAAAATGCGAAATTTAAGAAATAAAAATAAAGAGAGGATTTTGCAATGGTAAAGAAATATTATAAGAAAATACTGGAGTGGTAATAAAAAGCGAAATTCTACAGTCAATAGTCCTCCTTATATATCTTGTACCAGCCAGTGTTGATTTCTTACCATTGGTAAGGGTTAGGTTTTTTTACACTGAACAGATACTTGCACAGCTGCTTGCACGGCAGTGAGAACAGTTGCCTCAATGGTAGTGGGCACAGTAACGACACCACTAACTTGGAAGGCACGGTAAGTACCGGTAAAATGTTATGGCTACCGCTATTGACTTTTTCAGAGAGTGCTCGCACTACCCTTCTGCCCGGTGCCTTCCATGTGCATAGTGCATTCTGTGTCCACAATGTGTTCCATATGCACAGCACGCTCCTCACACCACCACCACTAACGTCAGATACGCCCAGCCACCCTCGATGCCTCGCGGGCCTTTTGCTAGTAACTCAGTACCAGCAGGATTGTGCGCTTGGACAATAGCAGCTGTCAGGGGCTTGGTTCCTGATAATTGCTGAAGCTGTAGTAGGTGTACTTTCATACGTTGTCTATACTTTCTAACCTGATATCCATTTGCACTAACTTTCTTTCTTGGACTCTCTTCTGCCTTTATTTATTTATTAGTTATCAATCCTGCTTGAAATACAATGCAATACTTACTATTTCAAAAGTCTTCTTTTGCTTTTATTTTTCTCACTACTTTTAGCTTTTCTCAGTATTCTGATTAATCTTCTTTTCTACTGTATTAAGATTTGCATTATTGGAGGACTCCATTGGCTGCATAGCATATTGAGATCGACATATATTGAGCAAGGGAAGTGAAAGATACTCTATTATTCAAGTTTCGTGCAAGTTTCCATCTAGATTATGATATTACATTTATTGCATGATAGGTCAAAATTCCATGAAAATGCTTACTAGTACTAAGAATTTAACAACTGGTATTCAAAATTTTTTTTGACATTTATAACCCTTTGCCCTAATTCAAAACAGGCATTACAAAATTGCACCTCCGAGATACACCTTTTAAGCACCTCGCACTATACTATACATGCCAAGATTCAACAAATTGCTCGTCCATGATCTGGTTGCCCCTATATATAGACAGGAATTCCTTGCAGTCATTTTGATCAATTTTTTAAAACACTCAAACAATCCTCAATCTTAACTCTTACCACTTCCCATTATAGATTAAAATCAGGAGATCCACCTGTTGATCAGCTAGCTAAAGGCGCCTTGCAAGCATATATATATATCTTCTGGTTACTTGATATGCCTTATCTGCTAAAATGAACTCTGGTAGCTAAAGAAATAAATTCAGATTCAGAAAAAAACTACTACTACAAAAACGGGTAGTATTACTGACTGAAGCAGGATATCGAAGCAAAATATATGTATATTGACTTTGTTCATTACAAATATCTGGTAAACAAAGAACATATTTTTTTTTCAAATTAAAATATATCTCCTCATAATAGGATGCACTATATCCTAAAGTGATATTTGTTCCATATAAGAACCTCACATACCCAGGGAATCAACTTCTATCTTCAATTACTTGTCAGATTTGATGATATTGCATACTGCTGGGGGTCAGCTATTATACAATTCTGGGTAACAGCCAGATCAATGTGGTGATATAGCTGTTGAGATAAAGGTGTGTGGTACCTTCCCCTGATCCTAACTGGTCAGCTACACGCACTATAGAAATATGGTAAGAACTTAGAAAGTATAACATTGTGACTAATTCAATTATCAGCGAAAACAAACCATTATTGGAATTTCTTTGCAAAATAGGATTGATGCAATTTCAATTCACAAGTGGATAGAATGACTCCCACGTCATGCGAAAGAACTGTAACAAGTAATCACTAAACAAGAAATGTATCGATATTAAGATGATGGTTAATTCTGTTTCATTTTTGTATTTACATTTTACATATAGTTGGCCATTTCAAAAGTATCTGGAAATGTGGAATTATGGCTTGGCGCCAATATGCCGAGATAAACACATAGTAATCAATTACGTACCATATCATTGTGACCCCTATCTGCAAAACAATGACACATGCTGTGGTGAAAAGAGGTAAGTACAAGGCAATTCATATATCAATTTTGGCCAGATACTAAGCTTTGAGAATTTAGGAAAAGAGATCACACTGCGCCCAAGGGTAGCAATTGTAACTCTCCGGAGTCTGCCAAAGCCAGTAACTTCCCAAAAAAATCAAAGAACATACCGGCGTTCTGATTCGACAGCAAATGACATATGGCTACATGCTGTCAATAATGCTCGGAGAAAGCGACTCGCACGTGGTAAAGATTTGGAGAAGCCATTGTTCTTGTTGGAGTTAGTAGATTCTAAATGTTTAGATCTGAACACTCGTTGTGGATGGTCAGAAGGCTTGACAGAAGATGAAAAGAACCATCTCATCGCAACTGTCAAGAGAGATTTCAAAACACCGTGGTTGAAGCTCACCGATCTTGGGAGGGAGGCAGGTTTGCCACATGCAGGTGACGGTACGGTTCACCAAGCTTTGGTCTCGCAAGGCTTGCATGCGTAATGGCAAGGGTTCAAGCCTATTTTGGGTCCTGAACATAAGTTAAAGCACCTGGTAACTACCTCTTTTAAGTACTCTTATAACTAAGTTGAAACCAGGCACCTAAGGTGGCAATTCCTATACAAAGTATTGGGTTTTGGCTGGGCTGGGCGCTGTGCGGAATACGTTTTCTTTCTCCAAAGTTTTCTTTTTTTAAAATAGTCGTTGAAAAAATAACAGGGCTAACTAGGAATAAAATAGAACTACTGCTATGCAAGAGGAACCTGGTGTCCGGCCATTGAATGGGGGCAGACTACATGGGCATGGATGAGATGTCTATTGAAGTCAGTGCTGTTTTTGGGCTCTCTCTTGTCTGGCATGCAAAAGGAGAAAAGTGGGATGATGACTGTGTCGGCATAAAAAAAAAAAGTGGTACTTCAGTAATATGCTAGGGAGCTATTGGGTAGGGGTGGAAAGGGCCATTTTTTAAATGGCCAGCAGTGACGAAGGAAGAAAAGAGGAAGGCAAAAGATGAGATTGCCCATATAAATAAGAAAATGCAAGACAATACAGACCAGTTGAATGCGGAGTGGAAGCAGTCTGAGGAGTGGAAGAGACCACAGGAGGGGGAATTACATGTTGCTACCAAAATGTGTGCTGCAGCCAAAGCTGCAGGAAGAGTTATGAAGACAACAGAATCTTTTTGGTGCAAAAGGTTTACCTTTAAGCCAATGAAGATCGGGGATGGTCAAGGGGTGGACTCATGGAGGTATGTTACACACCTCTGCCAGCCTATTTTATGGCCAGCTTGTAAGGAGAGGATGATAGCATACCCCAATTTCTGACTGATGGAAGACAATGCACCATCGCATGATTCCGACTTCACTAATCAAGAACGAGAAAAAGCCAAAGTTTCTAAAATTGACTGGCCTGCGAACTCCCCAGACTTCAACCCCATAGAGCACATATGGCGCTTGATGAAGGCTAGGTTTCTTCGCCGGCATGGGAAAGAGAAAATTACGACTGCGATAGAAATGAAACCCATTTTCGAGGAGGAATGGACTAAGATTACAGTTGATGAGATTAATAATAAAATCTCTAAACTTCCCCTAATTATGGCATGATGTATGTTACAAGATGGTGGAAACAAGTTTGAAGCATACCCTGTATTCTGTAGTTTTTTGTTTCTTTTTCCTCTCCCTCTTTTTGTTCTTTTAGTCTGCATGTTGTTTTTAGCTTCATAGATTATCACTCAGTGCCCCATGCATGCCAAGCTGGCCGCCAAGGCCGCCAAGCCCAGATTCCACATTTCCGGATACTTTTAGAATAGGCAAGTATGATGATTGAATAGATACTGATAATATAAAATTAGATTTCCTGATAAGAGGTACCAAATCTTGGACATCCCAAGACCTAGCAATTTAATTCCCTCCATAATCTCCACCCCGAATCCTTTCTCTTCCCCCTCATTCAGCCTGATTACACCCTCTTCTATACCTTTAAAACTGGTAAAGTTCAAAATACAAAAAAGCCGTTATTCTATCCAACTGTTAGTACTTGATGGGTACTTGATAGTGGCAGAACTGATAGGGTTACATCTTTCAGATACTGCACCTGGTGGAGAAAGACTTTATATAAAATTGAAAAATTATTCGAATTCCAGAAAATGATTGAAATGGTACTAGAAAACCATAAATCTTGTAGCTCATAACTCAGTTAGGACTTCAGCAATGATCAAGGTATAATAGCCAGTTACGCTTCTATTTCGCCGTTTCTTATAGTTGGCAGAAGCAAGTGTGATGCCAAAGCAAGTTTGACACAACCTTTTTTTTTCCCTAAAGTGATATCCTATGATACAGTCAAATAGAATTTTGTAAGGTAGCATATTGAGTATAGTATTGAGTTATTCCTATTTTTATAAATGGATCTGGCTTATTTGATCCTCTATCCTGAATACCAGTTTATGCCCAAGTGATTATCATATCATTACTATCAAATTCTTTCTGAGTTGAACTATAACCTTTAAATTCTACCTCTACTCTGCTATTTATTGGTAATTATTCTTCCTCTAGAGGGTATTTCCCTCTTTGCTGGTAGCCTTTGAGCTTGCATTCCAAGATTTATTTAGATTTTCAAATAAGGATAATATTCAGTAAGCGGATAATATGCTGGGCACCAATAGTCAAGCTTCCAGAGAACTGGAAATGGAAAACAGACGAAATCAAGATTTTGAATGGTTGGAACAAAATCTAGAGGAGAAGGCAAAGATAGCAGCAGAGATGTTTGATGTAAAGGTGATAACATGTAATGACTCAGCATATATGAGGTATGGCAGAGTGACCCTACACCCATACAGGCTGCCTTGAGAGAGACTAGTAGAAACAGGGGGGCAAGCAAGACCATGACGGGCAGAGGCCGAATGGTCCAGGTTCTATTGTGAACAGTAAGGAACACAAGGCACTTAGTTACTTAAGCATACATCCTGGGGAGGTGTTGGCATAGTTAAGGATTTGTTAAGGACAGGTTACCCTGCTAGGTTGAGTAATACAGCATAGGGCAGAGAAGTCTATCTCCGTCGTAGGAATAGACAGGCTCATAGGTTAAAGTTACCCTGATCTGTGCTGTAGGTTACCCTACCCATTGAGCACAGTTATCCTGCCTTGGGACTCGAGTTATCATGTCTAGGAACCTGAGTGGCCTACCCTGGCAATGTGAAGTCGCTAGGGGAGTTTGGGGGAAATGGTGAGAATGTTTGGCATGCGAAGCCATGTATGGAACAGGTCTATGGGGTTGCGCGAGATGCCATCGGGTGAGCTAGGCATCTCTGAAGCACCTGTAAATTGGAGAGATTATTTGTATCATGACCCTCTGCCCATGTCTGATGGCTAGATGTCATAGACAAATGGTTCTGTAGTTATGCACAGTCAAGTAAAAGGGAATCTTTGTAGACCTAGTTGCAACACCGGATGCATGGTGGCCATCCGGTCGACTGTGGGCTGTTCGCAGGATATAGAAGAGACCATAGGTGGATGGTAGAGTACCTTCTCCAAGTTGTTGGGAGTAAAGCGGACCAAAACTGGTACAGTTAGTGGGAGTTAACTAGCGGAGTCATTCAGGTAGTCCTGGGTGGTGCCGGGATAACCGGGGGAGCTTTATACCTATTAAACCCAAATGTGTCCCTAATGCTGTAGGCTCTGTAAGCCAAGTGGAGAGGCACTAAACACATGATTCCTACCACAGGTAGGATGGACCCACGATAGTGCTCATGGGTAGCATCTGTTATAGCACTACATGGCCACCATATCCTGTGGAAGACACGGGAGGTCTACCAGTTATAAACATTGGATACATAAACCACTCAGGATAGCCTGTGGAATCGTGTACAGATATATGCATATAGGAAGGCTGTTGCGGATGGTCCCGTTTAGCAGATATCTGAACCATTAGACAGTGGCAAGGCACCAATGGAAACAGGGTTCCACGCTGGCATGCAAAATTGAGATGCACCGCAGAAAGGATAAACTCATGAGTCAAATGCAGCCTGGACTGTGGCCACACATGGATGCCTGAAATGTGTGCAAGGAAACATACCGGACCACCCTTAGCAGAGAAGGATGTACTCAAATCGTTGGACTAAACATATCTGTGAGTTTCTGCCATAAGATAAAACTGCAAGAAAGCAATGCGTGAACTCTCCTACCCCAACAATCAATGCTCTCGAGACCTTAATTGAGTGAAGTATCAGGATTAATGATATTAAGTTTTACCCCATCCTTTACTCTTGCAGGTTTGTGAACCTTTGCCACGAAGCTTAAAGTTGTTCAGTACAGTCGCAACCTGCAGATACATCTTCCTAGAGGTACTCCCATTATACCGCAATATGGATGTACCAATTACGAAAGTCTAATCCGCAGCGAAATCCACGCAGAAGCTTTAACCAGTAGGGGGGTAATAATATTATCTTGACATGAGCTCAATAGAACGCAGTTTATATGTTTTGTTATTAGCAAAGGGAGATAGGACTAGTAGCAGCTCAATCTAGCATTTTTGCAGCTATTTACAATCTTCGGCAGAAAGCAAATCTTAATCCACTCTGTAGAGATTAGTTTCTAACATGATTGAAAAGAAATGTGTGCCTGTAGACTATTAAGAGCAAGCCAATAGCAAGAGTCATGGTTACAACAAATACCGAGATGGACTTGAGCGGATTTTTGAAGAACTATCCGTAGACCTTAGAATGATATGGAATTCTACGACTAAAGTATATGTACAAGATGGATGAATCAAAAGTACAAATTGGGTGTCCCGCAGGACGGATTGTAATTGTTCCTGTGAAGGTTAAGAAGTTATATACCTCAAGTCCTGAGAATTATCAAGCACTTGCTATTATCGAAACAATTTGCACTGATAGAAGTCTTTGATCTCCTCTAGTTATAATTTGCTCTGCAGAAAAGATTCTGGACAATTGTGTTTATGATAGTTTAAAGAGCGTAGAAATTATTGCGGTGCCTCTTACAGAATATACAAACAAGAAATTAGCAGTTGCTTGGCTTGATCACTTTATCAACTATGTCAAAACACATCCTAATAGGTATTGGGAAATCCTCCTTCTCAATGGTCACTCTACCCATTATCAGAATAACTTTCTTATCAAATATGATAAGAACCGTATCATCGCTTTTGAATTTCCTTCATATTTTATACAGGTTCTGCAACCTCTTAATGCGGGTATATTTTATCCCTAGAAGCACAATCATAAGAAGGCGATTAATAATGCATTATACTCACTAGATATAGAATATACTATTTCCTCCTTCTTATGATATTTGGATACTATCTGTAGTCAAACCCTTCGGACCCACACAATCAAAAATGCATTCCAGGAATCAGAAATGTTTCCACTTTCCTATAAGGCAGTGTTGAAGAAGAACCACCATTATATTCCAACATCCAGTATAGTTGCTGCAAACCAGAAAGATCTACCTGAAACTTCTAGCGATAAAGAGAGAGAACCTGAACTTTCTACTTTATCTTCAACTTATTTCGATGGTCAAAACGGTATTCAAGAATCAATCAATAAAGCAGCTATGTTTAGTCCAAAATCTAAGAGTCAATTTGTACAATAGGCTGAAGAAACTGTCATCCTTCTTGCTAAAGAACTACTTGAGGAAGAGATGTATCAAAATGTTTGGAAAAGAAGTCAGGAGGAATCCCTCTATAAAAGTATGTCTTCGCAAGTTATTGCAAAAATGGATCGTAATTGTATTACATGCTGCTCATGAAACAAAGAGGAAAAAGCAGGAAAGAAGGAAGACAGCTGCTATGAAAAAATCAAAGAAGAATATTTAACTTGTAGTAAATAAGGCCAAGGCTACTCTAAAAATTGTAGAATTGTAGTATGCAAGTTGGAGAAAGAACACAAAAAACAATTTCAAAATATTACAATTAGAGGTGGAACAACTACACTAGAGCTCGTGATTCTAATTGCTGGTCTAGAAAAGAATCCTACCCCTGGTGATCATGAATCACTCTGTTAGGCGGTAGCCAACTCTAAGGATAAGCAAGTCCAGACTAGGGGCCAATATGTAAAGAAGTGATTGCTAGGAAGACACAGTTTAAATGGCAGGATGGAAGGATTTAGGTGAGTATTCTATAATGAATATATCGATAAAAGCTCTTCTCCATCGCTGATAATTCTGTAAAAGTGTAGGAGGCACCACGATATTTATATTCCACATCTGAGTATCTGTGGGCTATCTAATTTTCGTCTGTTCTTCTAGTACAAACCCCCTAGACCCGGAGAACCTTTACACAGCTTGACTCTGAATTTGCGCAATAGTGGGCATGGTGTTCTCACCCCTCTCGTCACCTTGTCCATCCTACCCATAGTCACACAAACCCTTTCACCATAGAAAACGGTTACTGGCTATTTCTCTGCATATAGTATAATCAGCTCCCATGACAGACTTATCAATTCAGCTGGGCATACTGGCTGCCTCCATCAACTCACAGTATATATGCTCAGTTCTTATCACGCCAATGGCATCCAGGTCTCGTGATGCACAGGGTTAACCTCTTACACAATCGGCTGTCATCTGGCTCGATCGTGTCATGCCTTTTCATGCAGGTAACCATCTTCCCTTAGGTGTAATTCCATCATCAGGATTTTCCTCCACATGTCTCCACCAATGGACTTGATTTTTGGTCATACTACCTTTACGGTAGCCGAAGACTCCTATCGGGGTAGCCGACCTCCCCCCAGTTGGTATCCATCTGTTGACGCAGGTGTGTTATCTTTGCATGTATTTATCTTCATGACCAACCAACTGATTTAGTTCAGTCCGCCTTGTCATAGTAGCTGAAAGCCCTCTCTTGAGGACTCAGTGAAAACCCCGTAGTCAGCAACCTTTGGTCGTGGTGTAACTGAGGGTTCGTGCCAGTGTCGTATTGGTAGAAATTAACTCACTCTCTAACTACTCCGACTGATCCTGGGATCGAACACATGATCTTTTGCCAATGATCATATGACATGCCCATTATGCTATGCCAGTTCATCTTATATGTAACAGCACATTCCTTGCTATATATAACTTGTAAAAATTTAGGGACAATAGACCAAGTTACCATGATAGGCCAACTTATCGGATAGACTTTGAACCTAACGATCTATCAGATATACATAACCAAGAGGCATACAGTGATCAAGGTAAAGGATATAAGGTTTGTGAAACAAAAGAGCATGTTAATAAACAAATACCTACAAGGCAACCGAGAAACCAGTACAGTTAATAGAAGCGAATAGCCAGACTATACAAGAGTCAAGTGAAATATCCAAATAATATTCAGGACAAAGTCTATCTAGTGGATTCTCACAATTACTAGAAAAAAAAAAGTAAATGTAACTACTGGCGAAAGACTCTCAAGCAAATGACTCTCTAATTCAAGAACCTCTAAGAAGATCATCAAGAGAAATAGTACCAACCAAAAAATCCATAACCTACTATTACCAACTAATTGCAGAGAAGTTAGGTCAGCTAAAGAGCAGATTGAAAAATGTAGACAATGACTTTAGCAAGTACAGAAAACAAAAAGAACTAATAAAGCCTCTAAGTACTAGAAGCTTATAGTATCAGGCAGAACATGAACATCGCGGAGAGAAAATTCAAGGATAACAAAATGGACTGCATAATGGTGAATTCATGTGACTGATATAGCAACCTGGATATGACAACATACTATGAAGCAATAAATTTCAATAAAAAAAAAGTATAGAAAAAGGGAATAGATGAAAAAATAGAAGTTCAAAATAAGAGAAATGTGGGAACAGTGGTTGACAAACATGGAGGAGCAAAAGTCACCAAAGGATAATGGATGTATAAGGCAAAAGTCAATAAGAATAGAATCATACAAAAAAGGAAAAAGAGATATTATATAAGAGAATTCAACCAGTAACCTGTAGTAGAATATGAGAAAATATATGCTCCAGTAGCTAGACTAGAATTTCTATAAATTCTACTAAGCATATTGGTCAAACACAGTTATACCATATAGGAACTGTGTATCAAAAGTGTCTTCCTCTGTAGTGATATGGATGTGGAAATATACCTCGAACTACTAGAGGGATACAGACAACTAGCAAAAGTATAGAAACTTAACAAAAGGATATACAAACTCAAAGAATTCTCTCTTCACTTATATTAATACCTAACCAGAATTCTTACTAATATGAACTTTACCATATCCACATTCAACCTAGGTATCCTTATGCCCAAACATCTTTACTATTACATCTGTATACAGCCAGTTGTCAGAACTGTTCATGCAATGTCCTTAGGGGGTGTTTGTCCGGTCCATGATTCTGATTTGAGATCAGGTCTTGGCAATTTGAAATCAGATTTTTAAAACGTAAATCAGATTTATTTGAAATCATGATTTGAGATCTGGATGTGCCAAACACGCCCTGATTTGATTTCGATTAGGTTTCAATCTTTATAATGAGTATAACCACTACGTTTAAGAATACATATAGCAAGGGAAATTTGACTTATAATACATGTAATAATATATTGTTGATAAATCTAATAACAAATTCTATTAAATATGCATAAACTATTTATTATATACATTTGTAAATTGATCTCTTTAATTTAATTTTTGTAGAATCAAAGAAAGTAATCTGTAGGAATCTGTATCCATCTTCTAATACTGCAAACCACACAGATTACAAGAAGAAAGTACAGCGAATTCAGTATTAGTATGTGAAAAATATTATTATCCCCTTGTAGTAGCATATTGGTTTGATTATTTTAAACTGTAATATATGCTAATCAAATATTGTTATATAGAGAAACTTCAAAATGGAAGAACAATGCAAGGATGTTTTAGCACAAGCTGAATTATCGAAAATGATATCCTCAGCAGCCGCAGCATCCATGATGGCCGTAGCGGCAGTTGTTACTCTGTTGCTTGAAATGGAAGACAAGCGTTGCCTACATTGTGGAGCAGACCGACACAGTGGACAAGAGTATACAAACGAGCTCCTAGGTTCAGAGAATCTACAAAGAATAAAGGAATGCTTTCGAATGGAGCTTGATGTTTTCCAAAAACTTTGTAAGATGTTGGGGACAAAGGGGGGCCTTTATGATACCAAGAACTCCACAATCGAGCATCAATTCCATATATTTTTGGATATCGTCTCAACCGATACATTGAACCGAACAGCGAAAGAGTGTTTCAGACACTCGGGAGCGACCATTTCACACCATTACCACGAGGTCCCGGAAGGAATTTTGCAATTAGAGGAGTATCATTTGAGGCAGCCAGATGAAAAAGGGGCATGGATATATTTCAGTCCCTCCCGAGATCAGTAAATCACCCAAGTTTTATCTTTATTTCAAGAACTGTATTGGTGTACAAGATGGTTCCCTTATTCCAGTGACAGTTCCTTCAAAACTTAGCTCCATATATCGATGTTGCAGCGGTTTCACGGTCCAAAATATCTTGGTCATCTCCACGTTCGATTTTACCTTTCAGTATGTACTAGCTGGTTGGGCAGGATCAGTTCATGACACCCGGGTGCTTGAAGATGCAAAGGAAAAAGGATTCAAAATCCCTGATGGTAAGTACTATCTTGCAGATACAAGTTATGCATCTTCAACTTCACTTCTTGTGTCATATTGAGCCACTCGCTACCATTTAAAAGAATTTGCACCAGCAAAAGAGGCGTGAGTTTTCTTTTTTAAAATTTCTAGTCTAGTTGTAGAATATTTCGATGATTTATTTTGCAATGCAAAACATATTTGGAAAAATAGCTACCATAGTATATTATATATATTTAGACCACAAAATGGAAAGGAACTTTTCAACCTCAGACATGCATCTCTTCATAATGTAGTTGAAAGAATCCTTGGAACCATTAAGGCACGTTTTCGGATCTTACTGAAGCCAATGTATTACGATCTGGAAATACAAGGTAAGCTGATTAGAGCCTTATGCTGCTCGCATAATTTTATTACCAGAGCTGGAGGAACAATGGATGAGTTTGAGGGAAATGAGGACGATAATAGAGGTAAGTTATTGGCTAAATTACCGCAAAGTCCGGTGTGACATATAGATAACTGATGGCTAATATTTATGGCAAATACAAGATCTATCATTACTGAACAGAGTAGAGCAGCTTGGCAAAGTCATCGATAAGGCTCAAGAAAATCTATCCAAGAGGAGTCAATACCAAGAAAACAGTGAAGATCAGGACATGCCATCTATTCAACAAAATGATATCGATCAAGCTTCTCAGAATGACCCACCCTCACAGTCGACTGTCAGCCGGCGCCGCAAGAAAAGGATAGACAAGATGCGATGCAGAATTGCCAGAAAAATCTGGAAGGATTATTGTACTCATAAAGCCTCCCAGCTATAAAGCTTCATGTTAAATTAGAATATTTAAAAATAAAATAAAATTTCAAACCTGTTTGACTTGACAAGCAAGAATATATTATACCTTAAATACAAAGATGCCGGACATGCCGTTCAATCCAGTCAGTTTGCATAATCGGAATACCAAAGGCAAAAATAGAAACTTCAATAGGATTTTCTTGTAATATAACCAAAGCCTCCCGGTGCTCATTGATTGTAATGTCCCCTTCCTCCAGCATTTTCTTTAAGACAAGAACAGCAGGATCCATTGGTGCAGTTGGTACAGGAAGCCCAAGGTGATTCTCCCCATGCGGGACTGCAATAGAGGAAGCCAAGGGGCCAACAGTACCACTTGTTGAACTTGAAGATGGTGGCTCAAATTTCTGCCTGGTCTCCTGAATTGAGGTGGCGAGCGATTCAATGCTGCCAGCTATTGCTTGAATGCTGACGTGAGTAGGGCTTACCCGAGGTCGCTTTTTCCAGGCCTGGTATAGAGTTTGAATGGGAGGACTTGGAGAATGCTCAATGGGAATGGGTTTTTTCCCTTGTGGCCGATGAACAATAGGACTTGGCGGATCGATAGAGGTTAAGGAAAAGGAATTTGGTGAAGAGACCTCAACATCAGGATCAGCATCACTACTACTACATTCAATGGTATACACAGAATGCTGTCTCTTCTGTGTTCTCATTCCTGTAGCAGTAGCTAGCTCCCCGGTGGCTACTGTGTTGTCGAAAACCTTCCTCATTTCAGAATAAAACTTCCAAGTACAGTCCTTGAATTGGCGTACTTCGGGATGTGCCTATATTTTTGTAGATCCTGATATTAGTATTCTATTTTCCATATTCTTGTATTAATATCACTCTGCTTACCTTAATATACTCAGCCCAAAGCTCCTCCAGTGCAGTTACCACCTTGTCCTCCTCATTCCACCCAAAGTGGGAATTTCCTTTCAATGTCTCAAAGGTCTCATATGACTGCTTCAACTGTTGACACTTGATTAGCTTAATTTATTTTCACAATTGATGGAAGCATTAAACTTACTCACCACACTCTAGTTTTCACTTGCTCAACATTAAGCTCTGGGGAGAATACTTTATTGAACATTGTTGTCACCTCATTCCACGCCTGCGGTTTGAAGCTGTTGCCAGCTCTGCGGCCTAAATAGCATTGCTTAAGAAGCTCATCGAGAAGGGTTTTGTCCTTGTTGTTATCCCAGGCGGCTTTGGCTTTGTGGCCTTTTAACCCTGAGGTTGTTATCGCCGTCGAAGTTAGACTTGATAGGTGTACTAGGAGAGTCGTGTACACAATCCTTATGAGATTAGGAAGAAGGTGAGAAGGTGGTTGTTGTAATTCTCAGCTCTTTTAGGCAAGTAGCTTTGTATTAAATACTCTCATAATATTTGTGTGGAAAAAAAAGAACCCTCTCTAGTTGATTGTTATAATTTATCAATTTACCCTAACCTATTAGTGAAAGAATTGTCATGCCACAAAACCCCAAATCAAGCACACAAATTCTAAATCAGAATCATATTTGAAATCAGATTACAATGTGGGTGCGCCAAACACCTCCTGATTTGAAATCATGATTTCAAGTCAAATCACGTTTTCAAATCAGAATCATCACAGGCCAAACACCCCCTTAGTTAGCTGCCTTAATTAAAAAGCCAGATCTTCAACTCTACCATTACTGCAACCATGACTGTGAACGACACAATGTTTATAACCTGCTACTCAATCCATTATTTCCTTCCACCATGGTTTACAGATCTGAATATACGAACCCACCAGCTTCAAAGAAAAAGAAAAAACTCCTAAAACCATGCTAGGAGGGATTATGAATATTGAAAAAGGCCTAATTATTGACTTTTTCTACTGCCTCTGGAATATCGCCCTTATTGGTCCAACTATTGGGTGGCCATGGACCACAGTTAAAAACTTTCTTCCCCACATATGTGAGCGCCAATTACTCAAAAACATTTCTTCCTCCATCATTCTCCAGTTCCTAGCAGTCAGCAGCATTGCACCATTCTTTGCACAGCAAATCCTACCAGGAAATGACCAGAACTGACTTCAGTGATAACTCTGTATATAACCGATACAGGCACTAGGTTAGTGTTTCGTGTGCTATCGCTTGATACACACAAGGTTTTATGTTTGGTTTCACCGTATCGCTTGATAGTTGTATTGTTTCATGTGCTATCGCTTGATACACAAAAGGTTTTATGTTTGGTTTCAGAGTATCACTTGATACTTGTATTGTTTCATGTGTTGTCGGTTGATACACACAATGCTTTGAAATATTGCTCATACTGGAGATAAGAGATAAGTTGTATTTAAAGACCACTGATTTCCATGATGGAAATGGCAGACTTCGACTGACAGTATTGTAAATATACTTGGTTGAACGGTTACTTCTTTGATTTCCTATTACACCCCTTCGAAGCCTCCTTTAGTAAGCAGCGCTCGCTTCTTGTTGATCAAGAAGCCATCTGCTCCTATCATACCACTACGTGACTAGGGCCTGACCCGAACACGTTACACTGTATCAGGTATGTTCCTTTCTACAGGTAAAATCTCTACCCTTGTACTACTATGGGTGATAGGACATGATTGCCTAATATATAAAATAGTAGATAGAGTACTCAGAAAGATCAATATCAAGAAGTGGCTAGCTAAATCAACACCCAAGCTCATGCCTCAGCATGTGCCAAAGACACTGCAGTGGGCTACTGTTCACGAAAACTGCCTAGCTGAGGATTTTGAAGAAGTTATTTGAAGTGATAAGTGTAGTGTTAAGAAATACAAGGATCTAGGACAACCATGTATTTAAAAGGAACCAGGAAAGAAGTGGCTGGCTGATTGTATTCACTTGAAGGTTAATGATAACAGAATGTCTCTTGTGGTTTAGGTGTGCTTTTGTGGTAAGAGAAAAGGTTCGTTGGCTCCTATTACTCAAAATATCAATAAGACCAAGTATGTTAGACTTGTCAGAAGGCACCTTTTTCCTGTTACTTATTAAATGATCACTTTTAGTACACAAGATATTCTTTTTCATCAAGATAATTCTCCTGTTCATAAGGCTTATAGTGTTATGAATTGGTGGGAGTCAAACTGTATTGAGGTTGGGGAACATCTCCCATATTCTCTGAATTTGAATCCTGTTGAAGTTTCGTGGGTTAAGCTTAAAAAGCGATTGTACCAGCAGTATCCAAGGATTGGAGATGCCCTAGGAGGAAAGGAAGCTCTTAACAAGAGGCTTGCACATGTATTACCATTGGTTTGGGTGACAATTCCGGAGGAGCTTTTTGGGTGATTGTGAAAATCTTTTCCGATAGGGTAGCTGCAGCTGTGGAAGCAAGGGGAGGTGGTACTAGGTATTAACTATTTTATTATTTAATTCACTTTACTATTCTCATTGTTGATCATGGTTGGTCATGGTTAATTGTTTTTGCCTGTTGATTGTGGTTAATTGTTTGTACTGCCTATTGATAATCATACTATTACAGCCCAGGACCTATAGCACAACAATAAGTAAACCTATCTCAAATCACAAACACTTGTGATGATGGGCTGTAGATAATATAGTCATAACTGGAATAGCAAAATAAGTTAAAGAATATCTTCCTAAAACACAATCCAAATTTCAATGCATGGACTGAAGGAAAGTCCTAGTGCTACTAGGTATGTAGACAGAAATAGGATCAGGGTATATGTGGCTGTTCCATGAACTGGATATAATAGAACTGTTAGAATGATACAACATGCTGGACACCACCTCTATCACAACATCTATTGAGATTCCAGGATGCTGGATGATAGCACAGGATAATGAGGACGTATGCAACCAACCACTATACCAATCCATGATGGAATCACTGACATATGCTACAATTGCTGCACCACCAAACATTACTCATGCTACCACATTTCTAACCTCATTCTTAGCTAAACCAGTGACTATTTATCTCAAAAGCACCATATGAGTTCTATAACATCTTAAAGTACCAATTGTGAAGGGACTATAGTACAACTACAATAAAGATACACTACCATTCCATCTATATAGCGGTATCTTCTGTGCATTAAACCTTACCAATCAGAAGACTTTTATGTATCTAATCCTTGTAACAAACAAACATACTATGACATGGTATTTGTCACGATCTGGCTAGAGGGGTGCTAGTCAGGTGGCGGAAGCAAGGAACAGGTTTTGCACATGACCTCATCAGAAGATTATGGGGCTCGTTTATGTTTGAATTGTTTTCACGCACATGACCTCGTCACCAGGTTATCGGGCTCATTTATATTGATTGCATTTCGTACATGATGTATGGTTGACGTTATGGGAAAAGTCTAGGCTCGCCGGTAAGGGGTACCAGCAATACAAACTCATTTATGTTTCGCGCGTGACCTCGGTAGTAGGTCATGTAGGTTGTTTATGCGTTTGATTTATATTGCATTTGATATATGTTTTTGCACATGACGTCATTTAGATGGCATGGGATGTTTTCCGATTTTGTGCACATGACGTTATGAAGGATTTCGCACCTGACCTTGCCCCAGGATCAGGGCAAGGTTAGGGTTGCAGGAAGAGGCCTATATAAAGGCCGTGGTTTTACAGAAGCGTTAGCTCTTCACGCAACCATCTATCTACCAATCATTACCACTACTTCATGTTCTTTACAATACAAAAACCTTTATGCTCCAACCTTTTCTGCTAGATGGACCACCTATAAAGTCAAGAACATATCCGCTCAGCGGATCGTGTTAACAAGATAAAAACCAACACTCACGGCCCTGGTGAGAAACCGCTTCTTACGCAAAGATACTAGTATAGGGCCAAGGGTCTCGAGGAGCTCTTGGACACAGCATGGCGCAGTTCGGAAAGGAAGAGGTCGTTACCTGTCGCTAGTACAGCGAGTAGTAGGAAACCGTAACATTTGGTTGCGTCTCCTGCGACAGCTATGGACAAGAAAACGGCAACTCCAAGGAACCCGGAGTTCACCCAAGACAACAAAGAAGATATCAATCTCACAGACAACACCCTTGACCTGAGACGAGTACAAGACGGGTTAGGCGAGGCAGCAAGCCAACCCTCAAGAGCCGCAAGCCCGGTCACAGCAGAACAGACATTACCCCCTGGCAGTTCCCCTAAGGGAACACCTTGACCAAGAAGGATGGCTTCAGCGGCAACACCAGCACCCCGAACAGGGTCTACTACGCAGGCCCTGATGATGAACGAAGACCAGATGACAAGGTTCCCGGGCGCGATTAACGCTCACCCGTCATCAAGACCGAAAGCTAGAGAACCTAACCTCCTCAAGGGAGACCATGAAAAGTTACGACAGTTCCTGAGTCAGCTGGAACAGTACTGCAACGTTAAAGAGTGTGGCGACAGAAAAGATACGATCAGGGTAGACTATGCAGAGTCCCTCTTGAGAGAGGGGGCAGAGCAATGGATAATGCCCTATTTGGAGGGCAAACGAGACAGAATATGGGCCTCGTAGGAGGAATTCAAGGAAACCCTCCACACCCAATCGGGAGACAGCAACACCAAAGAAACGGCGAGGCCCAGACTGGAAAAGATGAGACAAGAGAAGGAGAGGTTTTCCGACTAATGGCCGAAATTCCACATGATAGCAGGTGAAGCGGAGTACGACGAGGACACCGAGTATCGCCAACTCTTAGGTGGCACCAGTACGAGACTGCAAGACGCCTTGATGAATTCAGACAATACCTACAGAATGGCGGCCAACCTAGCGGTATGGGCCATTGGCAAGGAGGATAGGATCAACCTGGTTAGACACCTTCAGAACAAGAACACGGGGATCCCCCAACCAACTCCCTTGCACAACAACAATGGTACCTACCAACCAGCAAGCTCTCCAAGACCAGGACCAGCTGGAGACCCGATAGACCTAGATGCGGCAGGAAGCAAGAACAGGAGATTCCAAAGACATTCCGACCAGGCATAACAGAAGTGAAGAAAGGAGAATCCATGCCTTCAATGCGGTCTGAAGGGGCATTTCATCAAGGATTGCCGATGAAAAGAAACCAAGCTCCAAGAGACGGACATTGCAAAGAGGGAGGAGGGACAGGAAACTTTAAATGAATAAAGTCTCAAGCAAAGAGTGGTCTGTGGGATGAAGGACGAGGTAAACCCAGCGGCATCGCATACATACCAACGAAACAAAAAAAGAAAACTACCAAGAAACAAGAGCCATGAAGATCAACAGCGCAAATGGCTATGACAATGACAACGAACATCTTATGATTAAGATAAAACCATGTACACCAGACAAGGATACGGAAATGAACGCGATGCTCGATTCAGGTGCAACTAAGGATTTCATGCACAGCGAGTTCTCCAAAGACCATGGAATACCCCTGACCAAGACAAAGAAACGAAGAGACATATATGTGGTCAACGGGGAAAAAAGCAAAGCAGGACTCATCACCCATACGGTACAAGCTGTAATGCAAGCAGGATCCCACCACTAAGTCATGACATTCCCAGTGGCGCATTTGCAGAAGCATAATGCGATACGAGGAATGCCAGGGCGAAAAGAACACAATCCGAACATCAATTAGGAAAAAGGCCAAATCAACTTCAACAGAGAACTATGCACGCAGTTGTGCTTGGAAACCTCCCCCACAATCGACACAATCTTCGACGAACAAGCAATAAGAGAAAGTCCAAGAATGCAAATCCTCTACATGAATATATAACATGAAAGAGGGACTGCCCAAAACGAGGGCATAAGGCTATAAGTATTGCACTCGAATGCCAGAAAACTGATACAAGGATCCGCAAAAGCAGCAGGTTACGACGTATACAGCACAGAAGACACGATGGTTTCCGCCAGGGGACAAAAGATGATACTAACAGGAATTGTAGTAGGACTTCCCAACGGCACCTATGCAAGAATCACTTCACGAAGTGGTGTGGCCACCGGCCCAGGGATTACCACTGGCGCCGGAGTCATCGATGTAGACTATAGGGGCGAGGTGCAAGTGCTGCTAATAAACCTGAAGGTTGAGGACTATAGGATCCAAAAAGGGGATCGCATAGCCCAGATGATTAACGAGAATGTCGATACCAGAGAGCTCCGTGAATTCTGAGACATCGATAAGACGAAAAGAGTCGAGGAAGGGTTTGGAAGCACTGGACGAGGAACCCCAAACAGTAACACCTCCACCGAAATGAGGGAAGAGAAACCCCTAAGCATATCTTTCATATCAGCAAAGGTCTTCCGTCAACTCTACTGCAGAGAGAAACAAAGGGGGATCCTCAAATGGCATGAAGAAGAAGATAGACCAATGGTCGCAGTAGCGTCAGCGATTACTACGTGACTAGTGGTAAAAGAAGAAGTCAAGAAGAGGAAGACAACTCTGAGGCAACTGGTCCTGAAGGACTATCACAATTACGTCAACATATTCGAAAAAAACCAAAGGACGGATCATCCCAAACACTAAAGTGAAGATCACCAGATCAAGCTAGAGAAAGGAAAGACGGCACCTTTCATGAAGCTCTACCCATTAAGGGAGCAGGAATTGAAAGCACTGCGAGAGTACCGCCACCAGAACCTGGCCAGACAGGGGATCAGACTATCGTCCTCCTTGGCAGGGGCACCCATCCTATTGGTTAAAAAGAAGTATGGGAAACTGAGACTATGTGTGGACTTCAGGGGACTGAATGCAGTATCCCAAAGCGACAGGTACCCTTTAGGATTGATTGACAAAGCGTTGGACCAACTAGGATGGGCCAAACACTATTGGAAGTTGGATATCAAAGATGCATATCACAATATAAGGATTGCGAAAGAAGAGGAATGGAAGACAGCCTTCAGGACACAGTATGGACTGTTTGAATATTTAGTCATGCCCTTCGGACTATCGAATGCACCAGCAACATTCCAATAGTGGATCAACTCCAAGTTGAGCAAATACCGGGACATATGTTGTATCGTCTACCTAGACAATATACTCATCCATTCAGACAACATAGAGCAACACCAGCATGACATCTGGAATGTCCTACAGGCATTGCGAGAAGCGCAGGTCAAACTAAAACTGTCGAAATGCAATTTCCACAGGGCCGAGGTCGAATACCGAGGATTCATCGTCAATCCTGCAGGTGTACGAGCCAATCCAGTTAAAACAGCAGCAATCGGCGACTGGATGGCACCCAAAAGTGTGAAAGGAGTACAAAGGTTCATGGGCTTTTGCAACTTTTACCGAAGATTCATCGCAGGGTTTAGCCGGCTGGCTAAGCCCCTCTATGATACGACACGAATAGGATCAAGTGGGAATGAGGGGGGAAGCAACGGCAAGCTTTCGATGATATGAGAAAGCAACTTATGACGATACCGATATTCTGATATTTTGACGCCACACTGCCTATCATGATTGAGACGGATGCATCCAACTACGTATGCTCCGGTATTCTCTCCCCACACGGCGAAGATGGATTATGGAGACTGGTCGTGTTTCAATCAAAAACAATGTCAAAGGCAGAGCCAAACTATAACATTCATGACAAAGAACTATTAGCCATTGTTCAAGCAATCAGGGATTGGCGGAAGTATACACTAGGAAGCCAACATGTGATCCATATTATCACGGACCACAAGAACCTACTAGCGTTTACTACCATCAAAGAACTCAATGGACGACTGATGAGATAGAGCAAGACATTAAGCCAATACCATCTCCAAATCGAATACCAACCAGGCAAAGAAGGTGGAAAGCCTAATGCATTCATACGAAGAACTGCGGACTTTCTGGACAAAGAAGAAACATGGTCGCGAAGACAAAGAATCATTCTTCCCCAGGAAGAGTATTTCCCGAAAGAAGAAGAAGAAGACAGTAGATATGAATCGCTAGACGAAGTAACAACGACCACGGTCTACGATGAAGGATGCGAAGAATAGATAAGAAGAAGGAGGTCCAGCGATAAGGAAATCACCAAGATAAAGACGGCCTTGAAAGAAGGCCTAAAACAAATAAAAAACATAGCACTCGGGCTATGCCGTGAAGAAAACGGATACCTATGGTACAACGATAGGATAAGAATCTTGAACCGAGAAGCTTTACTAACGGAAACGATAAGAAGGAATCCCGACATCCCACATGTGGGACATGGTGGAATGGCAAACATGGCAGCGCTAATTCAATGTTCATACTACTGGCCGTCGATGCATGAAGGTATTAAGCAATATGTGAAAAATTGCGATACATGTCAATGAACGAAAACGGTTAAACATGAACCCTACAGGCTGCTTAACGCCCTCGCAACTCCTGAAAGACCATGGGATTCTATTACGATCGATTTCATTACAGGACTACCGGAATCAAGCGGTCATGACACCATGTGGGTCGTTATCAACCGACTGATGAAAATAGCGTACTTTATACCATACAGAACGGATATGACAGCACCACAATTCTCCAATTTGTTTAAAGACCAGGTCTTTAGACTCTGCAGACTACCAAAAGATATTCCTGCTGATAGAGGGTCACTCCGCACATCAGAAGTATGGAAAGAAATCACACGACAACCAAGTCTTAGCCGACAGTTGAGCACAGCCTTCCACGCATAGACAGATAGACAGACCGAATGGACAAATGCGATATTGGAACAATATCTGCGAGCCTACATCAACTACCAACAAAGTGATTGGATGAAATTCCTATCCACAGCAGAGTTCACGTACAACAATGGATGACAAGAGAGGATAAAGGTGACACCCTTCTTTGCCGACTATGGATATGAACCATCCTTTGACCCGGTTTAATACCAAGTGCCGAGAAAGATAACACCAGCCTACGTGATGATAAAGATGCACGACATCTTATGAGACGAAATCACTCTAGCACAAATGAGTCTGAAGGAAAAGAGCGATAAGCATGGGCGCAACCCAAACCCAAACCTTACGGTCGGCGATGATGTGTAGTTGATACCATCTAATATCCAGACCGCATGACCTTCGAAGAAGCTAGACTACAAGAACCTAGGACTATTGAAAATAATTGAACGGGTCGGATTACGAGCATATAAACTTGACCTCCCCACCCCGATGAAGGAGACTCATCCAACATTCCACACCAGCCTCCTGGAAGCCTATCAAGAAAACACGTTTCCCTTACAGAAGAAACTTCCCCCTCCGCCTATTCACATAGACCGAGAAGACGAATACGAGGTCAAAGATATAATGGACTCCCACTTACACTACGGTAAACTCCCATACCCCGCTAAGTGAACCGGTTATTCCCCTGAATACTATCAGGAGTGGTACCCAGCCACCAACTTCACGAATGCCAAAGATGTCGTACTCCTCTTCCACCAGCACTACCCGTGCAAACCAGCAGCCGACTATCCACACCCAGGCGCGAGGAAACTGTTGAGTACTGGTTCAGGACCGTAAGGAATTTGAAAAGGCTGTGCTGAGAGCACAGAAAGAAACCGAGCAAGCGGAAGCAGAAGCAAAGAAAGAACACGCAAGAAAGACCTAGACCGCCTGCAGCAAGGACGACTGCGAGGCACACAAAAGTGACTAGCAAGGACAGAACAGGTGGCCTAATGAGGCCACCAAGACCGGGGATTCTGACAGCAACCCGGAGTGGGCCAACTCCTGGCAACAACAGACATGGGAAGAAGGAGAGACAGGGGCCCCGACAAAGCCCAAACATGAAAAAATCGATTGGCAGAACTGCATGCGCAGGTTCAGCTCCTGCTACCGAGGACAATAGCGCGATGCAGAACAACAGGCTCCAAGGATAGAGTGGAGAAAGAGGGGGGGGTACAAAGTGTCTTTTGAGCCCAAAGACAGCTTAAGAGACACCATATGGACGCAAGATATGACAATCACACAGCAAAGAAGAAGGATCGAAGAACTACGGGGAACAATCAACTGCCTTCGCGGAACAGGCGATGGACTGCACGAGATGAAGCGACTGGTGTAGGAGGAACAAGAGAGACAGGACCGGGAGTGTAGAATTAGAAGAGAAGTAGAAGACTGGCATCTGAAGGAATACAGGAATGCGAAGCATCACGAGATAGGTACTGGTGGGTACGCAGGTGCAATTAAGGAAAGAAGGAGAAGGAGAAGATTAACGCATCCTTTGGGGCTGAGGATAAGGGAGAGGGGAGCTAATGTCGCGATCTGGCTAGAGGCGTGCTAGCCAGGTGACTGAAGCTGGGAACAGGTTTCGTATATGACCTTGTCAGAAGGTCATAGGACTCGTTTATGTTTAAATTGTTTTCACGCACATGACCTCAACAGCAGGTCATGGGGCTGGTTTATATTGAATGCATTTCACATATGACGTACAGTTGACGTCATGGGAAAAGTCTAGGCTGGCTGGTAAGGCGTACTGGCAAGGCAGACCCATTATTCTTTCGCGCGTGACCTCATTACTAGGTCATGTCGGTTGTTTATCGGCTTGATTTATATTGCGTTTGATTTCTGTTTTTGCACATGACATCATTTAGACATCATGGGATGTTTTTATGTTTTGCACACATGACTCATTTGAGTTACATGATGTTATGAAAGGTTTCACACCCGACCTCACTTGAGGATCAGGGCAAGGTTAGGGTTGCGGGAAGAGGCCTATATAAAGGCCGGGGTTTCACAGATGGGTTAGCTCTTCCTGCAACCATCTATCTACCAATCGTTACTACTACTTTATGTTCTTTACAATACAAAAACCTTTATGCTCCAACCGTTTCCGCTAGATGGATCTCCTATGAAGTCAAGAACCTATCCACTCAGCAGATCGCGTTAACAAGATAAAGACCGATACTCTCGGCACTGGTGAGAAACTGATTCTTACGTGAAGATACTGAGATAGGACCAAGGGTCTCGAGGAGCTCTTGGACACAACGTTGCGCAGTTCGCAAAGAAAGACGTCATTACCTGTCGCTAGTACAACGAGTAGTAGGAAACTGTAACAGTATTCACTCAAACAGACAACAACTACTCTCTAAACCACTGAAGCAGAATACATACCAGTTGTCTTAATAATGGAATAAGCAATATGGGTTAATCAAGTTCTATTACAAATGGGTATATCAACAATACCGATAATAGACTGCGACAATACAGTAGCTCTGAAGCTTACAATGAACACTGAAGTCTCAGACTAAACAAGGCATATTAATCTACAAAACTACTATATTCAGGAAAAAAGAGAAAAAGAAGAGATAGTTGCGATACAAGTTAGAGCAAAGAACAACCGGATGGATATATATACAAATGATTTGATGAACGTGTTATTTGAAGGTATTCTGGTTATACTAGGAATGGAATCATAGGGGAAGTATTGAAACATACAATTTCCTTATCCTGTATTGTCATATACCTGAGTTGATATAACTCTTATATGCCACTATGTATGACTTATAGATATTTCCTTGGATATGTAGCTTTATATGTGACTAGATTATGAGTATATATAGACTGGAGTATTTCCTACATTATTATATTCTTCTCGCCCTTTTTACATCTGGTTTCTCAAATAGCGACTTTAGAAAATCATTGTCCCTTTTCCCTCCTACTCCCTGCACGCATGTGGGGGTATTGCTAGGTACTCATTCTGTTTTATCGCAACCTGATGGCCTTTACTTGTTTAATCCCCTTGAGGTCTACCCTCTTGGGCTTCTTTCCTCCCTTTTGCCTTGCTTGTCTTAGCCTCCACTTGGTCAGCATACCTTTACCCTAGTTCAGGCAGATGGCTGAGATATGGTCCATGGCAGGCAACCTTATTATGCTTTGGTCGATTGTGCCACTGACCTTCTAGCTGAATACCTTTAGACCAGTGTCCAGGGACCACATAGTACAGATACATATATGATTCTGATAATCTGCTCCACTGCTTCGGTGGATTGTCTTCCTTATGGTTCTCTCCTTATAGCAGGTTTAGCTAGCACCCTACTGCTTCCTCCTGTTGCCAGCATTTTACTGCTCTACTTGTTGGCTGTCATACTTCTGCTGGTGGTGTTTACCCCCTTCTCACCAGTGATGTGAGCTGTTCAACTCTTATAATCTCTTCACTCCCCTTTCGGGTTATTTTTCTTTATTCTTAACTTTTGATGTTTGGTTTGCTTTTCAGTGGAGTAATAAGATCATATTGTTTTCTTTGCTTAGTGAGTTACCCTGTTGTGCAGGTTCAGTAGTTTTCTTCTGATACTTTTACTTGTTTGGCACCATAGCTGCTAAGGGTTGGGGTTCTCTTGTATTGTTTGATGATTGATGGTTTTCTTTTGCTATAGCTTAGCTGCTGAATGCGACATCTTTTTCCAATAATAAAATAAGAACTAGTTGTTAAAAAAAAGTAAAGAATTTCCTATATTATCATATAGCTCGATAGCGTAAGTGAGGAATTCTATCTTGCAAACCAAAACCATCTTGCATTCAACTCTCACTACCAGCTTAATATCTCAAGACAAGCATCAAAGTTACCAATATTTTGAGTTTCTCTACACATTTGTCATGGGCATCAATACAGTGGAAGACCTAGGATTGGGAAGCAATCATGCTGCTCAGCATTCCCATTAGATGCATGAGTCATGGCCTCTGTCACCAATCTTGTTCTTCCCTGCATGAAATTCCTTGCCCATATAATCCGCGATGTTCCGCTTCTGACTAGCTGTTTCGGAATAGCGCTCATCGTGTTGCTGATGCTTAGTTTGAGAATATTTGTATTGCAGACACTTGCACTTATGATAGTGGAGTAGACATAGTGAACAAGATATATCTGTAAGACTCATAGATTAATCCAAGCTTGCGTGCTCTTCTAACTGAAATGAAAAATACACCCCTAATTAGAGCCTTCTATGGTTATATGAACACAGACTCATACCAACGCAATCTATGGAACCTGTTGGAATCTTCTAGCATAACAACAGGTTATGTGATTGTGTCACATGACTGACACAGTCATACCACCGTACAGGAATAGGATAACGTAATTTCGAACCCTGTTCTTGCTGGATTTTGAAGTCATAGTAGAAGCATGCAAACCCGATATCATTCCCACTTTGCTGATCATAGAACCCATCAATCACCAGCGAGCTAGTATCCCTTGCTGTCAGCCATAATCCCACCTTTCAAACAACCCCACCACTTACTCCAATATGTCTTTCCTACTCCAGAATTGCCGTTGCAAAAGAAGACAACCTCATAGGCTCTACTTTCGCTATTTCTCCCCCTCTGAAACTCACTTTTTTCTGAAACACCAATTCCTGACATGGTCCAATGAGTAGTTGCGCATACCTTAATGCACAACTGTTTTTTGGCTCTAGTAGGGAAAGGCAGAACACAATCTGAGCAACCCCATCGAACTTGTAAACAGCCTTGCAATTTATGTTACTACACTTGGCATTGCCATTGCCAAAATTGACCTCTTGGATCTGTGCAGTATAGGCCATGATATTCCATCAAAAATGTAGTTCGAACGGAGAAATAGAACAGGAGCCAGGCAGGATATCAGCAGGGTTTGTGCACATTCTATGACTAGATTCAAACCATTTGGGTAGTCTACCTAAAAAAAGTGGTGAGGGGGGGCTAGTGCGACAATTATTATCCAATTAGTTAGAGAGGGTTCCTAACTATGATTCCCGAAGACTAGAACTGGGACCGCCATTCTAACAGAAAGTATGACAGTTTTGGGTGAAATGGCAACTGCAATGCTATGATTTTTGTCTTGGCACTACCACTTTTCCGTTGGCAAGAAATAATGTACAATAAATAAATAAATAAAAAGGAACTGCCTGACATTTTTGTAAGATATCATAGTAAATGATAATATGTTAAAACTAATTAATATTTAAATAATAAATAAATATAAAAGAGAAATATCAAGAGAGAGAAAGACATCTATCAAAGGGTAAACATTGTAATTAAAGAAATACATATTAGGTGACATAAAGTTCAGAATCTGCAATCTGTCTATGTGAGCTGTATCCAGTAAATACATGTCTTTTAAAGTCCTCAGAGCCATAGACAAGATAATTTCTGTAAGCCTCCATCATGCGTAAAACACGCTGATAATATTTAAATATCAATTGGTCTGAAAGATATGCCAAAGCCTCAAGAACTATATAAACCAAAACAGGAAAGGAGTATTCACAATGTGCCCTAGCATAAAGCTTAGCTCTACCCCAAAAATACTCAATGAAATTGAGTTCACAGTGATATACTGGATAAAAGATGACTTGATGTCCTGCAGCCTCAATGGTCTCTTGCAATTCTCCTTTTTGTTCTTGAAAATCAGGCTGAGAAGACAAAAGAGCATGGGCACAACATGATGCATTACTAGCATATTTGCATGCTAGATTAAGTTTAGTAGTTCCTGGGCTCTCACCTGCAATTGAACAATGAGTGGGAAACTTACGTCCTTGAGGCCAGAGGCTACGCTCCTCCACGACTAACTTCAATCCCTTTAATCACCAGTCATCTAACATCATTGATTGCTTTTGAATCTCGCCTGGATTCCCCTCCTTATAAAACCATCTGTCACCCA
Organism: Tuber magnatum; assembly: GCA_003182015.1. Lineage (NCBI taxonomy): Eukaryota > Fungi > Ascomycota > Pezizomycetes > Pezizales > Tuberaceae > Tuber > Tuber magnatum. The sequence goes on from PYWC01000005.1 coordinate 2,728,130, forward strand.
TTGGAACGGTATTCCCCCCCCCGGAGTAAGATTTATATTTCCAGTCCTCAGTGCATTTGAGGCATATTTTTGATGGCTTTTAGCATTGTCCAATGCAAATAAGGTTTGACATCCTGGAAATGATGTTTCAAACACTGCAATGGCTTTCTTGATTAGTTGCTCCAGTATATCCTCCCCAGTCCACCAAATATCACCTCAACACTTCCGTATTTCACAAACTGAACTATTTCCCAGTCTTCCCATTAGTGAAAGGAAGTCAGAGACATGTAGTCCTTGACCTCGTCCCTTCTTACGCAGTGGGCTTTTATCTTGATGGATCCAAATCCGTTTTCTACCATCATTTGAGTTGAAGGTAGACTCATCATGTGTAATAAAAACAATAGACTTAATCCCTGCTGGCAAAACCTTATTGATAGGCTGAAGATTGGTATCCCACTCCATCATATAAGCCTTAAGGGATTCCATCCAAGGGAGAAAGATGTTCTGGCGATAGTTTTGAATATCTGGACACTGGTAACCATCTTTGTAAACTGCCTTGCGAACTTCCTTCCAGTTCCATCCAAGTTGGGCAAGCCAGGAACGAGCTGAGTGACTGGACAGTGCCTTCGTGATACGACGCTGGATACCATCAATCGTATAAAATTGATTTTGCTGAATATTGTTACCTGGAGAATCTCCATAGGTTCCTCTCCAGTAATTCATAATAGCTATAGCTAAGCCAATCGAATCCATTGCTATTTAATAAATCAATTAACTTTCTAATTGTCAAAAAATCAACTAAATTCAAAGAAAAAAATGATTAAACTTAATTGCTCACCCTCGCCAGCATGAGAGATACATTCCTTCATTGCTAGGATTGTTCCCTTGTCTGAAAGCCAGCTTGTAACTTTGGAATGCTTTCCTTGCCATGGGGCAGGTATAGTGCAAGTTTTGATACACTGAACCTTTTGGATAAGAATCCGTTCTGCCACTGCCTTGGACCAGCCACCAGAATTAGCCACAATTACGGCAAGCTCCTTTCGTGACTGACAAGATATAATAGGATCTGTAGAGGCTCTGAACAACTCTGCTTTCTCCCACTTGGATTCGGATTTCAGTTGAAGTTTAATAAAGGTGTATAGCTGAGGATTCCAATCGAGTTGTAGGACATACAGGTGTTTCGAATGGTTTCTCAACCTGCATTTCAGGAGCTTGCCTAGAGGCTTGTATGCTGACTCTAGGATTTCGATTTTAAACCACTTCAAATCTCCTGGGAGTCGTGGCCAGCTAGTGTAGACTTGTTGGCATAGTTGTTGCTGTTTAAGTACTGTAGCTTCAGTAATCGCTGGAGATTGACTCTGTAAGATATAATCAATTAGTCTAAGGTATTTTTCTAGATTCTGAATTGGATAACTTACCTCCTCCATATTAGACACCTGTAGGCTATCTTGTGTCATAGCTCTTATTTGAATTGCAGTCTTAAGACGTAACTGTCGTTTCTTTGCATAGAATCTTTGGCTCCGCTCTCTATTACTGAATGGAATCCGGTTGGACTGTCCAGACTGGTTCTTAAGTCTTTAGTGATATGCTCTTGTACGGTCTCTTGATGGAAATTGCTTAGGTTCTCTGGTGACTGGTAGATTCAATCTCAAAGCCCCAACCGTGCTTTGTTGTAACCTCTTTCTTGCTCAAAAGTTTGGGTATCGTTCAGTATTAGACATTGGGGCCTTTCTGGGCACCGGCTCAAGAGGAGGAGGATTGCGCTTCATCCGGTATCGTAGAACACGCTCTCACTTTACTGCCAGTTGCTGCTACTTTTTCAGTATTTCGGCTGTTGGCGGAATTTCCTGTTCCATTTTGGCTCTGTCTATTATTAATTAATATTTGTAATCGTGAATATTGAACAGATTGCAGGAATATTACTTACTGCTTGTGCTGATTAACAGTATTGATGGATGGTATTGTAAATAGTGTTCATTAAATTACAATTAGATTTATTATTTCTAATTCCATTGCCAAGATAAATTAAATAATTAGATTAAGAAAAATATCTAATACTCTTTTTTATTTATATATTTTACATTTCTTTCTTGGCAACGGAAAAGTGGTAGTGCCAAGACAAAAAACCATAGCCTTACGGTTGCCGTTTCACCCAAAACTGTCACACTTTCTGTTAGAATGGCGGTCCCAGCTCTATTCTTCCGAAACCATAATACGAGACATATCTCCCAACACCGCTATTGGGTGACTGTAGCATCGAATTGTCTTAGGTATCGGGCAGGTCTTGCATTGCAGTTCTTGGTGACAGGTTTGATAGGGGCAAATTGAGATTTCCTGGTCAACTGGGGGTTGGATGGGGGGTGCACATACTGTATTGCGAATAACTGACGTCTCGGAAGATTCCCGGGTGCCCTTGTTCGTTGAGTTTACAGTTGATACCTGTGCGATTCCCACTCCGGAGTATTGTTCTCCCCCCTGTTCCCACTAAACATCCGCTCAGCTGAGCGGTTGGAGTCTTAAGTGGGATGATTCGAAGTTTGTATTCCGGGTTGGGGGATAGTGAAGTGGCGGAGTTGGCTTAGAAAATGGTATCCTTTAGGTGCCACCTTACGAGATATGCTGGTGACCCATGAAACCACTTGTTTGGTACGTGTGTTTTTTGGCCCTCCGGGTGTGACGTGGGTTGCTGGGAGGGGGTGTTGATCACAACCGAATATGCTCTGCGACAAAGCTACGACTCGCGCGGCCGGATTGCAGCCGGACACCTATAGAGAGTAGTGATTGGCGAGCCAATAAGCATGTAGTTTAAGAGATGCCCAGCCAAGAGATAAAGCTGGGTATAACGAACAAAGTGCCTGCTTCACATAATCTATTGCCACCAACAAACCCAGAAACCAAGCAACTTTTATCTCTCTCTCAATATATTACCAGCCTTTATTCCAAAAAAAGTGCCCATGTCACATACGGGGGGACCTGGAATAGCACCTAGGGTTCCATTACTCAAGAGAGCTGCAATTCTAGCACTTCAGTGGCATGCGAACATGTTATATAGAGAGATTGTGGTAAAGCTAAAGCTGAAAAAGTCCACTGTGGAGGATATAGTTAGAAAGGCTAAGGTATTAAGCAATATATATTAAATAAAAGGATATCTGAAGTACTTACTGGAGATCATTATCGGCTCATGCATTAAACCAGAGTGAGTTCGATGATGTTTTAGGTTGCTTGGAGAGTCATTATAGGGGAGGAAGAAGTTCAAAATTCCCAGAAGATAGTGCAGAATCTATTGCACTTCAGAATCTTAGCCAGAAGGATGAGGAGCATTGGCAGAAGCCATTTGCGGAAATTGCAAAGAAGTTATATATTACAGCTGCTCATTTGACACTTGAGCAGTTTTTTCACATGCAATATCAAATCTTTTGGTGAAAAGCAGCCTATATACCAAGCCTTTCATCAGAGCAGATCGAAGCCCAACTTGCCTTTGGCCTTATGGCATTTCAAATCGCTATAAATATAATGGTTTTTGCAAACGAGATATGGGTAGAGTTTTACTCACCATAGAGGGAGTACAATATGTCACGATATCTTGGAATTGATACGAAAGAGTATCCTCTTGATGATAAAGATACAGAGAAGCAGCCTATTCACCTTATGTTTTGCAGGGCTATTCCCCTTCGGTCAAAAGGACCTTCTAATATTTGGCAGCAGGATAGTGTGGAGGAAAAGCAAAGATTTTAAGAAATTGTAGATGGAGAAAATTGACTATGACAGCAGCAGCAAGAGTTTAATAGTGAGCAGGCTGGCATTGCACGAACGTAGCAGCAAAATGCTTCCAATGACTTTAATGGTCATATTGATTTACTTAATAAAGAGGAGGGACGAATGGGACAACATAAGAGGAGGAAGAAAAAGCCACAACAGCTGTTCGAGGAAAAGGAATTGGAGTTTACAAGCAAGAGTGGAATTCACTGGGTTTCGTATCTGGAACGAGTCCTGCATCCAAAACTCTACCCATGGATAGACTCTTTACGACAGATGATGCATATTCCACATCTCTACCTTGTCAAAGACACTACACCAAGCCACCAAACCGCCAGAAAGGTTGATGAGAAAGAAAGAAAAGAAAGAGGAATTGTGACTCTGGATTGGCCAGGCAAGTTACCTGACCTCAATCAAATTGAGCCTCTATGGAACTACGAGAAAGATGAAATTTCAACATGGCGGTTTGTAGGAGTGAGTAGAATGGCTGTGGATGGTGTGAAAGCAGCTTTAGTGAAAACTTGGGAGGATTTGCCTCAAGCTGTTATTGATAACAAGTGTCAAGCATTTCATGAGAAACCTCAGGGGGTCATTATTCATGGCGGAAATAATAATTTTAACGGATTGTATTGTCACCCTCTGGCAGCATGATGATTGGTTGATATGATTTCCAACCCTCTATATATCGTACTTGATGATTACCAAGATGGCTCGGCATATGTCCAATCCTTCCTGTTTATTGGCTCGCCCATCAGTACTCTCTATAGGTGTCCGGCTTTAATCCGGCCCCGCGAGTATAGTAAAAATCCTTTTAGAACGGCAAGATGTCTTCACCACACCAGATAACAAGGTCCGAACACCATTGTCCTTCGCTCTCTCCAAAGGACATCATTGAGTTGTACTGATCTTACAGCAACGCGATGATGCCAATTCCGACCTCGCCAACCCCATCGGCCAGGCATCTGCCCCGCCGTCCACCGAGCACTTGGGCGAGGCGGAAGCGGAGGCGCAATCTGCAATTAAAGCTCCTGATCCCGACGCCGCAGACCTTGACGCCCAATCCACACCCACACCGGAAGATCCCGATGAGCCGGAAGCGGTATCGGACCGTAACGACTCCGTTCCCAAGCCCGCAGATACGATAGCGATCTCCCCTCGCCCCAACCGTCCACATTGCCCGAACCCCATTCCATGTCGCCTCCAACTCTCCCATATCCTCCAATGGGAACGAACACCCACCCCAACCGTGCCCAATCAATCCTATTCGACCACTATTCAATCATTGGCCTTCTCGGTTGTCTTTTAGCCCTTCTCTTTTACAATCTTCCTTCTTCATTTCTCCACAAGTTCCCATTCCGGACATAATTTACCGAGCCAGGGATTAGTACTAGCGAGACTTCCGTCGATATTGATGTAAATAGCTTTCATAAACGGCGATTTATTCCAATTTCGGGTGGCCGTTTATTATCTATTTCCGTATTCATATAGAACAACTTTGATCATTCCCGTCCTGTTCTGTATTCGCAATCACCCAATTCATCCCCCTCCCGGTAATTTCTCACAGCTGCGCTTAGTCACTACCATCGGGTCCCTACACCGCTTTGTGATTGTAGTTCTGCGTGGTATGATGCCATTAAGCCGACCCCATATCCGTGAATAAAACCCTAACCTTATTGTATCAGCTCCCCAATACCAGCGGACTGGCGAATGGTCAAGTGGTAACAAGAAGAGAGCTAGGACGGGGCCGGCGCAGTGTGGTCTACATTAGGTATGATATGAAGTGCATAGAGGGGGTATATCCCCCGTCTGGATGTCGTAAATCATCATGATATCATACCCACGAACGTACGAGTATGATAAGGTCCCCCCCCCCCGCCCCCACACCCGCCAGTGTGCTTACGATGCAGAGAAGGGAGAAATGGGTTTCTGGCATCAATGGAGGTGAAGAATGAGAGTAAATGATGGAGCGGGGTAAAGTAGTATGGGGTCAGCTCAAGCACCTCATCCCCTCTGTAATACTTTTTAAAAGGATACCGAAAGAACTAGCAACCAGTACAAAAAGCTAGAATAAATGAAGAGGGTCCACAGGATCAACCTCCAGTCACTCCCGCATCACCGCACTACCTCACCCATCCAGCCCCCCCATCCCAACCGCCACCATTTTCCACGACACCTCCTGCTTCCCCCTCCAACAACTGCCTAGCACCCTCCTCCTCCATCCACCCCTCGATTCTCGCAGCGACATCACCAACCAGTCTCTCATACACGTCTCCCAAAAAGATAAGCCCGCAATGAGTGCCCACTTCGTCCACTCCCGTCCTTTCGACCTTAATCCAGCAGGCATCCTGTGTGTGTGGGGTCAGGCAGAACTTCCGCCTACGCTTCTTCCTTTGCGTCGGCAAGGAGGTTGGCGTTGGAGAGTGGGAGGGGGATGGTATGCAACTCTAGTCACTGTAAGCAGGTGGCTCTGGAATACCTTTGAATCGTCTCCCTTACCGTTCCATTCTCTCCTTCTCTAACCTAGCCTCTCCACTTCTCCACCCCATTAAGTGGCAGCTTTTGTCTTTTCCTTGTTTTCCTTCACCCGTTTGTTCCACGTATTTTCCAATTCCTTTTCCCAGGCAATAACTACTTTTTCGTAATCTCCCACGCTCGTCTCGCAGCATTTAATTTCCTTCGCACCGGGTCTCCTAACAGCCTTGCGTACAGCTGCGCCCGGGATTTTCGAGTGGCCAAATTCTGTGGGTTTCGTGGGTGGCGGGGAGATTACGGGAGGCACTGGTGCGGAAGCGGTGGAAATAGTGTGGATAGAAGGGGGGCGTGGTCGGGCATCGTGGGCTCAGGCACCACCGTTGTAGTTTCTAAAATAGGTATGGGGGTCAGATCCGCTCGGTTTGTCCTCGTAGAACACCTTGTTGTCGGGAATCGGGTCGGCCTCCACCTGTGCCATTTCTCTAGCCGAGGGGATCGCACTTGTGCTAAGGTTCCTAGAGTGCGCTCTAGGGGGAAGCGAGTTGACCTCAAGGTGCATTTTGCACATTGTTTCTTGTAATTCACTACCTCCTGGACCCTCCACTCCCGCGTCTGCAAGGCCAAAAGAGTGCTTGGGGTGAGCTACTACAGGTACAGGTTTCGGTGAATCCTCGGAGTGCCCGATGGAGGATGTGTAATAGTTTATGAAACGCATGCGGATTCTTTTACCCTCTAGGGTTTGTTCACCAGTCCCGAGTCTTCGGATGGCGTTGTAGCGGTTTCTCAAGCTCCATGGATCGGCGAGGTAGCCACTATTTCAATTAGTTGAGCAACTCCAGCAGAGAGGGCGATCGGTGCAGAGAACGAACCCAAGCTTAAGATGCGACATCATGTACTACGCCGCAGAGGTGGGATGGGAATGATGTTTACCGATAAACTTTAACGGCAAACCCCAAGTTTCCCCTAGGCCTCCATTCGAACGCCGACCCCCCATGAGTATCTTGGCATTTCTACATACCCTGATTACTCTGCACAACGATGGAATTCCCGGTGGTCTCACATCAAGGAACTCATCCACGCTGCTTCCAGAATGTACCGTTGACAAGGAAGCCATACCCCAATTTGCCTTGCATACACCCTCTCCCGCTCAGCCGACCCACCCCCCCTCCCCCCTTGAGCACCCAGCTGCGCATTCCTCAGCAACACCACCTCTGCCGCCAGAATCCCTCCGATAGAGTGTGTAAGCAATATCGCATCCGTGCCCGGGTTCCCAAACTGCGAGGGCGAATTGGGAAGCCCCTCCTTTGCGACGGAAATGCTGCCCCCGGTCTTGAACTTTGGCTACACCTTTGTGTGCACACGCCAGCCCCAGTCCTCCAAAGTGACGGACAACAAGTTGTGAAGGTGGTCGGGGAGCCTCTGGAAGCTGGTTTCGTTGCCCATAGGGTCGTGAATGTAGACTAAAAGGAGCATCCACTTCGCCCTAGGCAGAGAGTCTGGCCAGATTCGGAGGAGGTGGAGGCCTGCATTGCCGGATTGTGATCCCCCTGCGAGTAGGAGCAAGAGCACGAATCCGCGGGCGATGGGAAGAGAGAGTAGCTTGGCAGTAGAGATGGCCCAACTGTCAGCTCGCGCGGTTGCAGTGGAGGTGGTGTGACCCAGCGTGATAGGGCAGGGTAGTTTAGCAGTCATGCGGGTCATTTCGTCACCCACTAAAAGTTCATGTTTAGTAGTTTGCTTGGCATGCAGAGTGTTCTGTATTTAAGCCACCTTTCTGTTCCATAGTTTAGGAGTGTGCAACCATTGGGAGTTCACAGCAATAAATCACCGCTTACCAGTTCTTCCAATTGGCCCAGCCCCATTTCCTCTTTAGCCTACCCTTACACGGTGTGTTTACTGATACCGGGTCAGGACATTCTGCACTTGTCTACTGTGTGGATGAACAAGAGGTCACATAGCACATCACGGAGATGGGATACGGCACGCGCAGCCCACCATCCAATCAACGCAAATAGAAGAAGTAGCGTAACAGTGGTACAGTACACGTGACCCCAGCAACACTGCGATGGAATCATTCTCACTGCCCATCTTTCTTTCACGTTCATCGACTTGGCAGATGGTATGGTACCAGTGTTACGCTACTTCTTCTATCTGCGTTGATTGGATGGTGGGCTGCGCGTGCCGTATCCCATCTCCGTGATGTGCTATGTGACCTCTTGTTCATCCACACAGTAGACAAGTGCAGAATGTCCTGACCCGGTATCAGTAAACACACCGTGTAAGGGTAGGCTAAAGAGGAAATGGGGCTGGGCCAATTGGAAGAACTGGTAAGCGGTGATTTATTGCTGTGAACTCCCAATGGTTGCACACTCCTAAACTATGGAACAGAAAGGTGGCTTAAATACAGAACACTCTGCATGCCAAGCAAACTACTAAACATGAACTTTTAGTGGGTGACGAAATGACCCGCATGACTGCTAAACTACCCTGCCCTATCACGCTGGGTCACACCAGTAGATTATGCATGGAAATGTCCATCATCCAGCGCAGGCGGCGCGATCGCATCCTACGGGGGTGCAACGCCTAAGTTTTGTAGGTTCCACAAGCGACATTTGCTGCTCTTAGCCCCTGTGGAACATACAAAACTTAGGAGCTATACCTCCGTATACGATTGCCTCGCTTAATTAAAACTCGATTCCATTTCCAGACGGCCCACCTGTGACCACCAATCAGGATGCCGCCGGGGAATACAATACAAGTGTAAATTAGGGTCTTAGGCGATACGTTCATCTATCATAGCACGCTCAATGTCGCGTTCACTAGAGCCCCGGATGTACCAATTTACTAATTGACCGGACAAACGTGAGTGCAAGACAGTATCATATTTTGAGGACGGATCTACGGCGATGATCTCCGGGGATGATCACCCGTGAAAGGAAACGGCGATCGGCGAAACAAAACGAAATGCCAAGTGCTTACTCACCAAGATGATCGCACAACTCAGGCGCGTGAGAATGCTTCTCTCCGCTACTTTCGCTACTACAACATCAACTAACAGTAAAGCCAGGAGCAATATAACAACAAGTCCTCCTATCCTTACACACAGGTGTGTCTCCCACTCCCTTGCAAACTCCCAAGCTAACAACGGAAAGATGAACTCTCGCTGTCCATAGTCTCCGGGCATTCAAGCTTTCCGGCCCTTCCTACGACCCTCGCACCTTTCCGTACATTCTGTCCGGCCTTCCCTATGGCCTTTGCGCCTTTCCATATATCCGCGCATTCCTGCATTCAAAATACTTTCCCGAAAAGCCAAAGCGCGCCCGCAGGCAAACCCCCGAATGCGAACACGCCCAAAGGCTAAACATGCGCGAACGTCGGCAGAGCCAAAACGCGCTCCCAGAAACGATCCGAACGGCGAACTATTGTGAGAGCATGCTGCGCAGCACCTCACGATTTCCACCATCATAGGCATAGATCCAAACCTATCCCTCCCGGTAGTGGGGAATTCCTGCTTGCCTCGCTATCCCCTAACGGGATGTGTTTGAATTGCAGCATTGCTTATGTTTCCCTCCGTTTTCTCAGACATCCAGCTATCCCTACATATGGCAGCTAGAGATCTGGCCATTTCAAGACTATGGAGGAGAAATCTTGGGATGGATGGTCTGTGCTAGACGGAGGATGGGCATTTCATGAGGTTGACAGTGGAAGGTTCCTCCGGTACAAAAACCCAAGTAATGGTAGCGAGAATATGGGGCTAAGCTTCTCTGTCCACTTTTTCCTTCATATCTTTCCCCATCGGAGAATTTTTCTGGATAGTCATTACCAACCGTCCGCTGCTCGACACCCCGGGTATGCCTCAAGAATCGCCGGAGGCCAGCGCACACCCGCAGTGAGAAGCCGAGAGGTGTGCTTTGTCGGTAATTACACTAGGCATGTACTGTACTCGAGTTCTTTCTTTCCTGTTGTATTAGAGGGATTTCGCCACCTAAAGCTAGGGATTGCGATCTCTGTGACAACTCTGTTGCCTGTGGCAACAGGCGAATTTGGAAAGGAGAGATTTGTGAGTTCTAGGTTGGAGAGTAGTTAGTGGAATAGCTTAATAATCAGCAAACAATTATCAAACATACTTCATCCAACTGTTTGAACAGGTTAATATTGATGTGAACTGAGAAGAAGTGAGGGGTAAGAGAGGGTTTGCTATAAGCCGTTAACGAATCTGTGAACTCTCAGCTTAATTAAGCTTGAACAACCGGTAGATGTACCGGGGGTTAAGGGTAAGTGAGGCGAAACGGTTCTCATTGGCTCCTGGGTCACTCGGGCAATGAGAGAGTGGGAAGTTTAGTGGTTGATACATTTTGGGTTCGCCTGACTTTTTTCCCCCTCCAAAAGAACGGCAGGATTGGCTGTTTCCATAGTTACACTCACCAAACCTTGGTCGGTTAAAATCCAGTTAAGTATAGTTCCGGAACACTAGACACTACCCAAATTTTCAGTCAAAAAGTCCGACGGCTTGGTTGCAACGCCGAGTGTAACGCCCCTGATTTGTAATATCCTAATACCTATATTATCCAACCCTAACTCGTAAATTAATCAAATGTCAATTTATAATTTTATTCTATCATAATATTATATTCTATGATATTTTTAACCACTGAACAAGACTACCAGTATTCTACCTTATACCTTGCATGTTTCAAAATTGGGAGTTCTCTATATCCTATGCTTATAATAACTACCACCTCTTATTTCTTCTTTTATACTTCTTATCTCCTGCTATGATATAATATATATTATATTATTTAGTGAATTCTTAAATTAGGTTTGAATAAATTATGTTTTAGGGTACTATGATTTTCAGGCATTATACTTGGCATTGCAGCCAAGTCGTCACACTTTTTGACAGCAAATTGGGGTAGAGTCAAGTCTTCCTGAACGTTACCAACCTCGCCTCACGTATGCTCACCCCCTAAGTATGGTGGGGGATGCCCAAAATGTATACCTAGGGCAGATTCGAAATGTAAGGCCTTATATAATCAGGATTAGAGACAGTCAATAGGGAATTTGTATTTTGAAGGACAGATGTTCAATACATATTCATAGCTAGATTGTTACAATTTTTGTTCCAGATTATATGGTAGAAATGGAAAAATACAATCTGTTTGTAACTGGTATAGGTACTAGGTTATGTTTTATGTTTTGTTTTATTGTATCATTTGATAGTTGTTATGTTTCAAAGGTATTGCTTGGTACTTTGAATATTTTATGTTTTGTTTTATAGTATAGTCTGATACCAGTTATGTTTCAAAGATATTGCTTGATATGGTTCCAGAAGGCTAGACTCTACCCCAACTTTCAGACAAAAAGTGTGACAATATTTTGTAATGCCAAGTATAACACCTATAAAATACCATTGCCCTTATACCTAAAATATGAAACCCTAACTTGTAAGCTTATAAAATATTGTGCTTTTAAAATTGCTATTAAGAACTATAACAATTAATTAATCACTACATTCAATCTCATATCCTCAACCCTGGCACACTTCTCTATTACTACTTTATTATTACAACTTGAAGTTTGTATTTCTATCTCAGGTGGTTTTTCTTACAATGAAAGCAAATATCAACTAACCTTATTCATATTAATGTGAAAGATAGGTAAAATAAACAACTTGAGGAGCAGGATGAATGACCAAGCAACAGATATTGAAAAGCAGAAAGAGCTAAAGTGTATTGCTACAAGAGAGCGAGTATGCAAGCACTGTACAGCCAACAATCCTAATGTAGTCCGGCCACCACCAATGTCCACCCAGGAGCGTGTCCTCAAATACCGGTTGAACGAAAAATGTCTACGTTGGGTTGCAATTCAGAGCTCATTTAATGGTACTGAATTGAGTACTCATACTCTGGCCAATAATGCAACCTCCAGGGTTAGAAGCCAGCAATATCGGCAATGTCTGAGAGAACGGCGTGGATATGTCAAAGAGCGAGTACTTAGCAAAAGTGATAGGAATCGAAGATGGTATGCAAAGAGTCAAGAGTGCAAACTCCAGGAGGAGATAGCAGCTGCTGCTAGCAAACAAGTAAGTACCAAGCAGATGTATATCAACTAGAAGATTAATCATTACTAACTTTCAGGCAATAGGATAGTGAAAAAAAGAAGCAGGCATATGCTAGTTGGCCATGCCTTACAGGGTCTTCGCGGTTAATGAAAGAAGAGATTCTTGAATTAGCTGTAAAGAAGCTTAAAAGAGAGATGAATGCTCTACATAGACCATGAGGGGCACTTAGCATGAATCGACAGTTGGACTGGAATGTTCAACTCTATGCATTTCTAAAACTAGAGCTGAAGGCTGAAAGGCAGTAGATATCAGCAGCAGTAAAGTGTGCACCAAATGATCCAATTACTTCACAGAAGTCAAGAAAGCAATGGGCGTTGTTGGTTGCAAGGTCAGGTGGATGAGGTGAATGGGTAATGAAGCGGATTCTAGGACAAGAGGTAGATTATGTTCGATCTGGAAGGCTGCTAGCTGCTAAACAAGGAAAGCATCAGAAGGTTACAAGCTGTTTGACAGAGGAGGGAACGATGCTGGGGATGCAAGAATATATATCAGTTGCTGGTGAAGGTATGTATATCGCAAGAGTATCATTTATTTCAAAAGAAATAAATGAATCTGAACTAATTAGGATTAATTAAATAGCAATGGATTCTGCGAGCCTTGCACAGGCTGTAACAAATTATTAGTGTGAGACATATGAACTCCAAGATGTCACTATATCAGAGGAGAATGCTTTGCCAATAATTTCAATTGATGGTTACCAATGGGGAATTAAGAAGGCACTTTCTTGTCGGTCAGCTCGGGCTTGACTGTTGAAATTGGGATGGAATTACAAGGAAGTTAAAAAATGCATCTACAAGGATGGTCAAGAGAGAGATGATATTGTAACGGGGGCTCCCCTAGGAAGATGGATCCCAAAGGTATGACGGCACCGAACAATTTCAAACTTATCGCCAAATGTCTACACAAATGTAAGAGTAAAGAAAGCGGTAAAACTTAATATCGTTAAGCCTGACACTTGACTCAATTAAGGTCTCAAGAGAATTGATTGTTGGAGTAGGAGAGTTCTCGCATAGACGTTCAAGTAGTTTTATCTTATGCCAGAAACTCCCCTATCAGTTTGCTTCAACTATTCGAGCACACCCTTCTCCCCTAAGGGTGGTCCGACACATCTCTTAGCATACCCTTCGGGCATGCAAGTGTCGACAGACTCTGGTCGGCATTCAACGCATGCGAGTATTGTTTCTGCAGTGCATTCTCAATTTGGCAGCCAGAGTGAAAACCTCTTTGCATCGGTGCTTTGCTAGTAGCTAACAGTCAAGACACCAGATAAACGGGACTATCTATAACACCCTTCCAATATGCAGTGGTCTCTACTTGACCCTGGAAGCTACCGTGAGCGGTTTATCTATCTACTATGAATGAGTCTTGGGCATCCGGTGTCTTCCATAGTATCCGGTGGTCCAGGAGTGATCCAATGGGCGCTACGTATGACCACCACCTCGGATCCACCTTACCTGTAGTAGAAATCATGCGTTTAGTGTCTCTGCACTTCCCTTCCAGATCCTATGGGGTTATGGGCACGTTCGGGCTTGGGAGGTGTAAAACTCGCATGGTCGCCGCGGTACCACCCGGGACTACCTTCAGGACCCTCATGGTTAACAACCGCTAACTCCGTCAGTTTTGGTCAGTTTTACTCCGAACGACTTGGAGGAGGTACTTCACCTTCCACCCTATGGCTCCTTATATACCCTGCGAAGAGCTCATGGTCTACCGGACAGCAGTGATGTATACAGTGTTACAAGCAAGTCTGCAAAGATCCTTCATTCCTGCATTGCGCACAACTTCACACCTGTTTGCCCATGATATCAGGGTCTCAAGGCGGGGCCGGAGGGGCATGATGGGAATAATATCTTCAATTTACTGTTTCTTCGGAGCTGTGTATCTTGCCCAATAGTATCTCCCGGAACCCCAGATTCCAGGATTATGCGTCGTTTCGGGTGACAAAGATTCTGGTCATTTTTTCAGAACTCCCTGCGGGACTTCGTATTGAAAGGTAGGGCAACTGAGGACTTTAGGCAAGGTAACCCAAGCCCCAAGGCAGGGTAACCTGATCCTGAGGGTAGGGTAATCTTGCCCACTGGACAAGGGGTTTTTACCCTGTTACCCTGTCTACTCCTTCGCTGGAGATAGACCCTTCCGACCTTTACCCAGTTACTTGGCCTAGCAGTGTAACCGGCCCTCCAAGGTCCCCAAGTACGCTGACACCCCTTCCGGGTGTATCCAAATACCTTTGTATCTTGGCCAGCTAGTTCTGTAGATCTTGGAGCCCGGGCCATCGGGCCTCCCTTGGTCAAGGTCTGACTTGCCTGCCGGTTCCTACCAGTTCCTCTCCATGCTGCCTGTATGGGTGCAGGTTCCGGCCGCCATAGCTCATGTATGCGGGGTCATTACATCACTCCCCTCTTCTCCATGGTCCGTCCCGGACAGTTAGTGTCGCCTCCTATTTCCACAACTTGATTCACCCAAGGCCCTATAGTCTCTGGGCTTGGACGGATATTTTTGGTGAAAATCCAAAGTGACCTGTAAGCCTGCCCCTTCTAGCATCTCATAGGGCTCCCACAAGTTCTCCTCTGCTCTATAGCCTTCCCATGAAACCAGGTACTGGATGAAGCGCGAAGGAAACTTTGCCTTTGCTGGGCAGTACCAATTACTGTCCAACAAGGCTTCGATAACGTAACTTGGCTCATTGTCCACTAGTTCCGTGGTAGGAACCTCCTTGATCCCGCCTGATCCCGGATCCTCGTGATATGGTTCTAGCAATCTGACATTGAAGACCAGGTGGATCCTCTATCTGGCGGGCAGCTGGGGGTAGTATGCTCGCGTACCCACCCGACGTTTGACCACAAAGGGGCCAAACATCCGGTGGTCCTGCTTCTGCATTGGACGCTTAGTACGGATATTCTTCCTGTTTAAGATCATGCAGTCTGCTTTCTTAGCCCGCCCAGCAGCCACATCCTCCAAGGTAATATAGTCCGGAGATGGCAGCCATTTCTGGTCATGCCATTTTCGTTGCCATTCCTGTTCCTGTTGAATCGTTTCGCGAATCTGTTGCCAGGTCCCTTCCCGCTCCTTAACCAAGAGTTCACTACCAGGGTGTATCCCTTGGTTATTTGACACACTACCCGTCCAGTTTGTCTGTGAATTAAACGCGTAGTTAATCTTGAATGGCGATAGTCTAGTGGATTCAGATATTGTGGTGTTGTACGCATATTGCGCAAGTGGCAATAGCGAAACCCAATCATCCTGTTGGTAGGAACAGTAGCTACGCAAGTACTACTCCAGTTTCTGATTAACCCTCTCAGTTTGACCATCAGTCTCGGGGTGGAACGTAGTTGAAACGTTCAGTTTCACTTGCAACATGTGCGTCAGACTCATCCAGAACTTGGATGTAAATTGGATATCTCAGTCGGAGATGATTGACTCTGGAAGTCCATGAACGTGCCAAACTTCCTTCAGGAATATCAAGGCAAGCTCCTTGGGTGGTACCTCAGTGGTCAGGGGTATGAAGTGTACCATTTTCGAAAATCGGTCCACGATGACCCAGATTTTGGTATACCCTTCTGACTCCAGCAGGGCTACAATGAAGTCTATTGAAATCGCTGTCCAGGGCCGCATTGGCACCTCGATGGGTTCCAGCAGACCGAACTTCTTATGCCTAATGGACTTATTCCTTTGGCATGCATCACATGTTCGCATGTAGTCTGCAATGTGCTCATCCACCTTTGGCCGGTAGATCTTTGCCCTAACCCTGGCAATGGTCTTGTAAGTCTCGAAGTGTCCTGCAATTCAGGAGTCATGTTCACCCTCCATGATTGTCTGCTTCAGATTCGGACCCTTCGCAATATACCAGCTATTCTTGTACAGGAGTAAGCCCTTTTCCGTCATGAAGTGCCTGTCAACCTCTTTGTCACCAGAAGTCGTGGCCTTAAGGATCCTCAAGTATTCCTGATCCTCTTGTATCGCTTCCTTCAGCTGATCCAAAACGGAAGACTAGAGCTTAAATCCTTGGCACACTTGCAACACCTGTGGTCACAAGATGTCCCGTTCCTGACTCCCAACTCACCGTCCAGGGCGAAAAAACGACTGTGGCGGGTAATCACTCCCCCCCCTTCAGGGCGGTAGTCCCTATGCTGTGACCAAGCATCGGCCTTGTCATTCAACCTCCCTTCCCTGTAAACTACCTGGAAGTTAAACAGTTGTAGGAACTCAGCCCAGTGGTGCTGCCGGCAGTTAAGGATCTTGGTACCATTAAAGTACTTCAAATTCTTATGATCCATATAGATTACCAATTGGTCCGTTACCGAGCATAGCAGATAATCTCATTCCTTGAATGCTGCTATGATAGCAGTCATTTCTTTATCATGGGCATCATAATTAATCTCTGCTGGGTGAAACTTCCGACTATGATAGCCCACTGGATGCCCTCTCTCATCTTCACAAAACTGGGAGAGGACGGGCCCCTAGAGCAAAGTCACTAGCCTCAGTTTCCAGCCTGTTTGTCCATTCAGGGTCATAATGTGCTAGGATAGCTTTGCACATAAACACTTCCTTCAGATGATTGAAGGCCTGCTGGCACACAGGTGTCCATTGGCATCGGACAACCTTCTTCGCCAGATCTGTTAGAGGTTTCCCTATTTTGCTGAAACCCTCTATGAACCGACGATAGAAGTTGGCAAAGCCTCTAAAGCTTTGAACGTCGACGACGCATGTCGCAGGTGCCCAATCCCTGATTGTTTGCACCTTTTCCTACAACATAGAAATCCCCATATCGGAGATCTTGTATCCACGGAATTAGACTTCGCGCTAGTGTAAACCGGACTTCTTCATGCTTACACGTAGTCTTGCTTTCTGCAACTTCTCCATCCCCAGCCTCACGAGTGCTACATGTTCCTCCATGGTCTCAGAGTAGACCAGGATGTCATCCATATACGCGATGACTCCTTTGTCCAAGAGGTCGCGAAAGACCTCATTTATCATGCTCGGGAAAGTTGCCCGGGCATTACATAGCCCGAACGGCATGACCGCGTATTTATACAGTCCGTGTCTGTAATGGAAGGCACTCTGCCATTCCTCACCTTCTGCCATCCCCAGAAGGTAATAGCCATTCTTCAGGTCCAACCTGGTGAAGACAATGGCCTTTCCGAGTCAGTCTCAGAGTTCATTCATCAACAGTAGAGGGTACTTACTCTTACTCGTGATTTTGTTTAGCACTCGGTAATCTATTACCAACCGGAGTGTGCCATCCGGCTTTGGCACAAGAGGGATAGGGGCTGCTGCCAAGGAACTGGATCGTCGTAGCTTTCCCGTTCGCAGCATCTGATTGAGATATTCCTGGAGTGCCTTAAGCTCCTTTTACGATAATAGATGGATAGGCCCAAATGGAGGTAGCATTCCGGGCTGCAACCCGGTTGACTAGTCGTACTTCCAGTGCTCCGGTAATGCCTCAATCCGTTCTTTACTGCAGATGTCCCTATAGTACTTATACTTAGGGAGTAGCTTGATTGCAATGTCAGCACCTTCTTCATCGGAGAATTGTACAATTCCCAAGAGGTACATATTACTAGGATCTTCAGCTATCAGTTCTTCATCTGACATGAACACTAACCGCCCCTGCTCTGCTAGGCTGTTAGCCTTGCAGAAATCTGAGCGCCAGGTTAGTGAGCTTGTTTTCCAATATATGTCTGGGTTATGGTCCTTTAGCCATGACATAGGTAGGTACCCGTCCACCTTTGTGTCGGGGATATCTGCGACTTCAAAGCGCATCTCATTGTGGTGGTCACCTATCCTCATCTCTAAAGACTTGGTATAGTGTAGACCTGACCCATGAATTTAATTCCTGCTTGCGTCGCTTATGGGCACATGTACCTTTCGCCGTACACAAGGTGTCTTGGTCTGCTTGACCCATTGGCTACTAAGCATGGGCCCAGTAGCCCCACTATCCAGCAACAAGAGCACTTCTGTGCTTACTTGTCGCGCTCCAATCTTCCAGTCTAGTTTCACCCGCAGGTGGATAGACTGGGTATGATGAGGGAAGCTGTCACGTTTCTGCCTCTTTGCTCTTCTTAGGGGCTTAGTTATCAAATCCTATTAAGTTGGGGTCTCCTGCCTTTCGTCACAAGAGCGGCCACGGTGGGTCGGCAAACTTTTAAGGGATTGGAATATGCGGTGTCACACAATTACTAGGGTGCTTATTATCACGCCAGCACGATTTCGGGTACTAAACCCTACTTAGGTAAACTTGGAAATAACGCTTTTATTCGCTCAAGTCCTGCCTGAACCAATTCCCTCTGATACTAAAGATAACAATCTCCCCAGGTTGGTAGAGGTCCGTCATTGGACCGGTTCCAAGCCAAGAAACTCGGTGCTTCCCCAAAGTCACGTATCTCCTCTAGCAAGACCTCGCCCAGCCTCAACTGAAACAATGTTCCCAGACACGCTCATCCAGCCAATGAAATCCTGAAAGAAATACTTATAACCAGAACAAAGGAAATAACCAGAAACCCAACAAAGGAAAGATCACCCTGTCCACCATTCGCGGCCCCAAACATCTACCTTCCAACACCCCCTGGGCGTAGTCAGTATTATGTTCATCCAGGCAGTAGAGGGGTACTTACTCATCGTGGAATCACTTCCTAGGTTCTTATTTCCATCCCTCGTGGGACTATGGATTGGGGTCAGCTATGTTAGGCCCTTAAGCAGAATGAGTTTTTTACCTATTCTGCGCCATCAGTATCAACCTCCATTATCTGGGGTGATGCCTGGCGGACTTCCAATATCTTTGATGAGGAGTCCAGGCGTGGTGCTTCAATGCGCTTTAGCCGCTTATCCGCACCGGAAGGCGCACTTACCAGGGCTGACTATTTCAACTCAGGAGCCCGCTTGGAGGAACTGACGACCGGGGACGTTGCGGTACACTTTGTCCAGAAGTCTTTGGTTTGTCCGCATTGGGTGCGCTGGTTGTGCTTCCTCTGATATTCAGTCAAAGTCGACGGGATTTCCTTATGCGCTATTGCATACTCAGAAGTCACCGGCTTTGCCTGCTCCCCTACGTTGAAATTAGTAGGTTTGGCAGACCTCTAGTTCTGTCTGCCCGAACCTTTTTCCTTCTTCTTGAACCTGCCAGAGGGCGAGGATCTATCTTCCTTCTTATTGGTGGGCTGAGACCGGGGTGCAGGATAGATCACACAGTTACTAAACCGGTTGTTGTCTTCCAGTGTGTGCCTGACATTCCGGTGAAGGTCAAAGTACTCGTTTAGGTCTGTCGGATAGGGCTCCTTAAGTGCCCGCGCAATCCGAACCTCTGGAGTGATGCCTGATCAAACCTTGTCCTGTACCCACCCTGGATCTGTATAGCCAAGCTTATACATGTCGTCAATTAACTTGTCCAGGTACTCGTCGATGTGATGTGGCTTCATCACAAGGTCTCGCCACTCGCGAAGAGATCTATCTCACTTGGCAGCTTCCTTGTTAATGTGTCCATGCAACCCTAGGTACCATGCCCGGGCTTAGTCTTCAAGAAGGGGGATCACCAAGTTTACATTATCCATGTCGGTTAACTTGCAATCCGCAAAGTACTTGAATTTGACCTCTACCAAGGTCAGGAAGCTTGTGAGTTCCATAACTTTGCCCTTGAAAGGGGGGGATACCACTTAGCTTTTCCGGCTTCTTCTGCCAGTGTCTTGGTATAGGCCGAGAGGCCGAACCAGTACCCCTCAGGGCTCTCGCTAGCCTCTTGGCCCGGCGGTCTCACCGTCGTTTCTTCTCATTCCTCCAGTCATCCTTGCGACTACTGAGAAAGAGGGTCAAATCAGGGAGGAAATCTCCGTCGTTATCATTATCAGAGCTATCATGGTCAGAGTCCCCTGGATCTCCACCTGCCCCCACTGTACCACCTCCAGCTAGCACATTTCCGTCCACACTACCTCCCGCATTTCCACCTTGGGATTCCTGGGGTCTATTGTACCCATGAAACGGTTGCTCCTGGCCATCCTGGTTCCCATCCACTGGGGGGTTAACCCCTGATAGTCCTGATGCCGGTGGTGGAACAGGGCACCGCCAAGTCTCAGGAGTTGGTTTAGGCGTCACCTGTGTTATGCTCAGAAATGACTGCAACTCTGGACAACTCTGAGGTTGCATCGGGGGGCCAGTGTGCCTCCATGACCCACAATACCCATATGATGGTCGTCCATCTACTTCCTTCTGCCTTGCTCTATGCCTGACAGGGGTCCGTGCTTGGTTATTACACCCATAGGAGTGGTAATTAACCCACCCCATCCGGGTTTCTTCCGCCTTACAGCCCAATAGACAAAACCCGTCTTGGCTCTCCGAGTTGCCACTTGTAATGGTGGGGAGACCGCAGGGAAGAATGGGTTTCGAGAGCCCCAAGGGAATGACCGGTGCCCAAGGAACCCCGTGAGCAAGTCTTGCTGGTACGGGGAGGGCAGTCCCCTGTGATGGAGCTTTCTGTACTCGCTGTTGCAGGGGCCGTACCCATTCAAAGAACCCAGGTGATGCGGCATGCATCGGACGGAAACCCGGAATAACTGAAACTGGCAGCGGGAAGGGGGCAGTAGGAGAGGGGACAGGGACAGGGACTGGTAGAGGTGTGGGTCTTGAGGCGGCTATGGGGGGTATGGGAGGTGCAACCGAAGGTGCCCCGGGATGATAAATGGAGCAGGGGTCGGACAGGGAGTTGGGTCAGACGCATCCGGGGAGGTAATACCGTTCGGTTTAGATGTTATTTTCGTTACTCGGCATCTATCCGTTGGCCCGCCCATGGGGCTGCCCCAACGACTGCACGCAATCAAGGGAGGGAAAGACAGGGAGCCTGTAGATGCTCTTGAGAATGAGGAAGTATAGCTGTAGCCATCACCTTTCAGACTTTCCAACATTCGTATACTGACTGGGCTCAGGTACGCCCTCCACTGGTTGTCTCTGGCACTCATGGCAAACTCCATGCTGAAGTTCTCAGACTTGGTATGGACGAGCGTGAGTGCGGGCATGGCCTCTAACATCAGTAGGTCATTCTCAGCATCAATACTATACCTTCCTTCCAAAGCCTTTTCCAATGTTGTCATCCGAGTCTTTCGGGCGTGCTGATCCCTTATCACCTGCAGGTATGTCTCCTGCTGCACTTTCATCCATTCCTCCGCTGCCGTACTGTTCTGTTTTTAGGACACCTGGTGCTGCTGTGTGTTCCAGTTCCTCAGTTCCCGCTTTGCTTCATCAATCAACTTGGCTACCTGCCAGACGATGTAAGGTTTGGGGAACTCCCGCGAGAAGGCGCTAAATGGGACCCCTTCTGGCGGGGGAGGGGTCATCTTGTGGACAAGGACAGGGTCTTGGAAAAATGAGAGCGCCACAGTGTAAGGGTCTGTAACCATGAGATCAAAGCATTTAGTAGGTAACTCAATAGGGGCAGACTCCAGAAGGAACTAGTGGCCGTCCAAGTCAATATCTCAAACATCCGCAAAAACCGATGCATGAAATGTGCTGGCAGTATGTTCGTCGAGATCAAGGTCGGAATCCAAGTTGGATTCCATTCTGGTTCGAAGTTCGGTACTAGCTATTGCGCTTTCCACCCTGGGCTACTTGTTCCAGACAAGGTTACCAGTATTCACGCAAGGTCAGTGCCGAAGGTTGAAAACAATTAATCAGGAGAGCAGTTAAGCAAGGAGGTCACTTAATGATATACTGTAATGGGGGCTCCCCTAGGAAGATGGATCCCAAGGGTGCGACCGCACCAAACAACTTCAAACTTATCGCCAAATGTCCCCACAAATGTAGGAGTAAAGAAAAGGGTAAAACTTAATATCGTTAAGCCTGACACTTCACTCAATTAAGGTCTCGAGAGGATTGATTGTTGGAATAGGGGAGTTCTCGCATAGATGTTCAAGTACTTATATCTTATGCCAGGAACTCCCCCATCAGTTTACTCTAACTATTCGAGCACACCCTTCTCCGCTAAGGGTGGTCCGACACATCTCTTAGCACACCATTCGGGCATGCAAGTGTCGCCAGACCCTAGTCGGCGTTCACCCCATGCGCGTATCGTTTCTGCGGCGCATTCCTAATTTGGCTGCTGGGGTGAAAACCTCTTCATATCGGTACCATGCCAGTAGCTAACGGTTAAGATACCAGATGAACGGGACTATCTATGATACTCTTCCCATATGCAGTGGTCTCTACTTGACCCCGGAAGCTACCATGAGCTGTTTATCTATCTACTATTTGCGAGTCTTGGGCTTCTGGTGTCTTCCGTAGTAGCCGGTGGTCCGGGAGTGATCCAATAGGCGCTACCCATGACCACTACCTTGGATCCACCATACCGGTGGTAGAAATCATGCGTTTAGTGTCTTGGCACTTGCCTTCCTGATCCTACGGCGTTAGGGGCACGTTCGGGCTTGGTGGGTGTAAAACTCTGCCGCTCGCGCCAGCACCACGCGGGACTACCTTTGGCACCCCCATGGTTAACTCCCGGTAACTCCGTCAGTTTTGGTCCATTTTAATCCACACAACTTGGCGGAGGTACTTCACCTTCCACCCTATGCCCCCTTGTATATCCTGGGAACAGCCTCTCGTAGACCGGACAGCAGCAACGTATACGGTGTTGCAAGCAAGTCTACCAAGATCCTTCTTTGCTAGACTGTACACAACTACACATGCGTTTGCCATGATGTCCGGGTCTCAAGGCAGGACCGCAGGGGCATGATAGGAATAATGTCAGCAATTTACAGCTTCTTTGGAGCTGCGTAGCGCGGCCAATAGCATCTCCCAGAACCCCAGATTCCAGTATTATGCCTGGTTTCGCATGACAAATATTCCGGTCATTTTTCCCGAACTCCCTGAGGGACTTTGTATTGAAAGGTAGGGCAACTCAGGACTTTAGGCAGGGTAACCTGATCCTGAGGGTAGGGTAACCTTGCCCACTGGAAAAGGGGTTTTTACCCTGTTACCCTGTCTACTCCTTCGCCAGAGATAGACCCTTCTGACCTTTGCCTAGTTACCCGGCCTAGCGGCGTAACTGCCCCTCTAAGGTCCCTAAGTATGCTGACACTGTTGTCGGGTGTATCCAAATACCTGGGTACCTTGGCCAGCTAGTTCTCTAGATCTCGGAGCCTGGGCCATCGGGTCTCCTTTGGTCAAGATCTTCCTTGCCTGCCGGTTCCTACCAGTTCGCCTCCAGACTGCCTGTATGAGTGTAGGTTCTGGCTGCCATAGCTCATGTATGCTAGGTCATTCCAGATGTTAAGGAATGCTGCATAAATGTCTTTCGTCCCTGGATGCAAACCCTTCTGGCACAAATGATGGAATAGAATGAAAATCAAAATATGATTGAAAAGTCCTATCTCCAAGACAGTGGTCCAATAGTGTTTATAAGCCATGATGAATGTACTTTGAACATCAAATGATGGCTACAGGATGATTTGGATTCATGAGGATAGGGCACCAATTGGGAAGAAAGGACAAGGCCAAGGCCTTCATGTGTTTGATTTCTTAACACCAATAGAACAAACTTGGAGGGGGTAAAGTCTGCGAGGTTTTGAAGCGTGGAGGAGGCATGTGGTGGACTGGAGACTTACTATTACAACGGCTGAAGGAAAAGGTATTTCCTGCATTTGAAACTCTATTTCCTGGTTGCCACGGTTTCTGGGCATTTGATAATGCCAAAATTCATCAAAAGTATGCTACAGATGTACTTCAAGGGGGATATATGAATCTTACTCCTGGTGAAAAAAATACAGTTCCTATAAGAGATGGATACTATATCCATCCTGACGATGCTCACACAATCAACCAACAATCTATGATGCTGCCTGATAGTTACCTGAAGGGATTACGAATAGTCTTACAAGAACATGGTTTGTGGCCACAAGGGCAGTGGTTTCCTACTCAATGTTCTATTTTAGGCCCTAATCCTGGAGTGAAAAGGCCCAATTCAGCATGCAAGCATGCCACGAATGCAAACTGTTGTGCACAGGCACTCCTCTCTTCTTAGCCTGACTTTGAGGCTCAGAAGTGTCAATTGCAGGAAATATTTGCGGAAGCAGGGTATCAAGTAATTTTCTATCTTGTTTTTGATTGCAAATTAAACCTCATTGAGCTTTCTGGGTCATGCAAAACTATATACAAGCGCTCACTTGGAATACTCCTTTCCTTCCTTGATTCGGACTGTACTGGAAGTGGTTATTCAAATTTTGCACTACTCGATTTGGAAATATTATCAGAGAATATTATGAAAGAAGGATGCATATCTCAATAATCTGGTTTATGATTCTAATAGCTTCAGGAAGCATGTATATATACGATACTCATCTCATCAATGGATAGCAGAGTCAGAAGTTCATGTAGAGTAATTTCTCAAGATAGACAATATTTCTTTTCTGTATTCAGATTAGGCTAAGCTTCGTGAATACAGCTCTGAATTAATACATATTACTCAAATAAATTTAAATTATCTTCTAATCTATTATACCATAGCTCTGACCAGTTTCTATAATCTTATTTACAGGTCTTATATTTCTCCGTATTTTGTACATGTAGAAGCTAGTAGTAGGGTTTGATATTTTAGGCATAAGGGTAATGGTGTCTTATGGGTATTACACTTGGCATTACAAAACATTGTCAGACTTTATGTCTGAAAGTTGGGGTAGAGTCTAGCCTTCTGGAACCATACTTGGAATGTTTTGTGTTTTGTTTTATAGTATTATTTGATACTTGTTATGTTTCAAAGGTATCGCTTGATACTTTGAATGTTTTATGTTTTGTTTCATGATATCATTTGATGCTCACTATGTTTTAAAGGTATTGTTGCCTACTTTGAAAGGGACTATGTTATCGCTCAGACTGAAGATGAGTGAGAACTTGTATTTAAATACCACAGATTCTGCAATAGAAACAACAGACTTCGACTAACAGCATTCTGAATATACCTAATTGAACAGTTACTTCTGCATCTCCTATTATATCCCTTATGTAACGTGTTCAGACTGACGCTGCTAATCACGCTTCTTGTACAATAGCAACAGGTGGCCCACTTGTTTGACAACATGCGCGAGCTGTGTAAACTAAAGGAGACTTCGCAAAGGAGTAGTAGAAGATCTAGAAGTAACTGTTGAACCAAGTATATTTAGAATACTTTCAGTTGAAGTCTGCTATTTCGATCGTGCAATCAGTGGTATTTAAATATAAGTTCTCTCTTATCTGGAGTATGAGTGATAATATAGTCCCTTTCCAAGTATCCAATAATACATCTGAAACATTGTGAAAACCAACTGAATTTGCAAAACAACACATAAAACATTCAAAGTATCAAGCGATAACTTTGAAACATAACCAGTATCAAACCATACTATAAAACAAAACCTGAAACATTCCAAGTATCAAGCAATACCTTTGAAACATAACAAGTATTAAACAATACTATAAAGCAAAACATAAAACTTAACCTCATACCCATATCGGTTACAAACATGGTTACTATTCAGGACAACAAAAGCCTACAGAGATATATCTGCGGTCTCAGTGCACAACTAGATGACGCCTTGGAAATTATGAACAACCAAAGATGTACCATAGTCAAACAAGGAAAATTGATTGCCAAACAGCTGGAAATAATCAAGTATTGAACATCACCCTTGCAGCATAGAGAGTAAGGTTCCAGGAAGGACAGGAGTACAAGGTAAAGTTGGGAAGAGAGATAAAACAACCTAGGCACAAGTTGTGTAAGTAGTAAGAGCAGGATGATCAAGTCCAATGGGACTCAAGCTAGAGAGAGAGGGTAGCTAATATCATAGATGGTGGCTAAGCCAGATAGTGGCATTTTGGTGGCAACAGGTTGAGGTAGCATGTGGTGGCAACTGGTTGAGGTATTAGATGGTTCTATATTATTACTAACATTAGAGTCATAGGGTCTTGCATGACTGGTATTTGTAAGATGTTGTTATGTTATAACTGGTTATAATACTTGAGTGACCTGTAGTTCTAAATCACATAATGCTATGACTTTCACATACAATCCAGATTGTAAGTTATGCATTTCACATATGTAATATAATTGGCACACACGATGAATTTATAGATGAAATAGGTGACTTATGATTATGAGTCAAAGGATTACGGTTCCCATGAAGAGCCAGTATAAAAGAGCGCGCTAGAACCCTGGAGGATGAGCTCTTCACACTATCATTTTTGTATTTTCTTACCCATAACTTCACTTCCTTACTTCTCACCTAAGTGGTTACATTGCATATATACTCTTCTAAGTACCTCATCAGACTGGAGCCTTGAGTGCTTAGCAACATGGCAATACAAAGAAGAAGACAGGTCTCAGATGAAGAAAACTCAGGTATTGTCACCCATATTGGATTGTACTAGCAGGCAGGAAATATTACTATACGTTTCTTGCAGCCCCAAGACCCCTTCATACCTTAAGCATTGTATTGAGATATCCTAAGTTTGTAATTAGTGAGGCAATATACTGGATGATAGAGTACTTGTTCAAGCAATAAGATTTCCTCTTATATTATTTCAGTTCAGACCAGCTGACTCCAGATTGATTGTCATTGTATATAACAATAATATCAGAATATCCAGTTTCACTGGAAAGATTGTAACGGGAGCATCCATAGGAAGATGGAACCCAAGGTTGCAACCGCACTGAACAACTTCAAACTTATCGCCAAAAGTTCACACAAATGTAAGAGTAAAGTAAATGGCAAAACTTAATAGCATTCAGACTAACGCTTCACTCAATTAAGATCTCAAGAGGATTGATCATTGGAGTAGAAGAGTTCTCGCGTAGACATTCAAGTAGTTTTATCTTATGCCAAAAACTCCTGCATCAGTTTACTCCAACTATTCGAGCACACCCTTCTCTGCTAGGGGTGTTTCGACATGTTTCCTAGCACACCCTTCAGGTATCCAAGTGTCGACACACTCTAGTTGGCATTCATCTAATACGTTTATCATTTTTGCGGCGCATTCTCATTCTGCCCGTCGGAGTGAAAACCTCTTGGCATTAGTGCCTTGCCAGTGGCCAACAGTCTACACACCTGATGAACTGGACTATCTATAACACCCTTCCCATGTGCAGTGATCTCTACTTGACCGCAGAAGATACCGTGAGCGGTTCATCTATCTACTATTTAGGAGTCAAGGGTTTCTGGTGTCTGCCGCAGAATATGGTGGTCCGGGAGTGATCCAATGGGCGCTACCCATGACCACCACCTCGGATTCAACTTACCTGTGGTAGAAATCATACTTTTAGTGTCTCCTCACTTCCCTTTCAGAGCCTATGACGTTGGCAGCACATTTGGGCTTGGTAGGTGTAAAACTCTCCCGGTCGCCCTGGTACCACCCTGGACTACCTGCCGGACCCCCACGGTTAACTCCCGTTAACTCTGTCAGCTTTGGTCTGTTTTACTCCTAACAACTTGGAGGAGGCACTCCACCTTCCACCCTATGCCCCCGTATATATCCTGCGAACAGTCTATGGTCGACCGGATGGCAGCAACATATACAGTGTCGGAACAAGATCTCCAAAGATTCATCTTTGCTAGACTGTGCATAACTACATACCCGTTTGCCCATGATGTCCAGGCCTCAAGGCGGTGCCGGAAGGTCATGATACGAATAATGTCTCTAGTTTACAGATTCTTCGGAGCTGCGTAGCTCACCCAATACCATCTCCTGGAACCCCAGATTCCAGTATTATGCATGGTTTCGCGTGAAAAACATTGCAGTCATTTTTGCCTAACTCCCTGAGGGACTTCATGTTGAAAGCTAGGGTAACTCAGGACTTTTGACAGAGTAACCTGATCCTGAGGGTAGGGTAACCTTGCCCAGTGGACCAGGGGACTTTATCCTGTTACCCTGTCTATTCCGTCGCCGGAGATAGACCTCACTGACCTTTACCCAGTTACCTGGCATGGCGGGGTAACTGCCTCTTCAGAGGTCCCTAAGTATGCTGACACCGCTCCTGGGTGTATCCAAGTACCTAAGTGCCTTCGCCAGCTAGTTCTGTTCATCTCAGAGCCCAGGCCATTGGGTCTCTATAGGTCAAGGTCCCTCTTGCCTGCCGGTTCCTACAAGTTTGCCTCCTGGCTGTCTGTATGGATGTATGTTCCGGCTGCCATACCCTATGTATGCTGGGTCATTACAAAGACATATTGGATTTATCAATTGTACAATTTACAGGCTATGCAGGCCATTCCAATTTCAGCAGTAATTATATGATAGATACAAAAAGTATCGCACACTCAAATGATTAGCTATCAAATAACCACATAACTTGATATACCACAATTTTTGCACTATATAAAGGACAGTAGAATGATAATGCTATTCCTGCAGAGAGCAAAGTCCTTAAACATTATTATGACTATACACTGAACTATCATCTCTACAGTGATTTAGCATATTCTTTGCCCTCTTCTCTGCTCTCACCTTTTTCAACACTTCTATTGATGGAGGAACATACTTTTCCATAAGGCAAGATCCATATAATGGAAGTATCTAGAGTGAGAATTTGGAAATGTACTAAGATTATGGAAACAACCAAATTATTGTCCAGATCAAGAGATTTTTAGTAGTGCAGTTGACATTTAGTACTCAATATCTGTTCTTTTTACAAATATAGATATCTGGTAATAGAGTAGTAAAACTTCCTTATTCTTTAACTGCCCATCTCTTATATTAGCTAACTATGTAAAAAAAATGTTCTTAGCTTAGAGTTGAAGTTTCCAGTAAATTCTGTTGCTTTACTACTTACAGTATTTTCAATATGACAGTCCATCATTGCCTCCTTCTCAAGCCCCCTTATCCTCCTTTCCAAATATAATATCTCTTCTTTTACATCCGCTAGCAGTCCCGTGATTTCTTTTCCTATACTGGCCTGTCACAACGGCCTGGCAGGGCATTAATCGACTTAGGGAAATGGGTTGCATCCCTGGAAACTGGAAGAGGATAGTTGCAAGCGAGAAAAAGAGGTGGTTAGCTAAGGTTCTGTGTAACGGAACCTCATGGAGGGCGATGGAAGATTGTGGCTGTGCAGGAGGAAAGGGTTGGGAGGTTAGGATTGTGCCAGCAGAGGATTTTCTTGGATTATATAAAGGGGTTTGCCCCTTCTGGATTTACTTTCTTTACACAACCTGGTAATTTCCTGACTGCCCCTGTACTTAGGAATTACAACATGGTTTCTTCATCGTGTCACCGGAACCTCTGAACCATGACCCTGATCCCCAGAAACCTGTGCTTGAACCCCTAAGCCTTGTTACAAACACATCTTATTTCTATACTTGCCCCTCTTTGTTGCCTTGCCTACCATAGTGTGTTTTAGACCATCTTCTCTGAACCCCCAATAGTTCCTCCCTGTTACATGGCCTGTCAATAGAGATGTTGTAATATTTCACCCCAGGTTTTCTGTTGTACTACTGCCTGGGAGCTGGTAGAAAGAAGAGATAAATGGCTAAGTTCCCCTAGAGTGAGTGGTCTTTGTTGATCGTAGAAGCTCAAGGCAAAAGTTGAGGAAAGATAGTCTTTCTGTATATTTCTTAAACTGGGAGTAGGAGGAGGAATTGCCTGCCAGAGTGGGTTGCTACTTTGAAGAAAAGATGCATTGCCATATTGTCATGGTCATTAGAACTACTACAAAGACAAAGGTTCACTGCTGTCGATAGAACAAACAATTCCTTGCCTGAGCCTTTTTCTTCTTAAATGCTTTCTAGTGTAATGTGCTTAGACTGTGGTTCTATTCAGGTGGCAGTAAGATATGGGCAGATGGCCACTTGATCAACAACTGGCTAGCACTACTTACTAAAGAAGAGTTCGAGACGGTGTAGTCTGGAATCAATAAAGTAACTATTCAACCAAGTATTTTAGAAATACTATCAGTCAAAGTCTGCTGCTTCCATCGCAGAAATCAACAGTCATCAAATACAGCTTACCGCTTTTAGTCAGTATGAGTGATTTTATAAAACACTGTACGTATCAAGGAATAGCATATGAAATATAACAAGTATCAAATGATACTATGAAGGCAAACATAAAACAGTGAATGTATCAAGCGATAGTATACGAAATATAATCTGGTACCTATACCGGTTACACCTAGTATACTTCAAGCCATTCAAAATATGTACCAGACCCATCTATTTCAAATCTATAAGGTTTTATGGGAATCAGTGGAAATGAGGAAAAAACACCTGCTTATTATCCTTCTTCATCTCCGCTTTCAGAAACAGGTTTTTTTTTCTCCTTTGCACTGATTCCTATAGAGCCTTAAAAATTTGAAATTGATAGATCAGGTACATGTTTTGAATGGCTTGAACCATATAGTAATCATTGACCCAGTAGCCTGATGCACCAATTCAACCACCCTCCTCTCCCTGATTCATATTGCTTTCAGATCCCTTTACATCAATGTATTCGGCCTTGCTTCACCTTACCTACTCTCGTCGTGAAATCTTTCATGCTGCAGTACCTTGCACATGCTCAGTATTATTAACCTTCTGCTTTGCTACTGTCTTAGTTGAACAATCTGATTTAGCAACCTCTTTCATATAGCTGATTGCATCAAGAGAGCCAGCCAGAAAACTCATTTCTAATTGTAATTAGATTACTACCTTATTGACAGTTACTAGAATACTTACTGAATTTTTTATCAAACTGCTCTTTTTCTTGTTTGTCAAACAACAATATCCAACTGGCTAGTACTAAATCTGATCCTTACCCCTTGTCTGTCTACAAACTCTTACTCACCTTTACCACCTCTTTTGCTATCTTCATTTGTATTTTCTTTATCTATATACTCATTATACTGATGTAGCTGGAGAAGTTCTGCTATTCTTGTTTACAGAAATAGTGTCTTTTTGTCCTTAAAGAACCTCTCCACTTCATGATCCTTAACTACATTCTCCCAATATGTATCAGGTGTACCCTGTAGTGCACCAAAGGGATTTCAAGACTTTACCACCATTACAAGAGACATGCACTCTTCTGAGAAGGCATTTCCTCTTGGATTTGTAGGCTGTAGACTTCTGAGATGCTCTACCTACTCCTCTTTTCCTCTTTCTACCCCTAATCACTTGTGATCTCCTTCTTCTTCTCCTTCCCTCCAAATTGCGGCTCGAGTTTCGCTAATCCTTTGCTAGGCTATAGTTCTAGCTGAATGCCCTGATACTTGCCAATCGTGTACTGATACTTGAGTTCAATCAGACTGTTTGAATTCATCATCTTGACTGCTGGCCAATCCCTTGGATCTTATTTCTTCTCTTGTTGCCATTATCAAAGGTAATATCACTGTAATAGTGGAAGTTGTTTCTTCTTCTATCTTCTTTTAGTTTTTTTGCTTGATTTATTTTGCTCACTTTTTCACGCCACCTTTTTACATATTATTGTGCCTCATACCAACTTTCCCTAATTCTACAAGGCACCTTTGGTAGGGTTGTTCTAAACCTGTTTTATAAAGTACTATGTGTGGCTAACTGTATTCAGGATCGTGTTGCTGTATTTTTTTTTTTTTTTCAACTCGAAAAACCTGCATAGACGTTTTTCGACCCTAGGGCTGAATGCCTCTATTGTAAAAATTGCTCTATTATTTTAAGCCCCCGCGGTCATAAACTATCACTCGGCGGAAACCAAACGCCAAGGGCTGACTCAGTAACGATCGCACAAATACAGGGGCACGTGAAAACTTCTCCCTTCTCTTCGCTCACTCACTATTACTACATCAACTAATGGTAAAGACAGGAGTATATATCAACAATACCGACAAAGTCCCCCATCTTCCGGGTAAGTCTTGCCATAATTTGCAAACAAGAGCTAACAAAGGAAAGACAAATTTCAACCGCCCGTAGCCTCTGGACATCACTCTCCCGCCTTTTTCGCGATCCTTCCGCCGACACAAAAAACCTCCGCGCATTCCCTTCGAAGTACTTTCCCTGAAAGCTAGCGCGCGCCCAAAAAACCAAAACACATGCCCGAAGGCTAAACGTGCCCAAACATGCCCGCAGCCAAAACCCATTCCCAGAAACTACCAGAACAACAAACCACCATGAGAGCATGCTGAGCAGCACCTCGTGATTTCCCACACGAACGACCCCCCCCTAGTTCAGATCCCAAAGATTCAGAAATCTAGAACCCTGCATACCATTGGTCAGCTGGCGGCCAGGCCACTATTCTCTACAACTTCCCCATAATTTCCCAATACACTAAATGATGAACTGACAGGCTACTCTGCCACCCGATTCTGTGAAAAATTATTTCCTAATTGTATTTCCTGGGGTTCTTGTGGGCAAATTCATTTTGCTGTAATAAACACTATCTAGCAATCTAGAGAACTGGTTTTTTTTTCTACGGGAATGGTGTATGATCCAGGTCTTTTTTCCAAACTCCAGATTTTTTCTAAAGTCCTATGGGAAGTCCTCTAGTCTAGTAGAAAACAACGCAACTGAGATGGCACACCACTATGCTAACACACCATGAAACGGTTCTTCAATCTTAGAATGTGCGAATGATTCTTAAACCCGCATGTGGCGGGGATGACTCTAGTGTACAGCACTCTTAATGCCCAGCCATTGTGAACCCGAGCACTATCGCATGCCGCTGGCGCCTTGTGTTTCGGGTTGATTTTTTGCCTGCATGGAGCGTCAGTTGTGTTCAAAAGTATCGCCCAATTAAATGACGGAAAA
The DNA here is from genome assembly GCA_003182015.1 of Tuber magnatum. Classification (NCBI taxonomy): domain Eukaryota; kingdom Fungi; phylum Ascomycota; class Pezizomycetes; order Pezizales; family Tuberaceae; genus Tuber; species Tuber magnatum. Next base: position 2,761,148 of record PYWC01000005.1, read on the forward strand.
ATCTGAAATGTGTAGTTGTGCTTTTGTTCCGAACATCCAATCATTCATTATTGTAATCACGAAAAACACTAGGGATGGGGCGCCCGTAGGCCTGGGCAGACGGGGTAGCCGAGGGGAATAATTTATCGTCATATCTTTTTTCTCCACAATCCTTCGCGTTGCACAGCCGCATTTGGTAAATCCCTAGTTCCACCATAAACACCCTCGTCTCTTGGAAGCGCTTCGCTAATCGTCCCCTACCACCGAGTACAGTACAGTAAAGAAATTGTGACAAGGTTTTACAAGATCCCTGCAAGCATACGCGGGGGAGGTTTTCTAAAAGACTCCGGCTGTTCCCTTGCTAGTGGTAGCTACAATGCTCATGCCGCAACCGGGAGTAAGAGAAATTTACATAGGCGGGCGTACTATACAAGTACGAGTACAGTGCTCAAGCACCATACCGGTACTGTAATGTCCTTACCCATGGTGGTCCTCTTAGCGTAGATGTCAGGCTACCGGTACGCAATGTGATTGGATTGTGCTACTGTTGTTGGTAGGGGGAGGGCTAATTTATTTGGTTTTCCTTATAGGGCGCGGTACCGACACCGGTAGATTGGAGGCGCATAGATTCCGATGCCTTGCAGGGCTGGCCATGTGGCACGGGGCACCGGGTTGGATGTTGGTGAGCGAAGGATAAGGGTGGCAAAGAGCCTACCCAAGTAGATTCTGCGGTCACTTCTGGCTTGTCTCTCGGCTCACAGTATGCTTCCCGATTCTAGGCTACAGCGTTTAGCATAGCCTATATGGTTTGCTACTGTTTCCATAGAGACCGACTAAAAGCGATCGTTGCGCTAGGCAGGGATAATGGAAACCCCCCCACTCCTAGTTTTCCATACAAAACACCAATTTTAGATACGCATCTATCTAGGGACAGTGGAGAAAAATCCCGTACCATAGTTTCTAATTTCGTTGATGGAAAGCCTAACCCAAGGACCCGCATACCGGTAGCCGAATGTCAGGCTAATTATAAGAACTCTTCAAAAGCTGAAGCTAGAGTTCCAAGGCAGGAACCGGAATAGGGGCCGAGACCGCCAACCTGGTTGGGATTTTGCGTAGCAAGGAAGTGGGTCAGCTCCATGCCTCCCCATCACTACAGTACTGGTATTTGGGACAGTGGGCAAATTGAAAAGCTCACAATGTTGAACCCCCCATGTGCCCCTCTAATATCGTCAGAGCTCCGGTGGAGAGTGTTGTGGTTGTTTCTGGTACCGGCAGCTTACCGAGAATTTGGAATTTTCTACGGAAAACCTGCATGGGGCACACCTCTCGTGTTGCCGTGACTGTGTTCGTGTGGTGTCGAGCCACCAGCAGATAAGGCCCAATGGTGATAGGAACCAGCAGCCAGTACTGTACTCATCCCAGACTTGGGGTACCACATCCAGCTCGAAGAGAAGAGTGGAAGAGCGGTGCATCATGCGGTGCGCCGATCCAGTGCATTTAAAATTTAAAAGGAAATAGAAATCCAGCGGTGTCATGAAACTTGAATCCCCGCATCCTGCACCCAAGAGCGATAGGAGTAGTGCTTGAGTGAATTGAGCTCGCAGCAAACAGAGGATCACCTCCGATGGGGGTATGGTAGCGGTAGGCTAGGAAAACAAATCCAATTACCGGGCTGGAGGATATAATGTGCCTCGCAAGCGGGCGAAATGTTGCAGCTTGAGCTCATTCGGCGTCATGCATTGAGCAACGCGGGGACTGGTGATGATGCTAGGAGGTTGCCCAAGGGCGAATTTGCGTTCTCCGGGAGGGAGTTCGCCCCGAGCGCATCTCTGTCTCTGCCTTTGTTCCTCGCAAGGTTTAAAATTATCTTTAGAACATATCGGGGAACAACTTCAGTTCCCGGAAGCTCTCAACAAAAGACAATTTCCCGTAGTTCTGAGATCTACTCGTACAGGGCTCGTGCGGTGCAGCGTAATTCCTCATGTGGTCATGAAGGTAACAGCTCCGCCCCCACTATCCTGCGGTCAAGTGCCGGTAAATACGCTCCGCTTCTTCGTCCAATGGGGAGCCCCCCATGGGCAGCACATCATTGGATTGGGCTACCTTTGGTGTGCGGGTATGCTAATTTACGAGGTCTTGCATTGCAGATATGGTCCGGGGACAGCGCAGCAGCTCCTCGCTCTGTTAATCTGGGCGCTGCATTTCACTCTAGCCTAGTAGCCGTACGCTATGTAATATGCGATCGTGGCAAGACAATTAGCATCCGGTCGCACCGGGGAGGGAGGGCAATACTGATTTCAGCTTTCCATCTGAATCCTTTGATGAATTGTAATCTAGAGATACGATATATGGAATTCAACTGGGGTTAGTCACGTGGTGGTATTGTACTAGGGGGTTGATAAAAGTCGGGACCACCTCCATCGGGAGGTGTGAAATTGTGTGAGAACTAAACCAGATTACGGAATTCGAGTGATACCTTGTGAGATTTCTTTGGTGGTGGCAAAAAGGCGGGACCGGTAATACAAGCATTTGTAAGCACTTTCTCCAGCAACACGCCAGAACAGTGCTTGTGTTACGGGTCCCCAAATACCCTTACACCCGAGTACTGTACGTTAGGATAACTAACCGAACATCGGGGTGCCACCATACGCAATTCTCTCCGAACATTCAACCTCTCCAAGGGCGACCACCAGTACCGCAGCTCAAAAATACTTAGAGGTGACATAAATAGACAACCAAAATTCATACTTTGTATGCCAGCTATCCACCACAATAATTGCTTTAGTTGGAGTAGAGGTGCTGTACTGAATACTGGTTCAGAAGTAGGAGGGGAGGTAGTGATGGTACCGAATGTTCGGTTAATCATGCGAACGAGCAATAGCTCCAGTAGCGGAAATGTAAATTTCAGTGTGACCCTTAAGCCTCAAAAACTTTGCCGTGTTCCCAGAGAAAAAGGTTAGATTGCTTTTAAATTGAGATTTACGGATTGTGGGGATCCACGCTTAAGGAAAGCCTGCGTGAAAGCTTCCAGGCTCGCGATTTCCTGCTGGGGTTGAATGGATCTTGTGACATGTTTATAATTACAACGCAGGTTATCATGTTTTAAAGTGGCCGGGGGTGTCACTGCAGTGGAAATGCGACGAATGATGGGGAGCTGTGACGCAGTAGTGGTCGATCGATTCTCCGGCTGCTGTAGGACAAACCTCGTAATTTGTTGCAATAAGTTCAGAGGATAGAAAACCTAGTTGTTTGCTGTTATCAGGCGGAGATCGCTCGACTACGGGATTGAGGGTACGGGGTCGGTGGGGCAAGGCGAGGCTAATTCGATTTGCAGCAGTTGCCATGGGTCGGACCAAAAGTCTGACAACCTATCAAGGAACCGGTTCGGAGGGAGCCGCGCTCGCCGCGCGCAAGCATGGTCGCAATCGTGATAATCAGCGCCGTGTACGAGTACTGTATGTACAGTACAGTACACCATCCCACGCGCGCAGAAGGTGCTACGTGATTCGGGGCAGCGATGCAGTGTGCACTAGCGGGGCAATTTCTCAATCCCTTCGTTCGTATTCACGGAAAGATGTTAGTGCCGCACTAAACATGGGTGAATAAGATGCTGGCCCTAAGTAGAATAGTCACTGATAGTGAGGGGGACCTTGACGTCAGGGTTGAAAATGGAGGTGTGACAGCAGAGATGCAACAGTAGCGACAAGGGAATACAGCTTGATAGAAAAGATTTTGGCCATTCAATAATACAGTAAGTAATGAACACTGGAAAGTAAGGATCTAGGGGGTTTGCTAATGATGTTTAGAAACTCCAATGCAAGAATGGCATCCTATATTGAACACCCAGCCCTCGCAATTTTGGATGAATTGAACCCCGCCCCACCATACGCGGCTTTTATGAATCTTGATGATTCCAAAGATGAGATAGAATTAGAAGAAAATGCGTATGGAAACGAGGAGGAAGAGGAGGAAGTAGAAGACGATGAACAAGAAGGAAGTCGCAATTGCCGAGGATCAGTCCGGGCTCTTGAAAGAGAATTACCTGTGTTGAAAATCGTGGTTGATAAGGCAGAGGTCAAGAGGAAGTAGACGAGAGAATCGAATTGGTGTGTTTTATTGAGAGCTGAGAAGGAATGAAGAAAGTAATCGTTGTTATTATTAAGAGAAGAAAAGAAAAGAAAAGAAGAGAAGGCAAAACATCAGGTAGCAACAGAAAATAGAAAGACAAGAATTTAGTAAGTGCTTATGTAAGCTCCAGTACAATTGTGGCTTCTACACACAATTGTTCTCCTATTTTCTACAACCTCTACCGCCACAATTCTCTCCGCTGGTTTATCCTTCGCCTGAGCATGCAAGATACCTTACTCTGCCTCCAGATTTTGCGTACCCTAATACCACCACTGGTACTGATGCGGGAGGTGCAGGGATAGCCCAATTTACTCCGGGGTCCTTTTTCCAACTATTCTTTCCTGGTGCCGAGTTTGACACACTAGCAGACAACACCAATGCGTATGTGGAGTATAAGAATGCAGGTCAGAGAGGAGGCAGGTGGCAGAGAACTACTGTTGGAGAGATAATGATATTTATTGGGCTGTTGATTTACATGGGAGTACATAAAGCGAGAATTGGGCTATATTGGGAAGGAAGCCATGAGTTTCCTGTTCATGATATTACACGATATATGTCAAAGTCCCGATTTGAGCAGTTGAAACGCTATTTTCATGTGGCTCTGGTTACCTCCCAACCCCGTTCTCAATGCCATTGGACAGGAAAGCTACAACCACTGGCCAAGAACCTGGAAGTGCAGTTTCAGGCCTATCTGGTAGCAGGGAGTAGTGTGGCAATCGATGAGATGATGGTGAGATTCACAGGGCGCTCAGTTCATACGGTTATGATCTGGGCAAAACCTATCCCTCAAGGCTTCACGATGTTAGCTCTGTGTGAGCGAGGTTATACTTATGCCTTTATGTTTACCTCAAGGGTTGATAAATTTTCTGATTTGAAACAGTCTTTATACCAAGGGTCAAGTAAACAGATTCTTTCTCCTACTTCTTGCGCTGTTTTTCAATTGATGATATCTCTGCCCTATACTACACATCGTTTTATCCTCTACTGTGATAATTATTTTTCAAACATACCCCTTTTCAAAGCACTTCGTGAATATTCTATCGTGGCCTGTAGTACAGGAAGGCCAAATTCCTCAAGATACCCCTGCACTCTTAAATTCAACAGGCATAGCTCTCATCTACCATGGAATACTCTCTCTGGTGTAGTATTAAATAATGTATTGACTATTGTTTGGCAAGACAAAAATGTGGTTAGATTTCTAACAACATATCATGAGTGTACTGTGGAGGATTACAATTTTGCAATTCGCTCCTGGAGATGACCACAAATTACACCTAACAAGCGAGACCTTACATTGACTGGGTGGGGTAATCAGCCTAACAAAGAGATGAGAATACCACTTCTTTTAGTTAATTACAATAACTACATGTGTAATGGGGGCTCCACTAGGAAGATGGATCCCAAGGGGGTGACCGTACCGAACGACTTCAAACTTATCGCCAAATGTCCATACAAATGTAAGAGTAAAGAAAACGGCGAAACTTAATATCGTTAAGTCTGACACTTCACTCAATTAAGGTCTTGAAAGGATTGATTGTTGGAGTAGGAGAGTTCTTGCATAGACGTTCGGGTAGTTTGGTCTTATGCCAGAAACTCCCAGATCAGTTTACTCCAACTATTCGAGCACACCCTTCTCTGCTAAGGGTGGTCTGACACATCTCCTAGCACCCCTTATGGGCATGCAAGTGTCGACACAGTCTAGGCGGCGTTCACCTCATGCGAGTATCGTTTCGGCAGCTCATTCTCAAGTGGGCCGCCAGAGTGAAAACCTCTTCGTATTGGTATCTTGCTAGTGGCTAACAGTCAAGACACGCAATGAATTGGACTATTTATGACACTCTTCTCATATGCAAAGATCTCTACGTGACCCCGGAAGCTACCCTGAGCAGTTTATCTATCTACTATTTACGAATCTTGGGTTTCCGGTGTCTTCTGCAGTATATGGTGGCCCGGCAGTGATCCAATCGGCGCTACCCATGACCACTACCTTGGATCTAGCGCACCTGTGGTAGGAATCATTCTTTCAGTATCTCCGCACTTCCCTTTCAGCGCCTATGGTGCTGGGAGCATGTTCGGACTTCGTAGGTGTAAAACTCTCGGGGTCACCCAGGCACCACCTGGGACTACCCTCGGGACCCCCATGCTTCACTGCTGTTAACTCCGTTGGTTTTGGTCCGTTTTACTCCCAACAACTTGGAGGAGGTACTCCACCGTCCAGCCTATGCCCCCTTGTATATCCTGCGAACAGCGTACCGTTGACTGGACACCAGTGACGTATACAGTGTTGCAAGCAGGTCTGCAAAGATCCTTCCTTGCTAGACTGTGCACAACTACACACCCGTCTGCCCATGACATCCGGGCCTCAAGGTGGGGCCGGAGGGGCATGACAGAAATAATGTCTCTAATTTACAGCTTCTTCGGAGCCGCGTAGCTCTCCCAATAGCATCTCCCGGAACCCCAGATTCCAATATTATGTGTGGTTTCGCGTGTCAAACATTCCGCTCATTTTTCCCGAACTCCACGAGGGACTTCGTATTGAAAGATAGCGTAACTCAGAACATTGGGCAGGGTAACTCAAGCCCCAAGGCAGGGTAACGTGATCCTCAGGGTAGGGTAATCTTGCTGGCTAGACAAGGGGTCTTTACCCCGTTACCCTGCCTCCTCCTTTGCCGGAGATAGACCCTTCCGACCTTTACCCAGTTGCCCGGCCTAGTGGAGTAACTGCGCTTTCAAGGTCTCTAAGTACACGGACACCACCTCCGGGTGTATCCCAGTACCTGGGTACCTTGACCAGCTAGTTCTGCAGATCTCGGAGCTCGGGTCATCGGGTCTTCTTTGGTCAAGGTCTTCTTTGCCTACCGGTTCATACCAGTTCGCCTCCAGGCTGCCTGTATGGCACGCTCCGTCTCCGTTACAACTCCGGTCATTGAAAAAGATTTCCTAATTGGGAACGACTCAAC